>CM045765.1:140904809-141504809 GCA_025200525.1 Camellia lanceoleosa | reverse complement strand
TTTTATGATTGAAGTACATGATTGTAGTTAGATAGCATTAAAAAAATTGTGATTTGTATGATTGAAGTTATCTCATTTTGTTTACAATTTGATTTTTTAACATGATTAAAGTTAGATAAATATAAATACTCACAAAAAAAAATGTGATTGTAATTTGTTCAATAGTTTTAAATAATCTTTTTATTTACTATTTTAATGGTTATTTTTTTCAATTATTTTTTTTATTATGAGAAAAATGTGATTGTAATTAGATAGCATTAAAAAAATTGTGATTTGTATGATTGAAGTTATCTCCTTTTGTTTATAATTTGATTTTTTAATATGATGGAAGTTAGATAAACATAAACACTCACAAAAAGAAAAATGTGATTGTAGTTTGTTCAATGGCTCTAAATAATCTTTTAATTTACTATTTTAATGGTTCTTTTTTTCAATTATTTTTTTTTATTATGAGAAAAATATGATTGTAGTTAGATAACATTAAAAAAATTGTGATTTGTATGATTGAAGTTATCTCCTTTTGTTTATAATTTGATTTTTTAATATGATTGAAATTAGATAAACTTAAACACTCACAAAAGGAAAAATATGATTGTAGTTTGTTCAATACTTCTAAATGATCTTTTTATTTACTATTTTAATGGTTCTTTTTTTCAATTATTTTTTTTAATATGAGAAAAATGTGATTGTAGTTAGATAGCATTAAAAAAATTGTGATTTGTATGATTGAAGTTATCTCCTTTTGTTTATAATTTAATTTTTTAATATAATTGAAGTCAGATAAACATAAATACTCACAAAAAGAAAAATGTGATTGTAGTTTGTTCAATACTTCTAAACAATATTTTTATTTACTATTTTAATGGTTCTTTTTTTCAATTATATTTTTTATTATGAGAAAAATGTGATTATAGTTAGATAGCATTAAAAAAAATTGTGATTTGTATGATTGATATTATCTCTTTTTTGTTTATAATTTAATTTTTTAATATGATTGAAATAAGATAAATATAAACACTCACAAAAAGAAAAATGTGATTGTAATTTGTTCAATGGTTCTAAATAATCTTTTTATTTACTATTTTAATGGTTCTTTTTTTCAATTATTTTTTATTATGAGAAAAATATGATTGTAGTTAGATGGCATAAAAAAATTGTGATTTGTATGATTGAAGTTATCTCCTTTTGTTTATAATTTGATTTTTTAATATGATTGAAATTAGATAAACAAAAATACTCACAAAAAGAAAAATGTGATTGTAGTTTGTTTAATAGTTCTAAATAATATTTTTATTTACTATTTTAATGGTTCCTTTTTTTAATTATTTTTTTTATTATGAGAAAAATGTGATTGTAGTTAGTTAGATAGCATTAGTTTACTGGTTCCTTTTTTTTTTTTCATTTATTTATTTTTAATTATGGGAAAAATGTGATGGGATTGTAGTTTGTTCAACAGTTCCTTTTTTTTAATATGATTGTAGTTAGTTCAATGGTTCTTTTTTTAATGTCATTGTATTGTAGTTAGTTTAATGATTCTTTTTTTTTCATTTATTTATTATTATTATTATGAGAAAAATGTGATGTGATTGCAGTTAAAAATCAAATCATACAAATCACAAATATTTGTGAAGTCAGATAAACATAAACACTCACAAAGAGAAGAATGTGATTGTAGTTAGTTCAATGTTGTTGTTTTTTTTAATGTGATTGTATTGTAGTTAGTTTAATGGTTATTTTTTTTCATTTATTTTTTTATTATGGAAAAAATGTGATGTAATTGCAGTTTGTTCAATAGCTCTTTTTTTTAATGTGATTTAATCTTTTTATTTTCTGATTTAATGATTCTTCTTTACAATTATTTATTTTTATTATGAAAAAAATGATTGTAGTTAGATAGTATAAAAATATTTATGATTTGTATGATTGAAGTTATCTCATTTTGTTATTTTTATTTGGTTTAGCCAAAAAAAAATTATAATTTGATTTTTTAATATGATCGAAGTTAGATAAACATAAACACTCACAAAGAGAAAAATGTGATTGTAATTAGTTCAATAGTTTTTTTAAATGTGATTGTAATTACTTTAATGGGTTTTTTTTTTTTCATTTATTTATTTGTCTATACTATATATTAAGGAAAAGGGAGTTTTTAAACCCCAAGACTGTGGGAGTTTCAATATCCCAATCTGAATTTTCTAAATTTTTTATTTTTTATTTAAAAAAAATCTCAGTATTTATTGATTTGGTCAAAATCTCCTGATCAGCATTTATTAAATTTTTTTAATCCACATGTTTTTTCACATGCCTGCATTTATTGATTTGGTCAAAATCCCTTGATCAGCATTTAAAATCCCCTCATACAAATAATTATAGATACAATCTGTATATAGTTACTGCAGTACCCTTTTCAATTTCTCCCATACACTATGGTTAGTAATAAGATTGTTAAATTATTTTTATAAAAAAATCTTAAAAAACATAATTTATATATTAAAAAAATCTAAAACAAATATAAATATCTATAATTATCCCGTGCATAACATGGGTGATAGGCTAGTCTATACTATATATTAAGTAAAATGGGATTTTTAACCCCAAGTCTTGTGGGAGCTTTAATCTCCCAATCTAAATTTCCTGATTTTTTGAATTAAAAAAAAAAAAAAAAACTTAACATTTATTAACTTCTCCCAACCCCCAAGTCTTACCCTCATAATAACACTTTAATGCATTAAGAACAAGTATAAAAAAAAAAATTCTTTGAAATCCAACACATATGAACTCCTTAAAAAGTCCCAACACATATGATTATTATCCCTCATAATAACAATTTAATGCATTAAGAACAAGTATAAAAAAAATTTCTTGACAAGTCCAACAGATATGATTATTATCAAAATATTAAACTTTAATATAATATAATAAAAAAAAGAAGACATTTAATTCCTTAAAAAGTCCAACACATATGATTATTATCAAAATATTAAATTTTAATATAATATAAAAAAAAGGAAAAAAAGAAGACATTTTTTTTAAAAAAAAAAGTCCTTTAAAAATCGCAATTCACATACATAGATAATTGTAAATATATTAAGGAAAATGGGGTTTCTAAACCCCAAGTCTTTTGGGAGCTCCAATCTCTCAATCTTAATTTTTTAAAATTTTGATTTTAGAAAAAAAAAAAAAAAACTCAGCATTTATTGATTTGGTCAAAATTCCCTGATCAGCATTTATTAACTTTTTTTTAATCCACATGCCTGCATTTATTGATTTAGTCAAAATTCCTGATTAACATTTAAAATCCCATCATACAAATAATATATAGATACAGCCCAATTTTTCCTATACACTATGGTTAGTGATAAGATTATTAAATTATTTTTATAAAAAATATAATTTATATATTAAAAAAAAAGGAAAATTATTTATAAGTCCTATTAGGGAGACTTATGCTACATATGGTCCTACTAAAAAGTTTATGTTCCCATTAGTCCTGTGAAAAGTTTGTTGACACATTTACCCTAAATATTAGTTATTAATATCATAAATAATAGTAAAACCATATATAGGAAATTGAATGTTACCATAGATCATATCTATATAAACATAACGTAACGTGACCCCTACATAAACGTAACGTGACACCTATGATCTACGGTAACATGCAATTTCCTATATAGGAAATTGCATGTTACTATAGATCATATCTATATAAACGTAACGTAACGTGACAACTATGATTTATGGCAACATTCAATAACATAACGTGACACCTATGATTTATAGCAACATTCAATTTCCCATATAAGAAATTGAATGTTACAATAGATCATATTTATATGAAACGTAACATGACACCAACATAAATCAGCAATATTTTCACATTCAATTTAAAAAAATAAAAACTCATTAAGTTTGCGAAACGTAATGTGACATGTTATGTTACGTTTATGTAGGTGTCACGTTACGTTTATGTAGGTGTCACGTTGCATTACGTTACGTTTATGTAAGTGTCACGTCACGTTACGCTTATGCAGGACCTTGTGGAATACATTCCTATCTAAATAGGACTTGAGACTCTATAAGAAATTACACAGGACTTAGCATACCATAAGTGTCTGAAAAATGACTTATAAATAAGCCTCCCTAAAAAAAATTAAAACAAATATAAATATTTATAATTATTCCGTGCATAGCACAGGTGATAGGCTAGTATCTATATATTAAGGAAAAGGGTCTTTTAAAACCCAAGGCTTGTGGAAGCTCCAACATGTCAATCCTAATTTCCTGATTTTTTAATATTTTTTTTTTAAAAAAAATTGACTTGGTGATTGGTGATTGGTTCAAAGATTGTAATAATTACACTATTGATTACAATAAACACTTAATTTATAATAATTACACTTATTAAATGAATAACGCAATAAATGAAATCTTAATTTTCTTACTTTTTGCATCCCCAAGAAACCCATGTAATTATTGTGTAAATGCTTCTTAAATAAATAAATAAATACTTATTAAATTCTTTCTGTAACGCCCTCAAAATAGTGACAATAAACCTATCAATTAAACATGCATCAACATAATAAAAGTCCACCTTCTTCTATTTAACTGAACTGTCCTGTACAAAAGTATTACATGTAAACAATAAAAGCGGGTGCCTTAAAGGCTTACAACTTTCCAAGTTAACACTTGGTTACAATCAAGAGAGCTCTAGCTCAATACACGTAAAGCCCTTGGCTTGAAGTTACATGTAACACATCAAAAGTAAATAGAAGTCAAAAGTCCATCCGCCACTAGCCTCCCAAGCTAAGTCCTTGGAGGTGGCATCTCGCAGTACTGAAAATGATATCCCCATAAAGGGTGAGCCACAGCCCAGTAGAAATATACTAAACCAATTATGAATAACGCCTAAAAGATTAACAGTTGATACATTGGTCAACACTTTCATATTCTTTTACAATTTACTACAATTCCAAGACATTCAAGTCTATATTTCCTTCCTTTCCATTTCAACATAGATAAACATATTAGTTATATCTATACAACCACTGATAAGCATATAAGCTACTTCACATTTCCAAGACAAGCACATGGGCTGTATCTATATTTTTCAAGACAAGCATATGAGCTGTGCCTCCGGAGTTCATCCCCTATCTTCTCCCAACACTATCCGGTTTAGAGGTACATCCCCCATCTTCCCCTAAACCGCGGAGTACATCCCCCATCTCCTCCTCTACATATAATGCATATAAACACATTGGTTCTATATACAATTAATGTATTCTACAAATCGTCAAGTTCCATGACACTTTCCGCAGATTAGTTTCAGTTTACCTAATCATCATACATTGTCTACAACAAACACGACTATCCTCCACCGATAGCCCAAAGCAGTTATTTCTATACAGAAAATAAATGCACAATGGATATATAATCAACATCTCAATTCCACAATTAATTATCCCAATTAATTAAACAATATAATTATAGCATTTTCCATAATTAACATTCAACCCTAAAGGTTCCATTCTCATCAATGATCCCACATTAATCTCATTTCTATGTACTAACATACATATTGGTTTATTTAGAACAAAACCCCAGACTCTTATAAAATTGCATAAAAGCCCCAAACTTTCTCAAAATTAGACAACTATCCCCAACACATCAAAATGTCAAAATTCAAAGACAGAATCCATAAAGAGGAGTAGGATATCCCTACCTCAAAGTTTGGGCTCCAAGAGATGAGGTGACAAAACTCAAAGTGCTCCAAATCCCGAAATTTTCAGATTAAAACAAACCCCTCGACGATCAACACAACTTTTGTGAAGGCCCAAGACGAGCAAACCACTCCTACTAGATCAAATCGAAGAGAGAAGGGCCGGTTTTAGAGAGAGAGGCTCTCAAAGTTGTGTTTTGGGAAAGTAAGAGAGAGAAAGAACAAGAAAAAGTGATTTGAAAAGTCAAAACTCGGATCTTTAAACCCAGTCGCCCGCTCGAGCGCCCAAATCCCCGCTCGAGCGGCACTCACAGACTCCCGCTCGAGCGGCCAAACTCCCGCTCGAGCGTCGGATGCACACTCTCAGCATCTCGACAGACCAAGACCCCGCTCGAGCGGCCAATCCCCCGCTCGAGCGTCCAACACAACACAGAGAAAAGTACTGGATGGGTGTATTCCCCGCTCGAGCGTACAAGCAACAACAGGATCCCCGCTCGAGCGTCAAACTCCCCGCTCGAGCGGAAGGGTCAAAATCTGGGCAACTAGTTTTGGTTACTAAACCCAACCGACCTGTAGCAAACTTGCCCAACACATCCTATAACTCAAATACAATATATGAAAGGACGTAAACAAGACAACAATCCACCACCAACATCCACGGACGCATGTCCGGACCACTATACAATAAGGGTAAACCCGGGATCGCTATACTTTCAAACTCCTCGGTCAAACCCCATGTATTTAATTTATATATTATGTAATTATTGTGTAAATGCCTCTTAAATAAATAAATAAACATTTATTAAATTCTTTCAAACTCCTCGGTCAAACCCCATGTATTTAATTTATATATTAAAAAGTCCTAATTTCCTGATTTTTTAATATTTTTTTAAAAAAAAATTGACTTGGTGATTGGTGATTGGTTCAAAGATTGTAATAATTACACTATTGATTACAATAAACACTTAATTTATAATAATTACACTTATTAAATGAATAACGCAATAAATGAAATCCTAATTTCCTTATTTTTTGCATCCCCAAGAAACTCATGTAATTATTGTGTAAATGCCTCTTAAATAAATAAATAAACACTTATTAAATTCTTTCAAACTCCTCGGTCAAACCCCATGTATTTAATTTATATATTAAAAAAAATGAAAACAAATATAAATATCTATAATTATCCCGTACATAACACCGGTGATAAGGAAAAGGGTCTTTTAAAATCCAAGCCTTGTGGAAGCTCCAACATGCCCATCCTAATTTCCTGAGTTTTTAATAGTTTTTTTAAAAAAAATTAACTTGGTGATTGGTGATTGGTTTATAATAATTACACTATTGACACGCAATAAATGAAATCCTAATTTCCTTACTTTTTGCATCCCCAAGAGACCCATGTAATTATGGTGTAAATGCCTCTTAATTTTTTTGTTTTGTTTTTTGAAAAGAAAAAAATAAACACTTATTAAATTCTTTCAAACTCCTCGGTCAAACCCCATGTATTTAATTTATATATTAAAAAAATTAAAACAAATATAAATATCTATAATTATCCCGTGCATAGCACGGGTGATAGGCTAGTTATATATTAAGTAAAATGAAGTTTTAACTCCAAGGCTTGTGGGAGCTCCAATCCTAATTCTAATTTTCTAATCTTTTGATTTAAAAAAAAAAATTCAACATTTATTGACTTCTCCCAACCCAACCTCAATATTTATTGACTTTTCCCAACCCACAATCCCTTTTGACTTCTCTCATAATTATTACAACACCCTTTTCAATTTCTCCCATAAACTATAGTTACATACAAAAATGAAAAATAAAAAAGATCATAATTTAGCTATAGATCTCAAAAAGATATAACATCTAAATTTGAATTATGATTTAATAATATAATTATGTATTTTTTTATGTATATCTATCAAAATTTTAAATCACTTAATGGGACAAATTAATCAATTTTTCAAAATTATTGATTTTTAATTTATTAATAATATAATTATGTATTTATTTTTTATGTATATCTATCAAAAACTATTGACTGATTTATTTATTTAATAATAAAAATATTTCATAATCTCTCTCTCCTAATCTCTCTCACAAATTTTCAAAAAAAATATTAAAACTTGCATTCATTTCCTTTTTCCCAAAAAATCAGATAGGAGCTCCAACCTCCTAATCCTAATTTTTTTATTTTTTTATTTTAAAAAAAAAAACTTCAGCATTTATTGACTTCTCCCAACCTAACCGCAACATTTATTGACTTTTCCCAACCCATAATCCCTTTTGACTTCTCTCATAATTATTGCAACACCATTTTTAATTTCTCCCATACACTATGGGTGTGTTTGATTGGGCGGACTGGAAAAGGAGGGATTAGAATCCATCGGATTGGAGTCCTGGGACTGTGAATCCCCCGGACTATTTGGTCGGATTGGATATGTATCCTGTGTTTGTTTTTTCATGGGATTAGATGTCCGGACTGTGAATCCCCCGGACTATTTTTAGTGAATCCAACGTTTGGTTGGACTGATTTGGATAGGATAAATGAACAAATGACTATTTTACCCTTTTTAATAGTTTACTAAGTAATAGCAATATTAAACATATCTTTAATATTTTAATTATTTTTAGCTAGATTAAATAAAAAATTATTTTATTTTATTTTTTACACAATTAAATAAATTTATTTAAAAAATAAATAAATAAAATATCAATAAAAATATATATTATTTTTTTAATTAAGATTTTAAATAAATTTGTTTAAAAAAAAAATAATCAAAAAATGAAATTAAATAAAACATCTATTACATTTAAATAATGAAATTAAATAAAACATAAACAAAATTTTAAAATAAAACATCAATAAAAAATTATTTCAAAAAATTAAATAAATAAAACATCAATAAAAAGTTAAATAAAATTATTTTATTTTTAAATTGAGACATTTAAATTAATTTTTTTTTATTAAATATAATACATAATTTAATTTAAATTTGAATTAAATGTGCCACAACAAATGAGGGCAAAATGGTCATCTCACCCCTCTAATCCAAACAGTAAACAATCCCACCAATTCTATCCCACACAATCCCCGGTCTATTTTATCCCCCATATGAGGGATTGGGAGTCCGGCCGGACATGGAGTCCGGCGGACTAAAAAAAAACAAACATCGGATTAGCTTTACTGTGCGGATTACAATCCGCACAGTAAATAGTCCCCCCCTAATCCCATGAATCAAACAAGCCCTGGATACACACTTCTCCCAACCCAACCTCAGTATTTATTGACTTTTCCCAACCCACAGTCTCTTTTGACTTCTCTCATAATTATTGCAAAACCCTTTTCAATTTCTCCCATAAATTATAGTTACATACAAAAATGAAAAATAAAAAAGATCAGAATTTAGCTATAGATCTCAAAAAGATATAACATCTAAATTTGAATTATGATTTAATAATATAATTATATATTTTTTTATGTATATCTATCAAAATTTTAAATCACTTAATGGAACAAATTAATCAATTTTTTTAAAATTATTGATTTTTAATTTATTAATAATATAATTATGTATTTATTTTTTATGTATATCTATCAAAAACTATTAAATGATTTATATAGCGATCCCGGGTTTATCCTTGTTGTACAGTGATCCGGACATGTGTCCGTTGGTGTTGGTAGTTGATTATTATCTTGTTTACATCCTTTTATACCTTGTATTTGAGTTATGGGATGTGTTGGGCAGGTTTGTTACAGGTTGGTTGAACTTAGGAACCAAGTCTAGTCGCCCAGGTTTTTGGCTTGTCCGCTCGAGCGGAGAGGTTTACGCTCGAGCGGGGACCTTGTTGTTGCTTGTACGCTCGAGCGGAGAATACACCCATCCGGTATCTTGTGCTTCTGCAAAACTTCTGCAGGTGTGGTTTCTACGCTCGAGCGGGTTTTCTGAGCTCGAGCGGGATTGTTGGCACTCGAGCGGACAGTACCTTTTTGGTGAGAGTTCTGGGAGAGGGAGATTTACACTCGAGCGGGCTGGATTTCACGCTCGAGCGGACTTTAACTTTATTTCTTGGAGCTCGAGGACCTTGTTGCGCCGAGCGACCATGTTTTATGTGTCTCACGCTCGGCGGTGTGTTTTACGCCGAGCGACTGTCAGATAACTGAGAGTGGCTGGGCATTTTAAATCACTTTTTCACTTTTCCTTCTCTCTCCTACTTTTCCAAAACGCCATTTTCAGAGCTTCTCAATCTAAAACCATAACTTCTCTCTAGGGTTTGATCTAGGTAGAGTGTTCTTCTTCCCTTCGGCCTTTGAAAAGGTTGGGTTGATCGTCGGGGGCGTCGTTTTGATCCGAAAAGTTTGGTGTTTGGAGCGTTTTGATTTCGGTCTCTTCTCCATTCGAGCTCTAACTTTGAGGTAGGGATAACCTTCTCCTCTCTATGAGTTTTGTCTTTAAATTTTAGTATTTTGAGATGTTGGGGTTGATTTGGTAATTTTGTGAAAGTTTGGGGCTTTTATGTAATTTCATGAAAGTTGGGGTTTTATTTAAAATAAACCTATATGCATGTTTAGTATTGAGAAATGAGATTAATGTGGAATTATTGGTGAAAAATGGAACCATAAGGGTTGAAATGTTAATTAAGGAAAATGCCCTAATTACATTGATTGATTAATTTGAATAATTAATTGTGGGAAATGAGGAATTGGGTTAAAAATGTTGAGATTGGAAGTACACGGGAAAAAGGGGTGTAGTTGAATTTCTTATCACTCACCGAATTGAAATGTTGATTTAATATCCATTTTGTGCATTTATTTTCTGTATAGAAATAACTGCTTTGGGCTATCGGTGGAGGATAGTCTTGATTGTTATAGACAATGCATGATGATTAGGCAAATTGAAACTAATCAATGGAATGTGTCATAGAGTATGACGGTTGATAGAATACATTAATTTTATGTATTGATTGATTGTGCATAGAACCTGTGTTTATATGCACTTCGTGTAGAGGAGGAGATGGGGGATGTACTCCGCGGTTTAGGGAAAGATGGGGGATGTACCTCTAAACCGGATAGCGTTGGGAGGAGATGGGGGATGTACTCCGTAGATACAGCTCATATGCTTGTCTATAGAAGTGAAGATACAGCTCATATGCTTATCTTTGAGAAGTATAGATATAGCTCATACGCTTATCTTTGAGAAGTATAGATATAGCTCCTATGCTTGTCGTTGTTGTGTGATATAGTTCTTATACTTATCTGTTGAGACGTTGATATAGCTCATATGCTTATCGGTTAATGTGATGACATAGCTAATGTACCTATCTGTCGAAAATGGAAAATGATAGATAACATAGACTTGTAAGTCATGTAATCGAAATGTGATATAAGTGGATGTTTCGGTGTTAGCCATCTATCAACTGCTAATCTTTTAGTCATTGTTCATAGTTGGTTTAGTGTATTTCTACTGGGCTGTGGCTCACCCTATATGGGAACATCATTTTCAGGTACAGGTAGCATGCCACCTCCAAGGACATAGCTTGGGAGGCTAGAGGCGGACAGACTTTTTGTTGTCTTTCTTTGATGTATTACATGTAAATTCAAGCCAAGGGCTTAATGTGTAAATGAGTTAGCACTCTATTTTTTGTAACCAAGTGTTAACTTGGAAAGCTGTAAGCCCTTAGGGCATTTGCTTTTGTTGTTAACATGTAATACTTTTGTAGTGAAACTCTGTTAATGGAAGAATGTGGATCTTTTATACATATCAATGCAGGTCTTTATTGTTGGGTTTTATGTTGATATTTTGAGGGCGTTACAATTTATTTATTTAATAATAAAAATATTTCATAATCTCTCTCTCCTAATCTCTCTCACAAATTTTCAAAAAAAATATTAAAACTTGCATTCATTTTCTTTTCCCCAAAAAATCAGATAGGAGCTCCAATCTCCTAATCCTAATTTTCTAATTTTTTTATTTAAAAAAAAAAACCTCAGTATTTATTGACTTCTCCCAACCCAACTGCAGCATTTATTGACTTTTCCCAACCCATAATCCCTTTTGACTTCTCTCATAATTATTGTAACACCATTTTCAATTTCTCTCATACACTATGGATACACACAAAATTTTTAAAAAAAAGATAAGAATTTAGTTATAGATCTCAAAAAGATATGACATCTGAATTTGAATTGTGATTTAATAATATAATTATGTATTTTTTTTAATGTATATCTATCAAAATTTTAAATCAGTTAATAGGACAAATTAATCAATTTTCCAAAATTATTGATTTTTAATTTACAAAATAGATTAAAAAAAACTATTGACTGATTTATTTATTTAATAACAAAAATATTTCATAATCTCTTCCTCCTAATCTCTCTCACAAATTTTCAAAAAAAAATATTAAAACTTACATTCATTTTCTCTTCCCCAAAAAATTAGATAATATTTTCTATTAAAGTTGTAGATATCTACCTATATTTTATATATTATATTATAACATAACAAAAAAAAAAAAAAACTAAAAAACTAAAAAAAAATCTTTAAAGTTTATGTAAATAAACTTTAAATCAATAAAACTCACATGTCTATCACATATCTAACTCATATCATAACTTACCTAAATAATAATAATTAAAAACAAATGGAAACCACAGATAAATTAAATTTAAAAAAAAAAAAAGATACCCACAACTCCATCTTAAATAAATTGAAAAAAAAAAATACCCAAATAGAAACCATAAAAAAATAAAATTAAAAATAGAAAGATATATATATATATATATATCTATATCTATACTATATATTAAGCAAAAGCGGATTTTTAACCCCGAAGGCCTATGGAAGCTACAATATCCCAATCTGAATTTTTAAAATTTTTTATTTAAAAAAAAAAAACTCAACATTTATTGATTTGGTCAAAATCCCCTAATCAGCATTTATTAATTTTTTTCAATCCACATATCTTTCCACATGCCTGCAATTATTGATTTGGTCAAAATCCCCTGATCAGCATTTAAAATCCCTTTATACAAATAATTATAGATACAATTTGTGTATAGTTACTGCAGTACCATTTTCAACTTCCTTCATACACTATGGTTAGCGATAAGAAAAAAATCTTAAAAAACATAATTTATATATTAAAAAAAATCTAAAACAAATATAAATATCTATAATTATCTCGTGCATAGCACGGGTGATAGGCTAGTATTATACAAGCAAAAGTGACTTTTTGTGAGAAATTTTGTGAGAACTCCAAAATTTTATAATAAATTTGTAAATTTATCAAATTAAAAAATAAATTTAAATAGTATTAGGATTACAACTATATTTTAATTCTAACATTATTTACACCATGCCTTCAAGCACGGGCATACGTTAGTATTATATAAGGAAAATAGGGTTTCTAATCTACAAGTTTTGTGAGAGCTCCAATATCTTAATCCTAATTTTCTAATTTTTTGATTTAAAAAAAAACCTCAGTATTTATTGACTTCTCCTAACCCACAAACCTTTTTGACTTCTCTCATAATTACTGCAATACATTTTCAATTTCTCCCATACACTATGATTACATACAAAATTAAAGAAAATAAGAATTTAGTTATGGATCTCAAAAAGATACAACATTTAAATTTGAATTATGATTTAGTAATATAATTATCTATTTTTTCGATGTATATTTATCAAAATTTTCAATCACTTAATGTGACAAATTAATTAATAATTATCTATTCTTTTGATGTATATCGATCAAAATAGTCTATTTTAATAGTATATAGAAGAGTTAGATGGTTTCTTTTATCTCTAAAAAATTCAATCTATTTTTTTTTTTACTTTTTAATTCTTTAAATTGAAACATCAATTGATTATGTCTATAAAACAAAACTGATAAACACATATAAAAAAGTTACACATTTTTTTTTTCTTTTTCTTTTTTTTTTCATTTTTTAATAAGTAGAATATTTACAAATGGAAAATGTTTGACACCCCAAATTTTTTTTCATAATCCAACTTATAATGATTTAGTCATAAGTGTCAATTTTTATACAAATATGATATAGCGATCTCAGTTTTCCCTCCATTGTTTATTGTATTCTGGACTCGGTTCCGTGGATGTTTTTAGTTGTCTGTAACGCTCTCAAAAAAATAACATTAAAACCCATCAATATAGACATGCATTGATACAAAAGGTAAATATTCTTCTATTCATTAGAGTAGTCCATTACAATGCGTATTTGTAGACACCCCATTTTTGACCGACCTTAAGACTCAGACGTCACCGATTGAGCACTTGGTGATGTTGCATATTGTGCTCGTTCTGAGGTTGCGGAGTTTCGGCTGCAAGCCTTGCCTCCGGACTTCCAGACTCTTTTGTGCTTTGCCTCGGTTTGCGAACCAGGCCCTGTTTTCTCTGTTTTCACTTCCCGAAGGGAGGGAGAGGTCTTGTAGACCATCTCTCAGTGGCCGTAGGCTACGTTTCGTGGTCGTAGGCCATTTTTCCCGTTTGGAGCCCAATTCTCGATTTTCGGAGCCTTCGGCCGTGCGCCTCGATTCGGGACCGCTTAACTACCTCCGTTTGCTCTGGTTTTTGGCAAACATCTTGTCTCCTCTCTTTTGAGAGACATTATGGCCCGGGAGACCACCTTCGTGGTCGAACGCCACTTCCGATACCTAACAGCCTGTTTTCGGGGCCCCGAACTACGTGTTTTGGCCCCCTAACCTTCGTTTTGCATCTGTCTTCGTCCATTTTTGGCAGGGACCTTATTTTCATTGTTAGAAATCTTGTAGGAGGGTGGGAGACCAGCAATTTTTCTTAAAAAAAATAGCTTTTTTTGGTCAAAAGTGGTTCAACATGAATCCGTGAAGGAGGAAAACATCTACGCGGCTTCACCGAAACAGGCATAACTCTTTGCACAGGAGGAATTAAGATATGAGGCCAACACCATTGGAAAGCTTACTTCCGGGGCATCATTTTACACTCAAGAATCTCCTAAGGACAAGTCCAGGCAGGGAAGATATGGTTGGTTGAAGTAGGGGATCGATCCGGTTGGCCAAATCTGCGCGGCTTCACCAAAACTAGCATAACTTTTTCCACAAGAGGAATTTTAATGCAAGGTTTGTGGCATTGGAAAGCTAACTTCAAGGGATACATGGACGACCAGCTTTAGGCCTTGAACCTTTTGACCCCTGGTGGGCCGACCACTTAAACTGGTCGGCCTACCATCTTGCCTGGTTGGCCGACCACCTTGGCCCTTTTGAACTGGTCGGCCATTTTTGTCTCCGTGAGCGTATTCTAGCTGTGCTAGCTGTTTTCGACTTGACCCACTGTCCGAGGGGTTTCTCTTTGTTTTGGTCCTTTTAAGGTGGTTTTCACCCCTTTGCTTAGTTTCGGGATGGAATTGGCCCCTTTGGTCAAGCTTCCTTTAGAAGCTTTGAGCCCCCCTTTTGGCTTCTCCAAGAAGCCATAGCCTTCTCCCCCTATATAACCAATCCTTCACCACCATTTGCAAGGGTTAGAAGATTTTGGCTGGTGCATATACATATAACCATTTATATTTATACTTCAAGCCTCCAAACACCCATATTCTTGGCCATTTTACCCTACACCTCATAGCCTACCACCTCCATCATCCATTTCAACACCTTGGAGGTCATTTGCAGAGGTTGAGAGCTCATTTTCTTGGACCAAAAGCTGTTGCATTGCTGTGCTACAAGGGTAAGTCATCTTCCCCCTCTTTGAAGCTTTATCTTGCTCTATACCTTAGCCCTTCTTTCTTGCATTTATGGGCTCTGACCTAAACTGTAAAATGTCTTATTTTGACCTCCTCTTCAACTTTTATTA
This sequence comes from Camellia lanceoleosa, assembly GCA_025200525.1. NCBI lineage: Eukaryota > Viridiplantae > Streptophyta > Magnoliopsida > Ericales > Theaceae > Camellia > Camellia lanceoleosa. Next base: position 141,489,238 of record CM045765.1, on the reverse strand, counting down.
AGGACACTTTGCTGTTTGAAGTCATCTATTTCCTTGTTTGTTCAATCTCTCTTTTAGGGCTATTTTTGCATCATATTTTAGCCTTACTTGTGAACATTTTCGAGATTTTCTATAAACTGGAAAAATTCTTGTTTTCACCTCCTCTTTAAGTTTGTTTGAGGTCACGTTTCTGTTTGGAGTCATCTCCTTCCTTGCATGCTTCATTCCTTCATGATTAGGGCTATGCATTAAAGCACTTGCATTGGCCATGGTTTGGCCTCTTAGCCACTGAAATCCAATAGATTTTTAGTGGCTTAGATGCATTTTTGAGGGCCAAAATCAGAGGGGGGTGATCCTCTCTCTCCTTGTCTTGTTTGGTGGTCTTTTAGGCCTTCCAAAAGGACCCTATTTTGCATACATTGAAGTCTTATTTTAGGCTTTATTCTGAGGTTTTGAGGTCTTCCTTGGCTCTGTCCGAGGCCTTTTTGGCCATATTTTATGTCTATGATGCATGTGTAGAGAAATCCCATTCAAGGCCTTTCCAAAAGGTCTTTCTTTGCATGTTTCCGAGACTGATTCCAGGGCCTATTTGGTGGGTTTTAGGGCTTTCATAACCCATTTCCAGAGTTGGTTTAGTCTTGCTAAGTGTCTATCTTGTATGTGCTTAATAACCCCTTGCATGGCCCACTAAAGGAGCTCATTATTTTGGCATGCATTGGCTGCATTTCAGTGATTATTTGGGCATATTTTGGCATATTCTATTCACTGATTTTTTCTGGTTTGATGAGTTCTCATGTGCTCCATATACATGCCATGTAAACCATGTTTGCTAGTCAAAGTTGCATGCTATTTTAGTCCATCATGCTAGCATCTTTTGGTCATGCTTTGAATTGGAAATGTTCATCTTTTGGGACTGCCTTGGCTCTGTCTTTGTGCTTCATAGTCAAATAATGCATGCTTTGTATAGCTATAAGTCAATACATGTGCCTAGTTTTGAGTTTCGGGGCCCATCTCATGCATCGGGTGCCATGTTTCCGTGTTTCGGGACCTTTTAGCATCATGTTTTAGTGCTGGAATTTACATGTTTGAATGCCATGCTTCATCCTTGCCATGCCTTGTTAGAGTTGCACGTTGTGCCTTAGGTTCGGTCCTCGGTTTGCGTGCATGTGTGCACGCATCTCGGTAGTCTCATTTTCATCTTATGGCCACTAATGTGAGTGTGGTTGAGGTCCACTCATGTTAGCGTAAATTGTGTATGCCATCTTAGTTCATAGCATTATGTATGCTAGGTTGTATGTTAGTCGCATTAATGCATGTCATGCATATTGCATCATGTTTGGGATAGGAGTTAGCCCAAGCAGGGGAAACGAGGGACGTTTCGTACTCTGAGTGATGAAACGTGTCTCAATTCCCGGTCACCGACACTCCGGATTAACCATGATGGAGTCTCGGCCCTGTTGTGTTTATATGTGCATTCATTTCACATCGAGTCGTGCAATTCGACTCCTCGGCCATCATGCATCGAGATGCATGATTGGTGGTATGAGGATCAAGGCAAGCATACATATGTGAAAGTACTTTGTCATGCCCCTTTCTCGCTCTCTGTTGCAGCAAATCAGAAACCGGCAGTCTTTTGAGGTTTCGCGCAATATTCCGGACTTAATTGTAAGCAGAGGCTAACCGAGGCATCGCAATGGATTTTCGCGCAAGGCAACTCGAGCATGCATCATTCATCATTTGGAACAGAGCTGAGGTGGTGCATAGATTTGCGTACTAGTTTACTGCTTTCCTAGTTAAATTTGTTAATTAATTATGGTTTTGTACTTATTTGGATTGTATTATTTATTCGGACCCTCCGAGCGAGGGCAATTGTGTAACAAGTGTGCGTGTGTGTGTGATGCATGTCTTCCAACCCCACGTCTTTCTCCCTTTTATTTACCAGCTTATGATGGTTAGATTAGGGCATGTTTCAGTTAGCATACTTATGTTTGCATATTTGCATCATTCATCTGTATTGCATGCACCGGGCTCGGCGCATCATACTAACTGTATCGTATTTCAATTCCGAGTTGAATACTTGCTAGTTGTAGCATTTCACATACCATGTTTAGAATAGCCGAGCCTATTGTAGTTGCCTTTTTGCATGTGTTGCATTAGGCATTTCTGTATAGTTAGGATCATACATGGATTTCTAACATAGCTTCTTTTTTGGCTTGGAGTACTAGGTAAGTTTTATGCTTTAGCATCCTTGCATGTGTATGAGTGACTGCCATGATAACATGCTTACCATGAGGCTATGTGCTTATGTGATATACCTACCTGTATGCTTGTGGGTGAAGGTTGGATTATCTGAATTGGAATAATGCATTGACTATGAGTTTTAAGCCCACTTGAGAGTGGCAAATCATCTTGTTTTCTAAGCCCACTTAAGGGTGGCAAATCCACATTTTAGCCTACTTGCGAGTATCAAACCGTCTTTCAAAAACAAACATGAGATGTTTCGTTCCAATTCAGGCGATCCAGTCTATACTTGTATGCTGTGCGCATCACATAGTAATTCTAGGCTAATAACTGGAATAAGAACGCATAATGTTTTCAAAACTTGATTTCATGGTTAGTAGAGACCGATCTTTGATCGGGCGAGCGGGGGTGCTCACAAAGTGACCTTCCCCAATCGTACCCAAGTTCCCGAGCCGAGGCAACTTTGGTGATGACGGACACGTGGCCTTAGGCAACAAGTTAGGGTTTCCTAAATTCCCCCAAAATAAATATTTAGGTGGCGACTCTGTATCTGGCAAAGCAATCCATGTTTGGCACTTCTTTCAAAAAAATCTGTTTTCAAAAACAATTTACCGGATTTGGACTCTTTGATGATTCATCGGTCTTGCATTGCACTCTGCGAGATTAGATACAGGACCGTGACATTGAGTCCTGAACTGTAGTGAGCCCAATTGAACAAAACGGGATTTCCCTCCTGGGACGTTCGGGCGCGTCTATAGTATTACATGTTAACAACAAAAGCAAATGCCCCACGGACTTACAGCTTTCCAAGTTAACACTTGGTTACCAAAAAGAGTACTAACTCGATACACATTAAACCCTTGGCTTGAATTTACATGTAATACATCCAAAAGCTAACAAAATGACAAAAAGTCTGTCTGCCTCTAGCCTCCCAAGCTATGTCCTTGGAGGTGGCATGCTACCTGTACCTGAAAATGATTTCCCATAAAGGGTGAGCCACAACCCAGTAGAAATACACTAAACTAGCTATGAACAATGACTAAAAGATTAGCAGTTGATACATGGTCAATACAGTTACATCCACATATATCACATTTAGGTTTCATGACATTAAGTCCATGTTACATTCCATTTCCCATTTCTTTTCAACCTTGAGTTTGAAAACAAGGCTCAACACTTGGCCAAATAACTTAATGAGATAAGACTCATCCTTAGAACACTTTCAAATTCGTGTTAGATACACATTTTAATGCTGTAATGATAACACATAAGCCATTTCCACACTTTACGAAAGATACACATTTCGGTGCTGTATCAACATAACATAGAATCACTTCTATTCTCCGCAATTGATAACGATATACATTTTAGTGCTATATCAAATCAATTCGAACACTTCCATAATCAACACTTGATACACATTGTAGTGATGTATCAATGTCACCTAAAATCCGGTTTAGTGGCCCATCCCCTATCTTCCCCTAAACCGTGGAGTACATCCCACATCTCCTCCTACACAACACATGTAGATAAACATAGATCATATACAGTCAATCAATACATAAAGTTAATGTATTACTTCTACTGCTATATTCGATAGCATACTCAATCGATTAGTTTTAGTTTGCCTAATCATCATGCATTGTCTACAACAATCAAGATTATCCTTCACCGATAGCCCAAAGCAGTTATTTCTATACTGAAAATAAATGCACCAAATGGATATATAATTAGCATTCTCAATTCAGTTCCTCTTTTCTTCAAATTAATTATACCAATTAATTTAACTATGTAATTAGGGCATTTTCCCATAAGTTACATAACAACCCAAAGGTTCCATTTTTATCCATAATCCACCATTGGTCTCATTTCTCTATGCTAAACATGCATATAGGTTTATATAAACAAAACCCCAACTCTTGCAAAATTACACAAAAGACCCCAAACATTCTCCTAATTACACAACAACCTCCAACATATCAAAATGCTAAAATTCAAAGACAAAGCTCATGAGAAGGAGTAGGTTATCCCTACCTCGAAGTTTGAGCCCAAACGGAGATGAAGACCAAAATCCAACGTGCTCCAAATCCCAAATTTTTTAGATTAAATCAAAGCCCAAGTCACCCTCTATCTTTTTAACAAAGGACCTAGGATAGATTCACACTAGAGGGAGATGAAATCTAAGAGAGAAGACAAGTCTAGAGAGAGAGAGAGAGTCTCGGATCTAGGGTTTGAAAAAGAGAAGGGGATGAAAAAGTGAAGTTTTCCCCACTACTGCCTACTGATATAAAACAGGCTCGCTCAAGCGAAGGATTGGTCGCTCGAGCGACCAGACACAAAGAATACTCGCTCGAGCGAAGAAAGTCTCGCTCGAGCCAAAAACTCGAAGCTTCAGGTCTGCAACCCAGAAGCACGCTCAAGCGACAGAATGCTCCCTCGAGCAAGGAAACTCAAAACATACACCTAGCTCACTCGAGCTAAGGAAGGCTCGCTCGAGCCAAGACACACGGCTCTCAGGTCAAAATGAGATGCAGACGCATGCTCGAGCGCAAGAATTTTCGCTCAATCCACCAGACACAAAACTCAACTCTCGCTCGAGCGACCAAACCCTGGCTCAAGCGAAGGATCCAAAACAAAGATCTCGCTCAAGCAACAAACTTCTCGCTCGAGCGAAGGACCAAAATTCTGGGCAGCAACCATTTGTTCCCAAACACAACCAACCTGTAACAAACCTGCCCAACGCATCGTATAACTCAAATACAAAGTATGAAAGGACGTAACAAGATTTAAACAACTGCTAACATCCACAGAAGTAAGTCCGGATCACTGTACAACAAGGGGTAAAACCCGGGATCGCTATATTGTCTCTGTCGCATTTCTCTCCTTTAATTCTTTGTATTTTAGTTTTGGGATGTATTGGGCAGGTTTGTAATAGGTTGGTTGTGATTTGAAATAAATAGTTTTTGCCCAAATTTTTAGTTTCTTCGCTCAAGCGAGCTTTGTGTTTTAGTTCTTTCGCTCGAGCCAAGGTTCCTTCGCTCGAGCGAGCTTTGAGTGATGTGTCTTTTGGCTCGAGCACTCTTGCGCTCGAGCGTGCGTCTGCGTCTAGTTTGGACCTGAAGGTTGTGTTTCTTCAGTCAAGCGAGCGAGGACTATGTTTTGAGTTTCTTCGCTCGAGCGAGTACTCTTGCGCTCAAGCGTGCCTCTAGGTTGCAGACTTGAAGTGTAACGCCCTCAAAATAATACATATAATTCCACATTCTTGACATGCATAGATATAGAAGGATAAAGCATATTTCTATTGATTAGAGTATTCCTTACAAAAGTATTACATGTTGATGATAAAAGTAACTGCCCTATAGTCTTACAACTTTCCAAGTCAACACTTGGTTACAAAAGAAGAGAGTACTAACTCTACACAAAGGAAGCCCTTGGCTTGATATACATGTAATACAACAAAAATTAACAAAAAGAGTCTTTAACTCCCACAATTATCCATGCTAAGATCTCGGAGGCAGCATAGTACCTGAACCTGAAAATGATGTCCCATATAGGGTGAGCCACAGCCCAGTAGAAATATACTAAACCAACTATAAATGATGAATAAAATATTAGCAATTGATAGATGGTCAACACTTATACATCCACTTACATCACATTACAATTCCACGACAATCATGTCCATGTTATATTTCATTTCAAAAACGTGGCTCAGAACCTGGCCAGATAATCCGACAGAGATTACATCTCTTATTAACAATATTTCCAATTTAATTGGGATAACATCTCATGTAAAACATTTCTTACATCATAAAAGATACACATTTTGGTGCTGTATCAATCTCAGCCAAGATCACTTCAATACTTCACAAGTGATACACATTTTGGTACTGTATCAATAACATGTAAAAACAGTTCCATACTTCACAAATGATACACATTTTAGTGCTGTATCAATGTCAAACAAAATCCGGTTTAGAGGTCCATCCCCTATCTTCCCCTAAACCGTGGAGTATATCCCCTATCTCCTCCCACATAACACAATGTATATAAGCAATTATCATATACATGTTCACTCAATCAATACACAATTTCGATGTATTATACCAATCACCATATTCTATGGCATACTTAATTGATTAGTTTTAATTCGCCTAATCATCATGCATTGTCTACAACAATCAAGACTATCCTCCACCGATAGCCCAAAGCAGTTATTTCTAAACAGAAAATAAATGCACCAAAATGGATAAAATATCAACATTTAGTCTAGGTGAGTAATAAATTAATCCACTACACCCTTTAATCCCATACCTTTCCAATTTGAACATTTTCTATTCAATTTCTCATTTCCTTAAATTAATTATACAAATTAATTTATCATAACAATTAGGGCTTTTCCCATATTCTCAACATCAACCCTAAGACTCCATTTCCATCAATGATCCAACATATAATTCCATTTTCCAACACATCACATACATATGGGTTTTAAACTTGAAAACGCCTCTTTTGAAAATTACTCAAGGACCCCAAACTTTATCAAAACTACCCAACAACCCCCAACATATCAAAATGCCAAAATTTAAAGACAAAGCTCATAAGATGGAGTAGAACATCCCTATCTCGAAGTTAGAGCTCAAACGGAGAAGAAGACCAAACTCAAAGTGCTTCAAACTCCAAACTTTTCGGATCAAAATGTAGCCCTCAACGATCAACACACTTTTTACAAAGACACCAAGAGAGTGAATCACTCTAGCTAGATCAAACCCTAGAGAGAAGGGAGATTCTAGAGAGAGGAGCTCTCAAAATCGGTTTTGGGAAAGTAAGAGAGAGAATGGAAGTTGAAAAGTGATTCAAAAATGCCCAGCTGCCAACTGATATACGTATGACCCTCTCGAGCGGAGAAAAGGACGCTCGAGCGTCAAGCACAAAAAACTGTACCCGCTCAAGTGCCAAGACACAACTGCAAAACACACCCGCTCGAGTGCAAAGGAAAAGCCATTCGAGCGTAGATTTTCCCCTTCCAGTACTTTTTCAGAAAAAGAACTACCCACTCGAGCGCCAAGATACCCACTCAAGTGCGACCGCTCGAGCGTAAGAAAATTTGCTCGTAGACACCCTATTTTTGACCGCCCTTAAGACTTGGGCACCTCTGATGGTTTACTTCGTGGAGAAAGGTATGTAGGGCAAATGTTCAATTTCTTCGGCAAGGAGAGAGACAAATCTCAACTTCACACCCCATTTTGGACCAAAGCTATTTTGAATGGTTTTTAGACCTTAAAACCCTCTCTTTCAAAACATTTTTGAAATAAAGTTTCTACGATGCTCTGAGGCTCGCATTTTGTTAATGTTGCGCTTTTCGGTAAACCGAGCAAAGACAAAGCGGAAACGAATGAAAGAGAGATGAAATCTTTGAAAACTCTTTCAAAACACCTTAATTAGGGGTTTGGAGTTGAAGAAAAGAAGAGAAGAGGGAAGAAACCCAGTTGGGGGAGAAAATGGGCATGAACTGTTAAGAGAAAGTCGAGCAGCCCTCGCTGAATCGGGCCTATTCATTTGCATACTTGTAATCCAGCTATGAGGCCACCACCGTTGGAAAGAAGACTTTCGAGGCTTCATTTTGCACTCAACAATCTCCTAAAGCAGATTCCGGACGGGGGAGATATGGTTGATTGAAGTAGGGCATCACTCCGGTTGGACCGAATCTGCGCGGCTTCACCAAAACAAGCATAACTTTTTTCACAAAAGGAATTTTAATGCAAGGTTTGTGGCATTGGAAAGATAACTTCCGGAGCTTCAGTTTGGACACCTGGACGGCCACCTTTGGACTTCCCAATCACTGGCCGACCACCTTTCTTTCCGGCAGACCAATTTTTGTCCTGAAAAGTAACAGGCCGACCATAAAAGGTGGCAGGCCGACCACTTATGCCCAAAAATCCCAAAATTGATAGACATTCTCCTTCTAGCTGTCTTCCAGAACCTCCAGCTGTCCCTAGCTCAGATATTTTCGACTTTAGTGTTGCTTTTGCTATATATGATGATATATCTCTCATTTTCCAAGGGAGACAACCTTCTTCAACAAGCTTGAGAGCCTCCCTCACTAAAAATCCTTCTCTCTCTACAAATTTCAGATCAAAATCTCTGTCTCTCTTTCTCTCTAGTTGGCTCTCTCTCTCTCTCTTGCCCTCTTGTGCATAGAAGTAAAGAAATACTTCTTATTTGCATATACTTCCTTCATCAAAGTTGATCACCATTGGCTTGAGATTCCTTGGAACCTATTTTTGGGCTGATTGAAGGTTTCTTGGCTCAGAAAAGTGATGGTTTTGCTGCTGTCCTTCAAGGGTCTTCAAGGGTAACCATTTTCCCCCATTTTGAGCATTATCTTGCTTCATCTATTAACCTTACTTTCAAGCATTTTTGAGCTTCATCATAAACTGAAAAGTGTCTTATTTTGAGCCCCTCTTCAATTTTGTTTAAGGAAACTTCACTGTTTGAAGTCATCTACTCCCCCTTTGTGCTTTATCTCTCTTTTAGGGCTTATTTTGCATGATATATTAGCCTTATTTGTGAGCATTTCTGGGATTCGACCTAAACTGTAAAGTATCTTATTTTGAGCTTCTATTCAACTTTGTTGAAGGGCTCTTTGCTGTTTGAGGCCATCTACTCCCCCTTTGTGCTTTATCTCTCTTTTAGGGCTATTTTTGCATCATATTTTAGCCCTACTTGTGAATATTTTTGAGGCTTTATATAAACTAAAAAAAAATATTATTTTGACCTCTTCTTTAAGTTTGATTAAGGTCTCTTTGCTGTTTGGGGTCATCTTCCCCTATGCATGCTTCATCTCTTCATGATTAGGGCTATGCATTAGAGCACTTGCATTGGCCATGGTTTGGCCTCTTAGCCACTGAAATCCAGTGGATTTTCAGTGGCTTAGATGTATTTTTGAAGGCCAAAATTAGAGGGGGGTAATCCACTCTCCCCTTGTCTTGTTTGGTGGCCTTGTGGGCCTTCCAAAGGGACCCTATTTTGCATGCATCGAAGTCACTTTCCAGGCCCTATTCTGTGAGTTTTTGGGTCTACCTTGGCTCTATCCAAGGCCCTTTTGGCCATATTTTACGTCTACAACGCATGTATAGAGCAATCCCATTTAAGGCCTCTCAAAGAGGCCTTTCCTTGCATGTTTCCGAGACTGATTCCAAGACCTATTTGGTGGGTTTTAGGGCTGTCATAACCCATTTCCATAGTTGGTTTGGTCTTGCTAAGTGTTTATCTTGTATGTGCTTAATAACCCCTTGTATAGCCCTCTAAAGGAACCCATCATTTGTGCATGTGTTGGCTGCATTTCAGAGCTTATTTGGGCATATTTTGACATGTTTTATTCACTGATTTTTTCTGGTTTGATGAGTTCTCATGTGCTTCATATACATGCCACGTAAACCATGTTTGGTGGTCAAAGTTGCATGTTATTTTAGTCCATCATGCTATCATCTTTTGGTCACACTTTAAACTGGAAATGTGCATGTTTTGGGACTGCCTTGGCTCTGTCTTTAGACTTCATGATCAAATAATGCTTGCCTTGCATAGCTATAAGTTAATACATGTGCCTAGTTTCGAGTTTCGGGGTTTACTTCATGCATCGGGTGCCATATTTGCATGCTTCGAGACCATATTTCATGCTGTTTCAGAGCTGTAATTTATGCTATTTCATGTCATGTTTCATCCCTTGCCATGCCTTGTTAGAGTTGCATGTTGTGTCTTAGGATCGGTCCTCGGTTTACGTGCATGTGTGCACGCATTTCGATTATCTCATTTTCATCTTATGGCTACCGATATGGGTGTGGCTGAGGTCCACTCATGTTGGTGTAAGTCCACTATGTATTGTGTATGCCATCTTAGTCCTTTGCATTGCGTATGCTAGGTTGTATGTTGGTGCATTGCGCATGCCATCTTAATCCGTAGCATCGTGTATGCTAGGTTGTATGTTAGTCGCATTCATGCATGTCATGCATATTGCATTATGTTTGGGATAAGAGTTAGCTCAAACACAGGAAACGAGGGACATTTTGTACTCCGAGTGACGAAACGTGTCTCAATTCCCGGTCGCCGACACTCCAGATTAACCATGATGGAGTCTCGGTCTTCTTGTGTTTATATGTGCATTCATTTCACATTGAGTCGTGCAATTCGACTCCGCGGCCATCATGCATCGAGATGCGTGATTGGTGGCACGAGGATCGAGGTATGCATACATATGTGAAAATACTTTGCCGTGCCCCTTTCTTGCTCTCTGTTGCAGCAAATCAGAAATCGGCAGTCTTTTGGAGCTTCGCGCAATATTCCAGGCTTAATTGTAAACAGAGGCTAATCGGGACATCGCAATGGATTTCCACGCAAGGCAACTTAAGCATGCATCATTCATCATCCGGAACAGAGCTGAGGCGCTCCATGGGCTTGCATGCTAATTTACTGCTTTCCTAGTTAATTTGTTAATTAATTAGGGTTTTGTACTTATTTGGACTGTATTATTCATTCGGGACTGTATTATTTATTCGGACCCTCCGAGCGAGGGCACAACTATAATAAGTGTGCGTGCGTGTGATGTATGTCTTCCAACCCCACATTTTTCTCCCTTTTATTTACCAGCTTATGATGGTTAGATTAGGGCATGTTTCAATTAGCATACAGTATGATAGCATGTTTGCATTCATTCATCTGTCTTGCATGCACCGGGCTCGGTGCATCATACTAACTGCATTGTATTTCAATTCCGAGTTGAATACTTGTTAGTTGTAGCATTTCACATGCCATCTTTAGAATAGCCGAGCCTGCTATAGTTGCATTTTTGCATGTGTTGCATTAGGCATCTCTGTATAGTTAGGATCATGCATGGATTTCTAACATAGCTTTTGTTTTGGCTTGGAGTACTCGGTAAGTTTTATGCTTTAGCATCCTTGCATGTGTATGAGTGATTGCCATGATAGCATGCTTACCATGGGGCTATGTGCTTATGTGATATAACTGCCTGAATGCCTGTGGGTGAAGGTTGGGTTATTTGGATTGGAACAATGCATCGACCATGAGTTTTAAGCCCACTAGATAGTGGCAAAACCATCTTTTCTAAGCTCACCCGAGGGTGGCAAAAGCTGCATTTTAAGCCTACTTGCGAGTAGCAAACCATCTTTCAAAAACAAACATGAAATGTTTTGTTCTAATTCAGGCGACCTGGTCTATTCTTGTATGCTGTACGCATCACATAGTAAATCTAGGCTAATAACCAGAATAAGAATGCATAATGTTTTCAAAACTAGATATCATGGTTAGTAGAGGCTGATCTTTGATCGGGCAAGCGGGGGTGCTCACAAAGTGACCTTCTCCAATCGTACCCAAGTTCCTGAGCCGAGGCAACTTTGGTGATGACGGACACGTGGCCTTAAGCATGAGTCAGGGTTTCCTAAATTTCTCTAAAAATAAAATATTTAGGTGGCGACTCTGTATCTGGCAAAGCAGTCCATGTTTGGCACTTCTTTTCAAAAAATCTGTTTTCTCAAAACGATTTGCCGGATTTGGACTTTTTGGTTCAGATTAAGAACCATGACAATTTGAGTCCGAACTGTAGTGAGCCCAAAATGAATAGAACGGGACTCATCCTCCTGGGGCGTTCGGGGATGTCTACAGTTTCTGGCGACTCCGTTAGGGAAATTAGAGAGCTTGACTCGAACTCGTGATATCTTGTTTTAACTACACTTATGTGTTTCTTTGCATTGCATGTGCATTGGTGCGCCTAGGACACCGTGTTTGCCATCTGCCATTCCTGAACGGTTTTCCAGAGGCTTGTCTTGTCAAAGCATGACCATAAGGCTGACCGGTTATGGGCTCTGATAGTATGGGAACACAAACCCCGGTTTTACCTGGGCACCCTTTTCGACCATTCGACCTAGTGCATATTCGGAATCCAAAATGACCATTCCAAACTAGGACAGGTTGCTTACCCAATATAGGTTGTTTGGAATCGCTACGTGCGTGGTGAAACCCTAGCTTCTGACAAAATAGGACGGGGAAACTCTATCCCAACATAGGGGTGTTTTGGCTCTCTTTTACATGCTATGTGCTTTTAGAGTGTATCTCTACAGGGAATGCATGTATCAGTTTGCAAGTCTGGGTATCAGGCCTGCGGGCATCAGTATTTGGGGAATCAGTTTTACCTGAGGGTATCAGTTTTGGGACAGTTATTTGGGGAACAGTGATCAGTATTGAGTACAGTCGTTCCGCTATGCTCATATCCGTTCCAGTGAAATTGAGCTGAGATGCTGTCTGTTTTCTCTTTTGCTAGGTAGTCTTGGAACTATAGCTTCAGAAGGCTCCACTATCCCCCAGGTACATTGGACTTGTGCTGATAGACTTTGTCGGGTCAGAGATTCAGTTCAAGGGCAATCAGTATTCCTTTACCAGAGACAGGGTAAAAGGGCGATCATCAGTTCAACAGTCTTCGGATCAGCGGTCATTATCCATATCACCTGTGCGCAGTTGGGTTGAGATATCTGTTTTTACCTCAGGGAGATATACCGGTTGTGCAGTTAGATCAGGACAATATGTCGAGTCTGGAAGAGATGGTGCACCAACTCCAGGATAGTATGAAAGCCATGTAGCAAGCGTAGTCGCCAAGCGAATTCGTAAACAGGCCGTGGTCATAGCCCAACAGGTAGAGACAATTGCCAGGTTAGAGTAGCAAACTGGAGTATCTACTTCACACCAGGCTCCTCCCTCACCAAGAGTTCCCATACTCGAGGAGGCAACCCACGTCCAGGATGATACGGACATTCCAGGCAGGCCAGCTCCGCCCCGGTTCTACCCCAGCTATCTAAAACACCCACCAACCCACCAAACTCCCCCTTTGAGCTCGAGATGGACCCCACAGCATTGAAAGTGAGCAAGCTTGAAAAATTGTTCAAAAAGTCTCAAGGGGCCCACTCTATTCCTGATATAGAGGATGGTTATACCAACTCAATGGTGACCTTGCCGGAGTGGTTTAAAATGCCGCATATCGATCGATTCGATGGCTATGAAGACCCAATGGTGCACCTCCAACTATTTTCTAATATCTTGAGGCCAATGGGTTTGACCACAGCCCAGAAATTGTCACTATTTGGCCGAACCCTGTCTGGGATAGCCGCAATTTGGTATGCAAAACTGGAGAACTCTGTGAAACAGAACTAGGAAGAGCTGGCTGAGGCCTTTATTGCTCAATACTCCTATAACACACAGATTGAGGTCACAACTCGTGATCTCGAAGTCACCCGCCAAGAGCCAAAGGAGGGTTTTTCAAAGTTCGTGACGAGATGGAGAGCAAAGGCCTCAATGATGACTACAAAACCTTCCGACAAAGATCAGATCAGGATGATTGTTCGGAATCTGCATGGCAAGCTGCTGCAAAAGATGGTCGTTCTACCTCTGTTTACCTTTCCAACCCTTCATGAAATGGGGGTTCAAATCGAGGCTGCCATCCGACAAGGGATCTTTACAGAAGATAATGAGCCTTTGAAGAGGAATGTTGCTCGCAGTTCTAATGCTACTACTGATGGTAGCACAGCTGCGAAATGCTCAGAAGTAGACACTATCACCACTTCCTTCAATGGCCAAAAACCAACCACTTCGACTCGGCCCCAAACCCGAAAGTTCCATCCTCTTTACATGAGTCTCTCTCAAGCTTTGGAAAAGCTTCAAGAGGAAGGGCAACTAGAACTCCTAGAACCCCAACCCCTTCCAAATCCTCTTCCACCAAGATATGACCCAGCTAAAAACTATGCCTATCATCAATAACACGGTCATGATACAAACCGTTGTATCCGCCTTCATCATAAAATTCAGGATCTTATTGACGAAGAGACTCTAGCTCCACCCAAAGGACCTCAGGTTAGTACTGACTCATCACCTCCCCACCTCAACCTCATCCATACACTACCATCCACCTTCAACCCCCAATATATACATCACCCCGGCCCATCTACCCAAGCCTGAGGTGTTCATTCCAGAAAGCATGGACTTATGCATGATGGATGCACCTGGACCCCAATCATCTGAAACTCGTGAGCCCACTACTTCTGAGCTGAAGAGAATGATCGAAGATCTTCAAAGAACTGTGACAGATCTAGCCTCTGGGACATTGGCTCCATCATCGACCACAGCACATGCTAGGAGTTTCACGATAAAAGGCTCCCCAATCTTGGGACTAGCTGCATTTGAAGAAAGCCAAACCCTTGGCAAAGGGGAAGCAGGTGGTAAGAACAAGGTAGGGGCAAGCATTGGTCCCCACGAACACCTTCAACGGGCTGTTGAGGCTTTGAAGGCCGAAGGACTAAACAAACAACAAGTGCTTGCAGTGGTTGCAAAAACTGTGGATGATACTTTTGCCACTCAAGTTGGGGGAAGTCTGAATCAAGGGGCAAGCTGAGATAAGAGATGTTATACCAGAAACGCCCCTTTCAGCTCCAATCCTACACTCAGAAGAGATCATCAAAAGTCAGCACCTACTGACCCTTTCGCCGGTACATCTAACACAACCAGCTCACAACCTACCAAATACCCACATCGGGGCCAGAAGGTGTTCACCCCACTGGACATGTCTCTGTCAACGGCCTTGAGGGTCCTGATCGAAAAAGGGCATCTGAAGCCCCTGGAGCCACGGCCATTACTGAATAAACTTTCTCTCTCCCACAACTCGACGAAGTACTGTGTCTTTTATCAACAAGCTGGCCATGACACTGACATGTGTCTTCGTCTTCACCATGAAATACAAGATCTGATTGATAAAAAAGTCATCTTCGCGTCAGGTCCTGCAAAGTCTATCAACACTGGATCGGTGAACTTGGGGGATAATGTGACCATGTGATCGGGGGATAAACCACCGGCGAATGGCGCTTAGTTTACTCCAGATATGGTGGATGACATGCACTATTTTGAGCACATTTGCGAATGTTGTTAATTTGTACTTTTTGACTTGGGTATTGGGTCAGTCTTATTGTTTGAACAGAGTCAGTGTTTTCTTACTGAGTCAGTTGGGTCTGTCTTGTTGTACCGAGTCAGTCCTATTTTGTTGGAGTCGGGTGATTTCAGGGGTGTTACCTCAGACATCACTTTCCTGTTTTGTGTTTGTCTTTTTGTTTTGTCTTGAGTCTGTTTCTGCCACGGAGCCAATTGTGCCAACAGATCTGAAATGAAACAGCAGTGATTTTCACATCCTTGTGTTTACTTCTGCCTTGTGCCAGTTGTGCTAGAAGTTTGAATGAAACGGCAGTGCATTCCACCTGCTCTTCTGTGCCTCGAAATTATTGCATTGACCTAAGTTTTTCAAAACTTTTTGAACACTACAGTGAAAACGAAGAGGAAGGAATTCCTCGGGATTTGCAAAAATTTGATCAATTGAGAGAAAGAGAGGCATGCTACGCCCTTAATGAATGAAATCAGGCTTGTTAGTGTGAGTACTGAGAAGGATCCTGGCTTGATCCAGATTGGTTCTACTGACTTGGTAAGCAGTTTAATCGCTTCCTTAAAAGATTTCAAAAAATGTTTTCCGCGGTCCTGCGAAGACCTGTGTAGAATCGCTCTTGAGATTGTGTAGCTTAGGATCGCTCTCAGCCTTGAGACTCGACCCCTTTGCTTTCAAAACCTTTCAACGGTCAATCACGATGTGAGGCCTGTGTTGCCAGATTTGATGCAGCCCTCGAACTAGGGCAGGGAAGTCAGATCAAGAAGATCAGATGTCATCAAAAGAAGCTTGCGAAGCTAGATCAAAAGCACCCCTCGAACTAGGGGCAAAAATGTCAAAGGTGTTCGAAGATTCAAAAAATTGGGATGTTTCTCAAGCTAACAAAGATCGGCAAGAATGCCAAATCCTAGAAGGGAGGAAAGAAGAAAGAATTGCTGAAGGATAACCGAGTTCCTATCCACAACACGAGGGGTAGATTCAGCCCCCCATTGGATGGACTCCTGCATCGTCAGCAAACAGCAACCATATTCAGATGACTTCAGGATCTCAAAACCATTCGACATGGACAAAGCTACACTTTTATCCTTAAGAGGCTCGCTAGGCCGAAAACCCGAAAGGGCGGCCCAGGCAAAAGTTAGAGCAAGAAAAGAAAGAAAAAAAAAAGGAAAAAAAAAAAAGAAAAGAACAAAAGAACAAAAAAAGAAAAATGCAAAGAAAAGAACAAAAAAAGAAAATCAAAAAAGGAAATGAAAAAAAGAATTAAAGAACATAGCTCACAAGGTTGAAAACCCCAGAAAGGGTGGCCTTGGCAAAAGTTAGAGCTCAAAAGGAGAGGTTAATACCCGAGTGTACTTTAACCCCGAACTACGTGAGGCTTGATTCTCATCTTTGGGATACGTAGGCAACTTTATTCTGAAGTCCAGCCATAAACACTTCCAAATCGATTGTGTCCATGTAATGGTTTTGATCATCTTTGCCTTCTCTGTATCCGAGAGTCTGGTTGTGTTCGTCGTTCTGAGGACTGACTACAAATGCGCTGCAGTGCCTTTCAAACAAGGGGCAACTTTCCGTTGCTATTCAATGCGCTGCGGTGCCATTCAAACAAGGGGCAACTTTCCGTTGCCATGTAGTGTCCTTCAGGAAAGGGGCAATTTTCCTTCGGATCTGAGGTTGTGCATGTCAAGAGTAGGTTCCGTGCTCGTTCAGCAATGGCCATTCGCGAAAGAGTTTTTGAGAATTTTTACTGAGGTTAACTAATTTTCTCGAAAAGTATTCCATTTTTCAAAATTGGACCATTTCTTGGACCCAAAAAAGGAAAATTTTCAGTGCTCATAGCCTGACTTACATGATTTTAAATCAGAAAATTGAACAAGCATGTTAATCTAACTCTCATTTTGGTCAAAATTGTTTTAGTAGAAAGCCAAAAACAAAAAATGGTCGAAATGATGAACTAGGGGCATAGTTGAGTCAGGTGTTCTGTCTCTTTCCCATTGTCAACATACTTGCCAGAAAGGGCACCATACTTGCGAAGAAGGGCACTCTACCTGCCAGAAAAGGTACAACTGAAGGTGATAACAAAGGGCTGAAAGTTCTTTCACCCTCCGAGCAACGAGGTATCAAGCGAAGTGCGAAGTACGAACTGGAATGAGTCAAGATATTCTACTCCCTCATCTGGACAAATCTGATCATGTCCAAACTCCCCAGCAGCATCGTCAACCGATGTTAGCTGCAGATTTGCTACACCAGTTGTATGCAGCCCTCTCAGGAAAAAAAACTCATTGTTGTGAACAAGAATGAGAATCTGGTAGAATACCAGAGGCGAGAGCCCACAACTTCCTGCTTATCTATCAACCACCTAGGGGAGGGATAAAAAATGAGAGATTGAAGAATAGAGAGATGTGCGCTGAGAGAAAAAGTGAGGAAATGGGCTTTTTCAGAGAAAACAAAGCCTGAGGGCCGAGTGATGTGAGGATCACAAATAAGAAAGGGTGGGAAACACTACCCAAGGAAACAGGCTCCCTGTGCACGTCTGAGTGTTGTGTCTTTTGTTTTGTTTCGATTTTTGTTTTGAGTAGTGTTACTCGATGTGTTTAGTTGTTTACCTTTTGTTTTTAGTTGTTGAGTCGTTTTTACTGTGGTCAGTCGTAGGCTCAATACCTAGTTGCAAACTTATACTCATTTCTCAATTTCAAAATGATTTGTTTTATGCTCAGAGTGTCGTGCCATTCTCCGCATTTGTGCAAAACAGGATTTGGTTCTTTCATAAACTGCAGGGTTCAACCCAGGTCATGTGAGAACAGTAGAACCAAGACCTATCTGAAGCTATATTGGTTCCGGACTACAAAGCAAAAGAAAAAGAGCGAAATCGAAGCATTTGAGTGTGCTTCAACTTTAGAAAATTCCGTGATTGTATTCCAGATGTACCTTTTCAAGCCTTGTCAATGCTCCGAAGTATGAGTGTGCCTCTACCTCAAGTGCAAGATCAAGCCTGCTTCAAACTTATGCACCCTTCCACCCGCATTGTCATGCACACCTTTACTTGCGTTGTCACGCACACTCGTTGTATTGTCATGCACACCTTACTTGCATTTATTTGCATCTTGTGTTATCTTTTACCATTTATCCCTTTACGCTAAGTAGCGTTTGGGATCGTTGTCCTCCGGGACTTTCTTAGGTTGCGTTGTGTGCGCACTTGAGCGGCCATTTTGGACCTCCTCTCACAATTTCAGCGTGGTTTGAGTGTCCCGTTCCTTACGCGATTTCAGCGTGTTTGGAATTTATCTTAGGTTGCGTTGTAGACGCGTTGGGCGGGTTGTTGTTTGGACCTCCTCTCACGATTTCAGCGTGGTTTGAGTGCCCCGTTCCTTATGCGATTTCAGCGTGTTTGGAATTTATCTCAGGTTGCGTTGTGCGCGCACCTGGGCGGTTGTTGTTTGGACCTCCTCTCACGATTTCAGCGTGGTTTGAGTGTCCCGTTCCTTACGCGATTTCAGCTTGTTTGGAATTTATCCCAGGTTGCGTTGTAAACGCGCTGGGCGAGTTGTTGTTTGGACCTCCTCTCACGATTTCAGCGTGGTTTGAGTGTCCCGTTCCTTACACGATTTCAGCATGTTTGGAATTTATCTCAGGTTGCATTGTAGATGTGCTGGGTGGGTTGTTGTTTGGACCTCCTCTCACGATTTCAGCGTGGCTTGAGTGTCCCGTTCCTTACGCGATTTCAGCGTGTTTGGAATTTATCTCAAGTTACGTTGTGCGCGTACCTGGGCGGTTATTGTTTGGACCTCCTCTCACGATTTCAACGTGGTTTGAGTGTCCCGTTTCTTACGCGATTTCAGCGTGTTTGGAATTTATCTCAGGTTGTGTTGTGCACGCACCTGGGTGGTTGTTGTTTTGACCTTTTCTCACGATTTCAGCATGGTTTGAGTGTCCCGCTCCTTACGCGATTTCAGCATGTTTGGAATTTATCTCAGGTTGCGTTGTGCGCGCACCTGGGCGGTTGTTGTTTTGACCTCTTCTCACGATTTCAGCGTGGCTTGAGTGTCCCGCTCCTTACGCGATTTCAGCGTGTTTGGAATTTTACCCCAAGTTGCGTTGTAGACGTGCTGGGCAGATTATTGGACTTCCTTTCACGATTTCAGCGTGGTTTGAGTGTCCCCTCCTCACACGATTTCAGCGTGTTTGGAATTTATCTTAGGTTGCGTGGAACGCGCTCCTGATTTATTTTCTTTGTTCTTCCTCCACTCACGAGTCCAGCGTGGTTGGCGTATGTCACCATTTTACATCTATTGTACTCTCTATTACATCACATCTATTATCTATTGCATCACATCTATTACATCCATTGCATCGTATCTATTTTATTGTCTGGTCTAGGAGACCTTAAATCCTCTAGTCTAAGGAGACCTTAAATCCTGCATCATCATTCGTGCTGTTTTGCGCATCGTACTTGCATTTTACTTGCATTTCATCGTACTATCTTGTGCGCTCTCTGGTTTAGGAGACCTTAAATCCTCTAAAGGTGCAATTCCTTTGGTGTTTGTCGTGCCCGAATGACTTCCGGTGGTCTGGTATAGCCACCTGCCTGTGTTTGCAGTGAGTTCTTAGGAGACCAACTGAGACAGTGGAAACTAGAGTTCGAATGGCTCATGCCTAGAATGTAAAGGTTCGGGATTTCCGAGACTAAAGTCTAGTTTAAATACCCAGGGGTATATCCTCGGCTTGAAATCTGTATGGCAACCCCATAGATTGAGATAGCATGTGTAAGCGCCTCAATTCTGGATACCGAATCAACCTAGTCTGTCACCCTGTTGGAGAATAGGGAAAGCTACGACCATAGTCAGGGAGAAACGTAGTACCTGTGGTTCAGCCAAGAAGAAGCGAGAGATCCCCAGCAGCACGAGGTATGTCATTGCCAAGTGCCCCTGTAAGATACCTTCGCTTCCTAGCTATTACATTGCATTTTAGCTATTACATTATAGTGCATTGCATAAATCCTGAATCATCAAATCGGCTTCGCGTAGCGTATAAGTCCAAGTTTCAAACCGGCTTCGCGTAGCGTGTAAGTCCAATTCTCAAACCGGCTTCGCGCAGCATATAAGTCTAACTTTCAAACCGGCTTCGTGTAGCGTATAAGTCCAATTTTCAAAATTTTCCTACATAACATTTTACATCCTGCCCCTGAACTACGCTGGTTTGATTCCTTGCAAAGGGATACGTAGGCAGCCTGAGGGCACAACCATTTATTTTTCTGTACTTTGTTTGTTTGTCCAAGTCTTTAGCCTTGTCAAAAATGGGTCGTCTCTGGGCTTTGACATTCACTCCTATCACTTCTTGACTTCCGAGTTTTGTCAAAGAGGGGCAACTGTAAACACCCTATTTTTGACCGCCCTTAAGACTTGGGCACCTCTGATGGTTTACTTGGTAGAGAAAGGTGTGCAGGGCAAAGGTTTAGTTTCTTCGGCAAGGAGAAAGACAAATCTCAACTTCACACCCCATTTTGGACCAAAGCTATTTTGAATGGTTTTTAGACCTTAAAACCCTCTCTTTCAAAACATTTTTGAAATAAAGTTTCTACGATGCTCTGAGACTCGCATTTTGTTAAATGTTGCGCTTTTCGGTAAACCGAGCAAAGACAAAGTGGAAACGAATGAAAGAGAGATGAAATCTTTGAAAAATCTTTCAAAACACCTTACTTAGGGGTTTGGAGTTGAAGAAAAGAAGAGAAGAGGGAAGAAACCCAATTGGGGGAGAAAATGGGCATGAACTGTTAAGAGAAAGCCGAGCAGCCCTCGCTGAATCGGGCCTATTCATTTTCATACTTGTAATCCAGCTATGAGGCTACCACCGTTGGAAAGAAGACTTCTGGGGCTTTATTTTGCACTCAAGAATCTCCTAAAGCCGATTCCAGACGGGGGAGATATGGTTGATTGAAGTAGGGCATCACTCCGGTTGGACCAAATCTGCGCGGCTTCACCAAAACAGGTATAACTTTTTTCATAAGAGGAATTTTAATGCAAGGTTTGTGCCATTGGAAATCTAACTTCCGGGGCTTCAATTTGGACACCTGGCTGGCCATCTTTGGACTTCCTAATCACTGGCCGACCACCTTTCTTTCCGGCGGACCAATTTTTGTCCTGAAAAGTAGCAGGTCGACCATAAAAGGTGGTAGGCGACCACTTATGCCCAGAAATCCCAAAATTGACAGATATTCTCCTTCCAGCTATCTTCCACAACCTCCAGCTGTCCCTATCTCAGATATTTTCGACCTTAGTGTTACTTTTGCTATATATGATGATATATCTCCCATTTTCCAAGGGAGACAACCTTCTTCAACAAGCTTGAGAGCCTCTCTCACTAAAACTCCTTCTCTCTATACAAATTTTAGATCAAAATCTTTGTCTCTCTTTCTCTCTAGTTGGCTCTCTCTCTCTCTCTCTTTCTCTCTCTTGCCCTCTTGTGTATAGAAGTAAAGAAATACTTCTTATTTGCATATACTTTCTTCATCAAAGTTGATCACCATTGGCTTGAGGTCCCTTGGAACCTATTTTTGGGCTGATTGAAGGTTTCTTGACTCAGAAAAGTGGTGGTTTTGCTGCTGTCCTTCAAGGGTCTTCAAGGGTAACCATTTTTCCCCCTTTTGAGCATTATCTTGCTTCATCTATTAACCTTACTTGCAAGAATTTTCGAGCTTCATCATAAACTGAAAAGTATCTTATTTTGAGCCCCTCTTCAACTTTTTTTAAGGAAACTTTGCTGTTTGATGTCATCTACTCCCCCTTTGTGCTTTATCTCTCTTTTAGGACTTATTTTGCATGATATATTAGCCTTATTTGTGAGCATTTCTGGGATTCGACCTAAACTGTAAAGTATCTTATTCTGAGCCTATCTTCAACTTTGTTGAAGGGCTCTTTGCTGTTTGAGGCCATCTACTCCCCCTTTGTGCTTTATCTCTCTTTTTGGGCTATTTTTGCATCATATTTTAGCCCTACTTGTGAATATTTTCGAGGCTTTATATAAACTGAAAAAAGTCTTATTTTGACCTCTTCTTTAAGTTTGATTAAGGTCTCTTTGCTGTTTGGGGTCATCTTCCCCTATGCATGCTTCATCTCTTCATGATTAGGGCCATGCATTAGAGCACTTGCATTAGCCATGGTTTGGCCTCTTAGCCACTGAAATCTAGTGGATTTTTAGTAGCTTAGATGCATTTTTGAAGGACAAAATTAAAGGGGGGTGACCCCCTCTCCCCTTGTCTTGTTTGGTGGCCTTGTGGGCCTTCCAAAGGGACCCTATTTTGCATGCATCGAAGTCACTTTCCAGGCCCTATTCTGTGAGTTTTTAGGTCTTCCTTGGCTCTATCCAAGGCCCTTTTGGCCATATTTTATGTCTACAATGCATGTATAGAGCAATCCCATTCAAGGCCTCTCAAAGAGGCCTTTCCTTGCACGTTTCCGAGACTGATTCCAGGGCCTATTTGGTGGGTTTTAGGGCTTTCATAACCCATTTCCAGAGTTGGTTTGGTCTTGCTAAGTGTTTATCTTGTATGTGCTTAATAACCCCTTACATAGCCCTCTAAAGGAACCCATCATTTGTGCATGTGTTGGCTGCATTTCAGAGCTTATTTGGGCATATTTTGACATGTTTTATTCACTGATTTTTTCTGGTTTGATGAGTTCTCATATGCTTCATATACATGCCATGTAAACCATATTTACTAGTCAAAGTTGCATGCTATTTTAGTCCATCATGCTAGCATCTTTTGGTCACGCTTTAAACTGGAAATGTGCATGTTTTGAGACTGCCTTGGCTCTGTCTTTAGACTTCATGATCAAATAATGCTTACCTTGCATAGCTATAAGTCAATACATGTGTCTAGTTTCGAGTTTCGGGGTTTACTTCATGCATCGGGTGCCATATTTGCATGCTTCGGGACCATATTTCATGCTGTTTCAGAGCTGTAATTTATGCTATTTCATGTCATGTTTCATCCCTTGCCATGCCTTGTTAGAGTTGCATGTTGTGTCTTAGGATCGGTCCTCGGTTTACGTGCATGTGTGCACGCATTTCGATTATCTCATTTTCATCTTATGGCTACCAATATAGGTGTGGCCGAGGTCCACTCATGTTGGTGTAAATCCACTATGCATTGTATATGCCATCTTAGTCCTTTGCATTGCGTATGCTAGGTTGTATGTTAGTGCATTGCGTATGCCATCTTAATCCGTAGCATCGTGTATGCTAGGTTGTATGTTAGTCGCATTCATGCATGTCATGCATATTGCATTGTGTAGACACCCCATTTTTGACCGACCTTAAGACTCAGACGTCACCGATTGAGTGCTTGGTGATGTTGTGTATTGTGCTCGTTCAGAAGTCTCAGAGCCGCGGCCGTGAGCCCTGCCTACGGACTTCCGAACCCTCTTCTGTGCCTTGCCTCGGTTTGCGAACCAGACTCGGTTTTCTCTGTTTCTTTTCCTAAGGGGAGGGAGAGGTCTCGTAGACCATCTCTCAGTGGCCGTGGGCTACATTTTGTGGCTGTAGGCCATTTTGCCCATTTTGGAGCCGTCAGGCCGTGTGCCTCGGTTCGGGACTGCCTAACTATTTTCGATTGCTCCGATTTTTGGCATGCATCTTATTTACTCCCTTTCGAGGGACACTGAGGTCTGAGAGACCCACTTCGTGGTCGAATGCCACTTTCGGTGCTTAACAGGCGATTTCGGGCCCCGAACATGCGTCGCCCCGAACATTCGTTTTGCATCGGTTTTCGTTCATTTTTGGCAGGTACCTCTGTTTCATCACCAGGAAGGCCACAGAAGGATGTGAGGCTAGCAATTGTTTCAGCAACCAGTTATATTCCTCTGTCGCCCTCCGACGCCCGTTTTTCTTACTTCTAAGCCAATGTTGACCACCCTAGGGTCACTTTCTTCAATCCTAACCCCCATATTTGTGTTGTAGACACTTGGGAGGATACAAATATTATATGGCCGGCCATTTTTGCCCCTGGGAGTGTGTTCCAGCCATGTATTTTGTTTTACACTTCACCCATGTTCGAGGGTTTGGCCATTTTTGGGGGAAACTTGGCTTGTTTTCCCTCCATTTTTCCCCCCCTTTTTCCACCCATTTTGCCTATATAACAGTAGCCCCAGGTCTGGTTTTGGGGGTTAAAAAAAATGCTTTGAGCCTCTTGTATTGTATCTCTCTTCTTCTACACTTCAACTCTCAAAAACCCTTAAGTTCCTACACCCTTTTCCTTACAAGCCCTAACACCACTCCACCTCATTCCATTCCAGTAGCTTGAAGCTGTTTTCCAGAGGCAAGGAGCACCCAAACTTGGTCCAAGAGGTTGCTAAGGGTTGGTCTTCAAGGGTGAGTCCCACTTTCCCCTTTTCTTGCATTTTTTTGGTCTATTTCTTAGTCCCTCTTGCTTGTTGTTTTGAGCTCCGGTCAAAACTGAAATTGTCATTTTTTTGAGCTCATTTTTCTGTTTGATTAAGGGTTCTTACCTGTTTGGGACTTCCCACTACCACTTGCTTCATTATCCTCTTGGATGCCATTTTTTTTACATGATATTTTTGGCCTATATATAATCTGTTTTGGAGCATGAGGTAAACTTTAGATAGGCTTATTTTGAGCCCTTCTTCAACATTGAAGAAGGGCTCACCACTGTTTGGGACCTCCATATATCACTTGTCATTGTACCCCTCTTTGGTCCCCATTTTTGCATGATTTATTAGCTTATTGATCTTCTGTTTTTGGACCTTGGTCCAAACTAAAAATGGCCCTAAAATGACCCCCTCTTCATGTTTCATTAAGGGTCTAGGGCTGTTTGAAGCATCCTTGGTATACTTCATGTTATAGCCCTCTTGGTGGCCTCATCTTGCATCATACTTTGAGCATGCTTGTGTTCTGTTTTGGGTCTGATAATAAGCTGTAAACAGCCATATTTTTGGCCCCTCTTCAACATTGTTGAAGGGCCCTAACCTGTTTGGGGCCAGCGTGCACCACTTGCTTCTTTGCCCCTTTGTTGGCCCATTTCTTGCATGTTAATTTGGCCATACTTGTATCTGTTTTGGGGGGTTTTCATAAAATGTAAAACATCATATTTTTGGCCCCTATTCAACATTGTAGAAGGGGCCTTCTGTGTTTGAGATCAGCAGCTATGACTTGCTTCATTACCTCTCTTGGCCCCCCCATTTTTGCATGCTAATTTTTCCCTATTTGTACCCACTGTTTGGCCATGCTTCGAACTGTAAAAATTCTTTTTTTGGGGCTGCCTAGCTTCTGTCTTCACATTTCATGTACGAATCATGCATGCATTGCATAGCTATAGGTCATTTCATGTGCTTAATTCCATGTTTCGAGGCTCGTTCCTTGCATCGGGTTTCATTTCACCATGTTTCGGGGCTGTTTTGCATGTCATTTTGCCTCTGAAATTTGCATGTTTGCATATCATATTCCATGTCTTGCCATGTCTCATTAGAGTGGCATTTCATGCCGTAGGTTCGGTCCTCGGTTTGCGTGCACGCGTGCACGTATTTCGAGTTGTCTCATTTTCATCTAATGGCCTCTTATGTGAGTGTGGCTGAGGCTCTCTCATGTTGGTGTAAGCCCATATTGCATTGTATATGCCATTTCATTCCATAGCATTGTGTATGCTAGGTTGTATATTAGCGCATTGTGTATGCCATCTCATCTCGTGCATCGTGTATGCCATTTCGTAGCATTTTACATGTTAGGTTGTATCTTAGTTGCATTTCACGCATATCATGCATATTGCATCGTGTTCGGGATAGGAGTTAGCCTGGGCACGGGAAACGAGGTACGTCCCGTACTCCGACTGACGGAACGTGTCTCAATTCCCCAGTCACCGACACTCCGGATCATCCATGAGGGAGTTAGGTCTTGTTGTATTTTCATATGCATTCATTCTATATCAAGTTGTGCAACTCGACTCCTCGGCCATCATGCATCGAGATGCGTGATTGGTGGCACGAGGATCAAGACATGCATACATTTGTGAAATACATTGCTATGCCTCTTTCCTGCTCTCTGTTGCAGCAAAATCAAGAATCGACAGTCTTCTGAGGCTTGGCGCGCATTTCAAGAACAGGTGCAAAACAGAGGCTAATTGAGGCATCCTAGTGGATTTCCGCGCAAGGCAACGCAAACAATACATCATTCATCAGAATCAAGGCAGTCCCTGGCTTGCATGCCAGTTTGTCATTTCCTTAGTTAATTTGTTAATTAATTAGGAATTTGTACATTATTTGGACTGTATTATTTGGACTGTATTATTCTTTTATTCGGAACTGTATATTTATTTGGACCCTCTGTGCGAGGGCATAATTGTAATAAGTGTGGGTGAGTGTGATGTATATCTTCCAATCCCACGTCTTTCTTCCCTTTTATTTACCTGCTTATGATGGTTACATTAAGGCATATTTCAATTAGCATACAGTATGATAGCATGTTTGCATTCATTCATCTGTCTTGCATATGACTCGGCGCATCATACTAACTGCATTTGTATTTCAATTCCAAGTTGAATACATGTTAGCTGTAGCATTCCATATGCCATGTTTAGGATAGCCGAGCCTGCTATAGTTTACATCTTTGCATGTGTTGCATTAGGCAATTCTGTATATCTAGGATCATGCATGATTTCTAATGAGTTTCTGTTTTGGCTTGGAGTACTCGGTGAGTTTTTATGCTTTAGCATCCTTGCATGCGTGTGAGTGTTGCCATGAATAGCATGCTTACCATGAGGCTAACTACTTATGTGATATAACTGCCTGAGTGCCTGTGGGTGGAGGTTGGGTTATTTGGATTAGAACAATTCATCAAATGTCTGTTTTAAAGCCCACTAGATAGTGGCAAAATCATGTTTTCTTAAGCCCACCCGAGGGTGGCAAAATCCGCATCTTAAGCCTACCTGCGGGTAGCAAACCATCTTTCAAAAACAAACATGAAATGTTTTGTTCCAATTCAGGCGACCCAGTCTATACTTGTATGCTGTGCGCATCACATAGTAACCTAGGCTAATAACTGGAATAAGAACGCACAATGTTTTCAAAATCAGATATCATGCGTCTTTGACCGGGCGAGCGGGGGTGCTCACGAAGTGACCTTCCCCAATCGTACCCAAGTTCCCGAGCCGAGGCAACTTTGGTGATGACGGACACGTGGCCTTTGGCACCGAATCAGGGTTTTCTAAATTTCCCAAAAATAAAATATTTAGGTGGCGACTCTGTATCTGGCAAAGCAGTCCATGTTTGGCACTTCTTTCAAAAATCAATTTTCTCAAAACGATTTGCCGGATTTGGACTCTTTGGTTCAAGATTAAGAACCGTGACAT
Source organism: Camellia lanceoleosa (assembly GCA_025200525.1). Classification (NCBI taxonomy): domain Eukaryota; kingdom Viridiplantae; phylum Streptophyta; class Magnoliopsida; order Ericales; family Theaceae; genus Camellia; species Camellia lanceoleosa. Next base: position 141,461,681 of record CM045765.1, on the reverse strand, counting down.
TTGAGTCCTTGAACTGTAGTGACCCCAATATGAACGGAACGGGACTTAACCCTCCCGGGGCGTTCGGGGACGTCTACACATTGTGTTTGGGATAGGAGTTAGCCCAAACACAGAAAACGAGGGACGTTTCGTACTCCGAGTGACGGAACGTGTCTCAATTCCCGGTCGCCGACACTCCAGATTAACCATGATGGAGTCTCGGTCTTGTTGTGTTTATATGTGCATTCATTTCACATTAAGTCGTGCAATTTGACTCCTCGGCTATAGCGACTCCGGTCCTTTCCCATTTAATTATTGTATCCGGACTTAGGTTCCGTAGATTTGACTGTGGTATAATTGTTGTTGTCATCTTTTATTTTCTTATTTGGAGTTATAGGATGTGTTGGGCGGGTTTGGAACAGGTTGGTTGAGCTTAGGAACCAAAACTAGTTGCCCAGACTTTGGCTTGTCCGCTCGAGCGGGGAGTTTGACGCTCGAGCGGGGACTTGTTGTTGCTTGTCCGCTCGAGCGGGGGTTTTGGAGCTCGAGCGGGAAAAACACCCATCCAGTATTTCTTGTGCAGGGTTGGGCCTTTCGGCGGAGTTGGGCTTTCGGCGAAGTTCAGAGTGTCCGCCGGGGGGGGAGTTTGTCCGCTCGAGCGGGGCAGCTGAGTATAAAATCGTGTTTTAGCGTTTTAAAGCAGTTTTTCACCTTCTTTTCAGATTCTAAACCCTAAGTTCCGAGTTTTCTCTCTCCCAACTCATCTTCTCTTTCAGGTTTGATCCTCTTAGAGTGTTTTTCTACCCTAGTTCCTTCATTAAAAAGGTAGAGGAGAGTGAGGGCTTTCATTTAATCTGAGCATTTGTTGGTTTGGAGCACTTTGAAGTTTTGGGCATCATCTTCATCTTCTCCTTTTTGAGTTATTTCTTCGAGGTAGGGATTTCCTACTCCATTTATACGTTTTAATCCTAAGTATTGGTATTTTGGTATGTGGGGGTAGTTTGGTAATTTTGGGAGAAACCCTAGGGTTTGACATAGATTAATTTATGTAATTAATTTAGGGAAGAATGTGGAATTGGGTTTAATTCATGAAATTGGGGGATTATGAGATTAATTGATGTAGTTGGAGAATTTAATCACTCATCTGTGAAATTGAGAGTTATGTGTTGTATATTTATTTATTGCTTGTTTAGAAATAACTGTTTTGGGCTATCGGTGGAGGATAGCCATGATTGTTGTAGACGTTGCATGTGGATTAGGCAAAATTGAAACTAATCACTTGATTAAGTTGTTGAGTATAAAGGTTGGAATAATACATTAAATTTATGTATTGATTGATTGTGTATATGACTTTATGTGTATATGCATTACTTGTGTATGGGAGGAGATAGGGGATGTACTCCACGGTTTAGGGGAAGATGGGGGATGTACCTCTAAACCGGTTAATGATTATGGAAAGATAGGGGATGAACCTGTGGTTCTTTGCTTATATGCGTGCCTATAGCAGATACTGACTCATATGCTTATCTATTTGATATGATACATCACAAAAATGTGTATCAGTTGGGAAGTATGGAAGTGAATTTAATTGTGATTGATACAATACCAACATGTGTATTTGTTATGTTATATGAGAGATTTAACTTGATGTGTTATCCCTGTTGAATTGGAAAGATTGTTAATAAGAGATGAAACCCGTTGAGCTATTTGGGCGGTGTTACGAGCCATAGTTGGAAGATGAATTATGCCATAGACAAAGTGTCATAGGCAATGTAGACATTTGTGTTATGAAATTGTAATTGAATTATTTTGTGTTAACCATGTATCAGATGCTACTGCTTTAGTTAATTCATATGCTTGGTTTAGTATTTTTCTACTGGGCTGTGGCTCACCCTACATGGGGACTTCATTTTCTGGTTCAGGTGGTTCACTACCTCCAAGGACTTAGCTTGTGAGGATTTGGACTCAAGATTTGTTTTATTTTATTTGTTGTATTTGAACTTTATGTAAACATTCAAGCCTAGGGCTTTATTTGTATTTGAGTTAGAACTCATGGAATTGTGTCCAAGTGTTGGCTTGGCAAGATGTAAGCCCGTAGGGCATTTATTATGATGTTTTTATTTCGCAATACTCTGATGATTGAAATAATACAATGTATCCTTTTGATAATGCATGTTAATGTCTTATACTTAATGGGCTTAATTTTGAGGGCGTTACAACTTGGTATCAGAGCGTACCGGGTTTGAATACTTTGGATACGTGGGAAGTGATTAGTATCACAATGGGTTCGTCTCGTTTGATAGAGACTTAGTGTAATGTTATATGTTTAATTGATAGCATGTTTATGTGACTATGTGGGTATGGAATGTAGTTCCTAGGATGTTGATTGGATCCTTGAGTCTCTGAAAGTCTTGTTGGAAAGGCACTTGATCAATGTTGTTTCCAACCGGAACTTTAGTGGCGCCTCGGGACTATCATTATCCAGGAGTGAAATTAAATGGGTGCTTATGTGATTATGTGCTTACGTGGTATGATTTATTGTTGTCCAATGTATTAGGATGTGAGTTTTTAGTTTAGGCACATTTATTAGAGTGCTAACGATCCTTGTCACCTTTATTAGGATGTCAGGACGAGGAAGTTTGGATTTCCCTCCTTCCGCTCGGGAAGAATTGAGGAAACAATTTGTGCGGTTACGCCAGGGTACTACACCTTTGGTACAGTTTGAAACGTGGTTTGCTAACCTGTCAGTGTTTGCTCTAGAGTTAGTGGAGACGGAAGAATTGCGTTGTGCGGAGTTTGAGAGAAAGTTGTGTGACGACATCCGTGTAAGGATTGCGGGTTCTTGGCATAGAAGTTACAGTGTGCTTGTTAAGGCTGCGACTCATGTGGAGGCAGCGGTACTAGCTATGGGGCAGAATAGGGAAGAGACCATAGTTCGGGGTGTTGGTCAGGCTAGGGAGAAGGTCATCTCGGTGACTCCCACAACTTATAGGTACTCTAAGCCAAGTAAGAAATGGAAGCGAAGGTATGCTCAGTCCCAGGTAGGGTCCTTACCTCCGCCAAGAGTTTCAGACACCTCTATTGGAGGGCCCAGAGAGGTCCAGGATGTCTCTTGTTTTAAATGTGGTCTGCTGGGCCACAAGGTGACGGTTTGCCCACAGAGGAAGAGGGTTGGATTGGCAGTTCGACCAGTAGTGGCACCACCAGAACTTTTTGGTCAGCCAGATTTTGGATCGGCAGAGCGTACAGTGGGGAGACAGTTGTGGGAATCCCCACCAGTTCAGATTTTGCACCAGTCGTATATTCGGGATCCACTTACTTGTTGGGTGTGTAAACAGCAGGGTCATCTTAAACGTTTCTGTAACCAACCGGGGGCTTCTTTAAAGGTTTTGCAACCTAGTCAGGCTCAGTTTCATTTGACTGGGCAGGGGCAGTGTCGTTTTGGGGGACTAGCAGGCCAGACTTCGCGGGCCTCAGTAGAGTCGAGTTCCAAAGCCCCAGATGGGGAAGTTTGTGGTTGTTCCAGGTGTGGATAGAGGGGTCACGTCGGTAGTTCTTGTCCGTGGCGTGGAAGCTCGTAGATTATCTTATGTTTGGGAATGGCCAACTTTGGCGGTCTAGCAAGGGGCATAGTGGTGGTGATACCGTCGGGTTGATTTTATTTTGACTAATTCGTTTTGTCATTAGTGGAATATTGTTTTGTGATCATTAGGTTCGGTTGTGTAACCTATGTGTTTTGGGAATGTTGAAACATCTAAACTGTTTGGTTATCTATATATATATATATGCTTTGTTTGTTAATTCCCGTGGATTGGGTGGATTTAGAGCTTGTAATAGCTCTACAGTTTTATTAATGTAATAAGCTGCTGTAAGACCATAAAATTTTTGGTATTAATGCATTTTATGTGGGTGACTTGATTTGGGAAAGATAAGGGCTAAATAGCCATGTTTTTATAAGTTAAGAACCACTGAGGGTTGCGTGTCTTAACCCGAGCAATATTGGGCGAGGCTGCTTTTACTTGCCGTGTGTGGAATTTTAGGGTGTTACCCATTTAAAATTTTGTGCGTGGTATAGTTTTTGGTCTATTGTCGGGTGAACTGGAGAGGATGTGAAGTGTGCGATTAATACTAGTTGTAGTAAGTATTTAGTATGGTGTCCTACGGGGGGCATAATGCATAATTTTGTTAGGGATGGACTTGTACCTTCGTGGTGGGTAGTGTTGTGAAGATTTCATGAGTACTGATTTGGCGTTTTGAGTAAGGGTTGTTAGTCCCTATATAAGGTAGTGGTTGTCGTATTGGGAGTGGTATGTTGTGAGTAGCTGGTACTATATCTCGGGCAGTGGTATACTTGGTGTGTCTTAAGTTTTCAGATTCCTTTATTTGGATCGAATGTGATAAATTTGTATTTTAGCACTCGTCAGGCCAGGTGATGTTAAGGGTTGATTGGGTGTATAGCCGTGGTTGAGGTGTGACCCGTGAGTCGGGTCACTGTGGTAAGTCTTTTGCGAAGAAAGGGTTGAAATGTTAATGAGAAGGTTGAGGACTTTTACTCCTCTGGGAAGTTTGAATGGTGTGTCTTTGAAAGCCTTATTGGCGATATGTAACGGTGTCGGAGTTGGTTCATGGAGGTTGTCTAGTGATAGATTGGCTAGTGGTTTGGCTCGGGGTTGGGTGTCTGAATTGTACTCTCGGGGTGAGTGACAAGTAAGATTTGGAATGAAAGGTGGACCCTATAGGTCGTTAGCGGATGAAGATACGATATTAGTTTGTATTCGGTACGAACGGTGACTTGGTTGTGGTGAACGTCTCGGTGTAGTAAACCCAGTTAGTTAACTCAGTACGGGGGGAAAGGAGTAAGCAAATTTTATTACTCCAAGATCGGTCGAGGTGATGAGTGAAATCTCTAGATGAGGGAGTTTTGCACCGTGCGATGCATGATAGTGTGTGGTTAGTATATGCTGTTAGTTGATGAATAGAAGGGAATTAATCATAGGAAATTCCAGAAAATTCCTTAGTTAGGTTTTGGTTTGGTTTTTGACTGAAACCGAGAGGTTGGAGGTTTGGTAGGTGTCACGACCCCAAACCGCCCCTAGTAGAATGGTGCCATGATGGCCAGTAATCCGAGATTACCGAAGGCCAACTTTCAAAGTTCACACACAATCAGAGTATAATATATGGGGCTTACATGTGCGGAAGCAATATATTTAAATCTAACCAGTCCATAAGAGCTGTGCATATGTCAAATGAAATGGCATACATCTTAATTAAAGTCTTACAACTTGACTACAAATAAAATAAGGTACATATTACATCTTGATCAAAAGGCTTCTCAAGCCGACATTTACAAAATACATGAAATGCAACTAAGAAGCATAATCTTCAAGATTGCTGACATAACATGAATCCAAAACATCTTGCAAAACACACACATCTCGGCGTGGCCGACTTCTTGCTTGTTACCTACATACATATAGAGAGGGTGAGCTTGGATACTCAGTGAATGGTACAAGTAATAAAGGTTTAAAAGAATGACATCCGAGATCTTTATCAAAACAATACATAACATAGCTTGTACATCAATCTTGGTTTTTTCAAAACATGTGTGCTACAAAAGCTTAAGGTCCCTTAGCACGTACGGACTTAACTTGAATGTGCTACAAATGCTTATAGTCCCTTAGCACGTACGGACTAACTTGATGTGCTACGAATGCTTATAGTCCCTTAGCACGTACGGACTTATCTTGATGTGCTACGAATGCTTATAGTCCCTTAGCACGTACGGACTAACTTGATGTCATCAAAACAAAGCTTATACTTGATACATAAAATAGGGATGGTCATTCATGCTTGATCAAATACTTTTCTAAAACAAAGTAAAGCTTTAACAAATCTTTATAACGTAACTTTATTAAAAATACCACTCACATAGTTCTTGGGACGTCGGGATCAAAGCAAAGGTCCAAGTCCTACAAACACATGGCAAAGTCTATTGAATGCACTCTTAAAAACAAGCTTCACATGCATGCAAATGATCTAGGAAAACATCTTTGAAACATCTAGGCAAAACATCTTTGCCGAAATGACCTAGGCAAAACATCTTTGGAAATGACCTAGGCAAAACATCTTTGGAAATGACCTAGGCAAAACATCTTTGGAAATGACTTAGGCAAAACATCTTTGGGTACCAACCAGTCTGGAATGGATGCCGAAATGATCTAGGCAAAAGGTGACCTAGCCGAGTGAACTCAGAGGTCTTGGCCGAGGTCCCACATCTTGGCCGAGGTGTGGTTACCTAGGCTTCGAGGTGCCGAGGTGTGCATGCAAGATAGATTAAGGTTCAAGTGATCATGCAAGGTAGGCCAAGGTGAGATACGATGCTTGGCCTAGGTGTGTGATCTAGGCAAGAGTGGTCTCGGTGATCACACCTAGGGAAAAGAAGTCTGGAAATCTGGGTTTCCTCCTTGAAGAACATGAAGAACATGAACATGAAGAACATGAAGAACATGAATGCTAAAATCATAACTTGTTATTACAAAATCTGGGATTTCATGCTATGAGTTCGAAAACATGGACCTGGGTACCCATACTTGAAGATCATATGAAAACAAACATGAAAACATGGATCTTGGTGCAAACTCTTGGATCAAAACATGACTTTTCTTGAAGAACACATGAATACCACTTTCTCTTTCTAAAACCGAACTTTAAATCAATGCATGGCTTACAAATCGTATTCAATCATGCAATGCAACAACATGATCATAAAGAACAACATGAGCAGATCAAGAATCTAACCTTAGAACACGGATCTAACGGTTCGATCTCTAGGAATCAAGCTTGGAAATCTACTTCTCTCTAGAACTCCTCTTCCTCTTCCTAGAGCTTCTCTCTCCTCCTTAGAACAAAGATATAGCAAATGATAGGTTTCTCTCTCTACCGGCTGACTTAACACTCTGCTCGGACACGTGGCAACGACTGGTTGGTTCTTCTCAAAAAGGTGATAGATTGACAAGACATGACTATGACAAAGCGTACTCAACAAGCTAAGGCAAGGGAACTTCGGCAAGCAATGATCTCGGCTAAGGACATAGGCTTCGGCAAGTAAGGTCTCAATGACCTCGGCTAGGAAGAATAACACTTGGCCAAGCTGTGCCACACCTCGGCCTAGATGTGCCACACCTCGGTCTAGGTCATTCCACTCCCAGAACAAGATCACTAGGTACAAGGACTAAGGATCTAGGATGCCTAGATGATAACATCTCGGCCTAGATGATGCATATCTCGGCCTAGGTGATGCACACCTCGGCCTAGATGATGACATCTCGGCCAATATGCCTAGGTGATGGTGGAGGTCAACCAAAGTGGTTCTAGGATGGTCCTAGGCTTAAGATGACTTCGGCTTAACATGACCTAGGCTTGACATGACCTAGGCTTGGCATGACCTAGGCTTGACATGACTTAGGCTTGACATGACTTAGGCTTGGCATGACCTAGGCTTAACATGACCTAGGCTTAGCATGACCTAGGCTTAGCATGACTTAGGCTTGGCATGACTTAGGCTTGGGGACAGCAAAGAAGGAACAAAGCATACATATAATACTTAGGCAAATCATATATGTACAAAACAAGGCAAGATTCATGAATGCAACTTAACAAAAACACGGTTATGCAAATGCACATGAACATGACTATGGCATGAAATGTGGGTCCTTACAGCAGGCTAGGTCACTTCGGCATGAGGGTCCATCGCTCAGTTCGGATGGTGACAACACAGGTGAGGTGGTAAGGTTGTGAAGAGTAAGTGGGTCACCCTATTAGAATCATTTTGACTAGTTCGGTTCGTATTTGTGTGGTGTAAGACACGAGGGTGTGCAATGTTATCCTTTAGGTCGTGCGTTGTTGGGAAATTTCAAGTGTTTGGGAGTCTTCCTTGAAAGTGTTGTGGTGAGCATCGCGTCATCACCATGGGTATGGCGGGTGTTGTGGGTTGGCTTTGTGTGTTTCACTTGGGGTTCATTGGGTACTCTTTGCAAGCTAAAATAATCTGAGAGGAATCTTTGAGCTTGACTGTGGCCAGTTGTAAGTGTCATGTTTTGGTGGTGGTCGTATTAATCCAAATAATGTGTGGGAGTTAGACTCAGCCTAGCCTAAGTGGCTGGTTGTTTACTGTGAGATGTTGGCTGGACAATACAATTTTGGGGTGGTAATGTGCCGTAATATTGTTCCTTACCAGCGCTTTGTTACATATACTTGGTTTGTGGAAGCTAACTAGAAGCCTTATGTGTGAATATTTTCGCGTTTCCCTTGTTGGGGGTATTTAGTGCTAAACACTAGTTTGAGTGTGGTTGGTAGTCGAGGTGTAGTGGACGTTGCAGAACGTGGTAGTGATAGTATGTGTTTTACTATTCTCATTGTTAATGGGTCTTATGTATCTGAGTGAATTTTAGATCTGACAGGAATCCCTGGATCCATTAATGGGTATTTGAGCATACGTTATATCTTCTGGTGTATTGTTGAACTGGGTGAACATGGTACATGTTATGGTTTGTGGTAGTACTTTGGGGTTTTGCCTTGAAAATGGGAATCTATTTAGCATTATACATGTTAAATGTGTTGTAGAAATGTAAGGGCATCATTAATATTGAATGTGTTATAAAATTGTGGACCACCCATGTTTGTTGTTATGTAATCTCGTATTTAGATTTCATCATATTAGTGGACTTAAGAGCTTTATATATGCCTTAAGTTGTAAAACATTGAGAATGTTTTGATTTAATGTTAACATTTTGAAACTTGCCTTTTTATGGAAGTGGAGTATAACACTTTTATATTGAATATGTTGTTTATATCATGAGATTGAATATGATATGGAAATTGTTAACACTGAAAGGGTTAATGCATAATATTGATGCAGGTTGAAATATATGTTGATTTATACATATTGTGAGATGACTTTTGATAAGAGATGAAGTGACTGGTATCGGGGCAAGTTGTTATTATTGTTTTATAATATCATTACAAACTCATGCTTAATTTCGGGGACGAAATTCTTTTAAGGGGGGGAGGTTATAGCGACCCCAGTCCTTTCCCATTTAATTATTGTATCCGGACTTAGGTTCCGTAGATTTGACTGTGGTATAATTGTTGTTGTCATCTTTTATTTTCTTATTTGGAGTTATAGGATGTGTTGGGCGGGTTTGGAACAGGTTGGTTGAGCTTAGGAACCAAAACTAGTTGCCCAGACTTTGGCTTGTCCGCTCGAGCGGGGAGTTTGACGCTCGAGCGGGGACTTGTTGTTGCTTGTCCGCTCGAGCGGGGGTTTTGGGGCTCGAGCGGGGAAAACACCCATCCAGTATTTCTTGTGCAGGGTTGGGCGCCGGCGGGAGTTGGGCGCTCGGCGGGAGTTCAGGAGTGTCCGCCGGCGGGAGTTTGTCTGCTCGGCAAATGGTGAGTATAAAATCGTGTTTTAGCGTTTTAAAGCAGTTTTTCACCTTCTTTTCAGATTCTAAACCCTAAGTTCCGAGTTTTCCCTCTCCCAACTCATCTTCTCTCTCAGGTTTGATCTTCTTAGAGTGTTTTTCTACCCTAGTTCCTTCATTAAAAAGGTAGAGGAAAGTGAGGGCTTTCATTTAATCTGAGCATTTGTTGGTTTGGAGCACTTTGAAGTTTTGGGCATCATCTTCATCTTCTCCTTTTTGAGTTATTCCTTCGAGGTAGGGATTTCCTACTCCATTTATACGTTTTAATCCTAAGTATTGGTATTTTGGTATGTGGGGGTAGTTTGGTAATTTTGGGAGAAACCCTAGGGTTTGACATAGATTAATTTATGTAATTAATTTAGGGAAGAATGTGAAATTGGGTTTAATTCATGAAATTGGGGGATTATGAGATTAATTGATGTAGTTGGAGAATTTAATCACTCATCTGTGAAATTGAGAGTTATGTGTTGTATATTTATTTATTGCTTGTTTAGAAATAACTGTTTTGGGCTATCGGTGGAGGATAGCCATGATTGTTGTAGACGTTGCATGTGGATTAGGTAAAAATTGAAACTAATCACTTGATTAAGTTGTTGAGTATAAAGGTTGGAATAATACATTAAATTTATGTATTGATTGATTGTGTATATGACTTTATGTATATATGCATTACTTGTGTATGGGAGGAGATAGGGGATGTACTCCACGGTTTAGGGGAAGATGGGGGATGTACCTCTAAACCGGTTAATGATTATGGGAAGATAGGGGATGAACCGGGGTTCTCGCTTATATCTGGCGCCTATAGCGTAGATACTGACTCATATGCTTATCTATTTGATATGATACATCACAAAAATGTGTATCAGTTGGGAAGTATGGAAGTGAATTTGATTGTGATTGATACAATACCAACATGTGTATTTGTTATGTTATATGAGAGATTTAACTTGATGTGTTATCCCTGTTGAATTGGAAAGATTGTTAATGAGAGATGAAACCCCGTTGAGCTATTTGGGCCAGGTTCTGAGCCATAGTTGGAAGATGAATTATGCCATAGACAAAGTGTCATAGGCAATGTAGACATTTGTGTTATGAAATTGTAATTGGATTATTTTGTGTTAACTATGTATCAGATGCTACTGCTTTAGTTAATTCATATGCTTGGTTTAGTATTTTTTCTACTGGGCTGTGGCTCACCCTACATGGGAACTTCATTTTCAGGTTCAGGTGGTTCACTACCTTCAAGGACTTAGCTTGTGAGGATTTGGACTCGAAGATTTGTTTTATTTTATTTGTTGTATTTGAACTTTATGTAAACATTCAAGCCTAGGACTTTATTTGTATTTGAGTTAGAACTCATGGAATTGTGTCCAAGTGTTGGCTTGGCAAGATGTAAGCCCGTAGGGCATTTATTATGATGTTTTTATTTCGCAATACTCTGATGATTGAAATAATACAAAGTATCCTTTTGATAATGCATGTTAATGTCTTATACTTAATGGGCTTAATTTTGAGGGCATTACATCAGCCATCATGCATCGAGATGCGTGATTGGTGGCACGTGGATCGAGGTATGCATACATATGTGAAAATACTTTGTCGTGCCCCTTTCTTGCTCTTTGTTGCAGTAAATCAGAAACCGGCAGTCTTTTGGAGTTTCGCGCAATATTCCGGGCTTCATTGTAAACAGAGGCCAATCGGGGCATCGCAACGGATTTCCACGCAAGGCAACTCAAGCATACATCATTCATCATCCGAAACAAAGCTGAGGCGGTCCATGGGCTTGCATGCTAATTTACTGCTTTCCTAGTTAATTTGTTAATTAATTAGGGTTTTGTACTTATTTGGACTGTATTATTCATTCAGGACTATATTATTTATTCGGACCCTCCGAGCGAGGGCACAACTGTAATAAGTGTGCGTGCGTATGATGTATGTCTTCCAACCCCACGTCTTTCTCCCTTTTATTTCCCAGCTTATGATGGTTAGATTAGGGCATGTTTCAATTAGCATACAGTATGATAGCATGTTTGCATTCATTCATCTGTCTTGCATGCACCGGGCTCGGAGCATCATACTAACTGCATTGTATTTCAATTCCGAGTTGAATACTTGTTAGTTGTAGCATTTCACATGCCATCTTTAGAATAGTTGAGCCTGCTATAGTTGCATTTTTGCATGTGTTGCATTAGGCATCTCTGTATAGTTAGGATCATGCATGGATTTCTAACATAGCTTTTGTTTTGTCTTGGAGTACTCGGTAAGTTTTATGCTTTAGCATCCTTGCATGTGTGTGAGTGACTGCCATAATAGCATGCTTACCATGAGGCTATATGCTTATGTGATATAACTGCCTGAATGCCTGTGGGTAAAGGTTGGGTTATTTGGATTGGAACAATGCATCGACCATGAGTTTTAAGCCCACTAGATAGTGGCAAAACCATTTTTTCTAAGCCCACCCGAGGGTGGAAAAATCTGCATTTTAAGCCTACTTGCGAGTAGCAAACCATCTTTCAAAAACAAACATGAAATGTTTTGTTCCAATTCAGGCGACCTGGTCTATACTTGTATGTTGTACGCATCACATAGTAAATCTAGGCTAATAACCAGAATAAGAACGCATAATGTTTTTAAAACTAGATATCATGGTTAGTAGAGGCCGATCTTTGATCGGGCGAGCGGGGGTGCTCACGAAGTGACCTTCCCCAATCATACCCAAGTTCCCGAGCCGAGACAACTTTGGTAATGACGGACACGTGGCCTTAAGCACGAGTCAGGGTTTCCTAAATTTCCTCAAAAATAAAATATTTAGGTGGCAACTCTGTATCTGGTAAAGCAGTCCATGTTTGGCACTTCTTTTCAAAAAATCTGTTTTCTCAAAACGATTTGCCGGATTTGGACTCTTTGGTTCAAATTAAGAACCATGACAATTTGAGTCCGAACTGTAGTGAGCCCAAAATGAACAGAACGGGACTCATCCTCCCGGGGCGGTCGGGGACGTCTATACTGCTCGAGTGTGAAAAACACACCTGCAGAAGTTTTACAGAGGCACGAAATGCTAAGAGTATGAAAACTACGCTCGAGCGCAAAAAGATCTGCTCGAGCGTACAACCGAAAATCAAACTCCGCTCGAGCACAAATGGACCCGCTCGAGCGTACCACCAAAATTTTGAGCAACAAGGAATGGGACTAAAGCTCAACCAACATGTTCAAAACACACCCAACACATCCTAAAACTCAAACACACGGAATTAAAGGATAACAACAAGAGAAACAACCACCAACTCCATGGAACCTAAGTCCGGAATACAACAATCAAAGAAAGAGAAACTGGGATCGCTATATGAAGCTTCGCATTGTTCGCTCGAACGACGTTTCTTGCGCTCGAGCGAGGTGTTTGTTGTGTCTGGTCGCTCAAGCGACCACTTCTTTGCTCAAGCGAGCCTCACTTATATCAGATCGCTGCAATAGTTCTATACTTCACTTTTTGATTTTCTTTTCTTTTCAAACCCTAGATCGGCACACTCTCTCTCTCTCTACATACACCTTCTCTCAACAAATACCCCTAGTTCTAGTGGTCTTCTACCCTAGTCTCTTTGCAAGAAAAGTAGAGCTTGGTGTGGGCTTCGTGTTGATCACAAAAAAAATAGGTTTTGGAGCACTTCGAGTTTCTTCCTCCTTCTCTTTTGAGCTCTGAAATTTGACGTAGGGATGATCTACTTCTTCTTATGGGTTTTAACATAAACGTTTGTCATTTTGTATGAAATGTGGAGTTATAGGAATTTTGGAAGGTTAGGATTTGATTTGAAATATATATAAAGAGGGGTTTTCAATTGTTAAAGACCATGTGTATGTGAGACCTTGGAATAATGGGGTTATTGTTGTAGGATTAAAAAATTGAACCTTAGAGTTGATGTTCGAAAAAAAGGGGAAAATGCCCTAATTGAACTTAAATAATTAATTTGATAATTTGTGGAAATATGAAATTGAGTTAGAAATCATGAAATTGGGAAAATTATGAGATTGAATGGTGTGGTTGGATTAGTTAATCGCCCACCTATGGAAGTGTTGATAATTTATCTGTTTGATAAGATTTATTACCTGTTTAGAAATAACTGTTTTGGGCTATCGGTGGAGGATAGCCATGATTGTTGTAGAATTGCATGATGATTAGGTAAATTGAAACTAATCAATTGGAATATGTCATTAAATATGACGGTTGGATTAACACATTGTATATGTGCTTTAAATTGATCATTGTATATGATAAACGTTTAAATACATTGCATATGTATCTTGTTTGGGAGGAGATAGGGGATGTACTTCCAAACCTGTTTGGGAGAAGATAGGGGATGGACTCCATTGATAACTAAGTTAGCCATAGTGTCCAGGGTGAAAGTCCCGAAATCTTAATTACATTTGCATAACGTAGATGAATTGAAGTATTGAAGTGTTAATAATATGAGTTGTAGTCTCATTTTGAATTGAAGTATTGAAGTGTTAACAATATGAGTTGTACTCTCATTTTAAAGTGATTGTGATTGAAGTGTTAGTAGTATGAGTTGTAGTCTCATTTCGGATTGTTCGAATAAACAATGAACCATATCTATGAATTGATTTGGATAATGAAACGGAAAAGGATTGAAATGTGGTTGTAAATATGAATTGGTTATGGAAGAGATGTATGTTGGTTTATATGAGTTAAGCATTTATCAAATGCTAATGTTTTAGTTATTGCTCATATTTGGTTTAGTACATTTCTACTAAGCTTTGGCTCGCCCTATATAGGACATCATTTTCAGGTACAAGTGATATACCGCCTCCAAGGGTGTAGCTTGGGAGGTTTATAAGCTGAAGGCTTATTTTTTGTAGTTTTCTTTTGTATTACATGTAATCCAAGCCAAGGGCTTAATGTGTTAAGAGTCAGAACTCTCTTTTGTTGAGACCAAGTGTTAACTTGGAAAGTTGTAAGCCCGCAGGACATTTACTTTTGTTGTCAACACGTAATACTTTTGTAATGAATACTCTGATAAATGAATATATGTTTATTTCTCCTATGTCTATGTATATCAAGAATGATTGGTTTATATGTATTATTTTGAGGGCATTACATATGAGAAGAGATTTAATTAAATTATACATTCCAACCAACCACATAGTCAAACTTTGATTATTTCAAGATGTTATTTCACTATAATTCCAATTAAGAGAATCTTTAATCCGTAATATATGTTTTTATCAAATTATAATTTGATAAAAATTTAAAAAGATGAAACATTGAAAATTATTTTTGCTCCATCGAAATTGGTGAAAAAAAAAATTGGGATAAGAATGAAAGCTCTTTTAAAAATTCATAAAAATTTAATAAAAAAGTTAAAGTAATTCATATCAAATCAAAATTTTTATTCAAATTTAAAATCAAATTAGATAAAAATAAATAAAAAGAAAATGATGAAAGTTTGAAAATATTTTGAAACCTTCTTATTCATAAAGACTAGAAATCCGTGTGTGTATTATATTTATATTGTATTTTTAATTATGAAATTGAAATCAAAAGAAATGTAACTTAAATTATTAGATTAATAATAGAAACATCATATTAATTATTGTTAAATATCACTTCACTTCATATTTAATAATAAAATTATATATTTGTTTTAATTATAACTTTTAAATTTGTATATTTTCATAAGAAGAAGAGGTATATCATAACTCAATTAATCTCATTTAATCAGGTTTAATTTTTTTTAAATACAAATCATCAAAATTCCACTAAATATATTTATATATATATTTTTAAATTTTTTTAAACTAATAATTTAAAATTTTATAAACATAAAAGTTAACGTATAAATTTCATGTATATCGTAAAATAAGATATTAAATTATTTCAAGATAGTTCTAAATGATTTTTTTTTTAAATTTATAAAGTCTCGTGCCTAGCATGGGTTATCACTAGTATCTATCTATATCTATATTATATATTAAGCAAAAGGGGGTTTTTAGCCCCAAGCTTTGTGGGAGCTCCAATCTCCCAATCTAAATTTTCTGATCTTTTGATTTTTTTTTTAAAAATCTTAGTATTTATTAACTTCTCCAAACTCCCAAGTCTTACCCTTATAGTAACACTTTAATGCATTAAGAACAAGTATAAAAAAAAAAAAAATTGAAATCCAACACATATGAATTCCTTGAAAAGTCCGAACACGTATGATTATTATTCCTTATAATAACACTTTAATGTATTAAGAACAAGCATAAAAAAATTTCTTGAAAAATCCATCACATATGATTATTATTAAAATATTAAACCTTAATATAATATAATAATAAAAAAAGACATTTAATTTCTTAAAAAGTCCAACACATACAATTATTATCAAAATATTAAACTTTAATATAATATAAAAAAGGAAAAAAAGAAGACATTTAAAAAATATATTTAAAAATCACAATTCACATATATAGATAATTGTAAACACAATCCGTGCATAGCACGGGTGATATGCTAGTCTATACTATATATCAAGCAAAAGAGGGTTTTTAACTCACAGACTTTGTGAGAGCGTCAATATCCTAATCCTCATTTTCTAATTTTTTGATTTAACAAAAAAAAAAAAAAATCAGCATTTATTGTTTCTCTCAACCCAACCTCAACATTTATTAAGTTCTTTCAACCCACAATCTCTTTTGACTTCTCTCATAATTACTGCAGCACATTTTTCAATTTCTCTCATACACTATAGTTACACACAAAAATAAAAAAGATAAGAATTTGACTATAAATCTCAAAAAAAAATAAAAAATAAAAAATAACATCTAAATTTGAATTATAATTTAGTAATATAATTATGTACTTTTTTATATATATATCTATCAAAATTTTAAATCACTTAATGGGACAAATTAATCAATTTTCTAAAATTATTAATTTTTTAATTTACAAAATAGATTAAAAAATATTAACTGATTTATTTATTTAATAACAAAAATATTTCATAATATCTCCCTCCTCATCTCTCTCACCAATTTCAAAAAATAAATAAATAAATAAAACTTGCATTCATTTTCTCTTTCCCAAAAAATCCTAATTTTCTAATTTAAAAAAAATCTCAACATTTATTGTTTCTCCCAACCCAACCTCAACATTTATTAACTTCTCTCAACCCTCAATCCCTTTTGACTTCTCTCATAATTACTGCAGCACCCTTTTCAATTTCTCTCATACACTACGGTTACACACAAAAATAAAGAATATAAGAATTTGGCTATAGGTCTCAAAAAAATATAACATTTGAAATTTAAATTATGATTTAGTAATATAATTATGTACTTTATATATATATATATCAAAATTTTAAATCACTTAATGGGACAAATTAATCAATTTTCTAAAATTATTAATTTTTTAATTTACAAAATAGATTAAAAAAATATTAACTGATTTATTTATTTAATAACAAACATATTTCATAATCTCTCCATCCTAATCTCTCTCACCAATTTCAAAAAAAAAATAATTAAAACCTGCATTCGTTTTCTCTTCCCCAAAAAATTAGATAATACTTTTTATTAAAGTTGCAGATATCTATCTATATCTTATATATTATCTTATTTATAAATGCTGAGTTTTTTTTTTTTTTAATAAAAAATTTAAAAAATTCAAATTGGGATATTGAAGCTCCCACATACCTTGGAGGTTAAAAACCTCATTTTGCTTAATATACAGTATAGATATAGCCCGTGCATAGTTACTGCAGTAGCATTTTTAATTTCTCCTATACACTATGGTTAGTGATAAGATTGTTAAATTATTTTTACAAAAAAATTTAAAAAACATAATTTATATATTAAAAAAAATTTAAAACAAATATAAATATCTATAATTATCCCGTGCATAGCACGGGTGATAGGCTAGTCTATCTATACTATATATTAAGCAAAATGAAATTTTTAACCCCAAGGCCTGTGGGAGCTCCAATCTCCTAATCCTAATTTTCTAATTTTTTGATTTTAAAAAAAAAAAAAACATCAGCATTTATTGACTTCTCCCAACCCAACCTCAGCATTTATTGACTTTTCCCAACCCACAATCCCTTTTAACTTCTCTCATAATTATTGCAATATCCTTTTCAATTTCTCCCATAAACTATGGTTACACACGAAAATAAAAAATAAAAAAGATAAGAATTTAGCTATAAATCTCAAAAAGATATAACATCTAAATTTGAATTATAATTTAATAATATAATTATGTATTTTTTTTATGTATATCTATCAAAATTTTAAATCACTTAATGGGACAAATTAATCAATTTTCCAAAATTATTAATTTTTAATTTACAAAATAAATTAAAAAAATTTATTGACTGATTTATTTATTTAATAACAAAAATATTTCATAATCTCTCTCTCCTAATCTCTCTTACAAATTTTCAAAAAAAAATTTAAAAACTTGCATTCATTTTCTCTTCCCCAAAAAATCAGATAGGAGCTTCAATCTCCTAATCCTAATTTTTTTTTGATTTAAAAAAAAAAAAAAAAAACCTCAGCATTTATTGACTTCTCCCAACCCAACCTCAGTATTTATTGACTTTTCCCAACCCATAATCCATTTTGACTTCTCTCATAATCATTGCAACACCCTTTTCAATTTCTCCCATACACTATGGTTACACACAAAAATTTAAAAAAAAAAGATAAGAATTTAGTTATAGATCTCAAAAAGATATAACATCTAAATTTGAATTGTGATTTAACAATATAATTATGTATTTTTTTTATGTGTACCTATCAAAATTTTAAATTACTTAATGGGACAAATTAATCAATTTTTCAAAATTATTGATTTTTAATTTACAAAATAGATTAAAAAAAACTATTGACTGATTTATTTATTTAATAACAAAAATATTTTATAATCTCTCCCTCCTAATCTCTCTCACAAATTTTCAAAAAAAAAAAATTAAAACTTGCATTCATTTTCTCTTCCCCAAAAAATCAGATAATATTTTCTATTAAAGTTGTAGATATCTACCTATATTATATATATTATATTATAACATAACAAAAAAAACTAAAAAACTAAAAAAAAAAATCTTTAAAGTTTATCTAAATAAACTTTAAATCAATAAAACTCACATGTCTATCATATATCTAACTCACATCATAACTTACCTAAATAATAATAATTCAAAACAAATGGAAACCACAGATAAATTAAATTTAAAAAAAAAAAAAGATACCCACAACTCCATCTTAAATAAATTGAAGAAAAAAAAATACCCGAATAGAAATCACACAAAAATAAAAATACAAATAAAAAGATATATCTATCTATCTATCTATCTATCTATCTATTTATATCTATACTATATATTAAGTAAAAAGGGATTTTTAACCCCCAAGGCCTATGGAAGCTTCAATATCCCAATCTGAATTTTTTAAATTTTTTATATAGCGATTCCGATATTCCCTCTACTGTTCAGTTGTACTCCGGACTCGGTTCCGTGGAATTAGTATTTGAGTCTATCTTGTTGTCGTCCTTTAATTCCATTTGTGTGAGTTTTGGGATGTTTTGGACAGGTATGTTACGGGTTGGTTGAACCTGAGTCTCAAATCTAGTTGCCTAGGTTTTTGGTGTTACGCTCGAGCGGGTTGTTCTGCGCTCGAGCGAGGTTTAGTTTTTTGGTCCGCCGAAAGGATTCTTGCGCCGGCGGTGATTTACACACTCACAGTATTTTGTTTTCTGCAAAACTTCTACAGATGTGATTTCTACGCTCGAGCGGGTTTTCCTGCGCTCGAGCGGGTTGCGCTCGAGCGGGCTTGTTGGCACTCGAGCGGGTAGTACATTGTTAGCGTAAGTTTTGAGAGAGGGAAATCTGCGCTCGAGCGGACGGGTTTTCGCGCTCAAGCGGACGTACTTTATTCTTGTGTCATGGCACTCGAGCAGACCCAGATTTTTGTTCTTGACGCTCGAGCGTTGTGTTTTCCACTCGAGCGGACATATCGTATATCAGTACACAGTCGGACATTTTAAATCACTTTTTCACATTCTCTTCTCTCTCCTACTTTTCCAAAAACACCATTGTTGAGCTTCTCACTCTAGAACTCTACCTTCTCTCTAGGTATTGATCTAGTAGGAGTGATTTGCTCATCTTTGGCCTTTACAAAAAAGTTGTTGATCGTCGAGGGCTACCTTTTGATCCGTAAAACTTGTGATTCGGAGCAACTTTGTTTTCGTCATCTTCTCCATTGGGTGTCATCTTTTGAGGTAGGGATTCCTATTCACTCTTATGGGTTTTAACATAGATTTCGAGTCTATTGCTTCAATAGTTTGATTTGGGACTTAGGGTTTCAAAAAGCATGAATAAGGGTTTTGTGATTTTGATTCTTAAAGATGTATTTTGGGTTTTAAAGTGATGTTCTAGTGGTTGGTTGTTGATTATTGAACCTTGGAGTAAATAGTGAGGAATTGGGGAGAAAGTCCTAAATTTTTATACAAGTTAATTGGCATAATTAATTTGGAAAAGTTGTTGTTACTTGGAATTGAGTTGTAAATAATGAAATTGGCTCATTATATTGTGTGATGGTAGAGTTGGATTTATTAATCGCTCATTTTTCAAAAACACTGATATTTTATCTATTGAAGCTTTTATTATCTGTTTAGAAATAATTTCTTGGGCTACCGGTGGAGGGTAATTTTGATTGTTGTAGATAATGCATGATGATTAGGCAAACTAAAACTAATCAGTTGGGTGCGTCGTGGAGAATGGCGGTTAATAGAATACATTAACGTTATGTATTGGTTGATTGTGTATATGACTTATATGTATATACTTTGTGTGTGTGGGGGAGGAGATATGGGATGTACTCTACGGTTTATGGGAAGATAGAGGATGGACCTCTAAATCGGATGTTATTTGGGAGGAGATAGAGGATGAACTCCACTGATACAGCTTATATGCATATCTATGGAAGTGTGATATAGCTCATATGCTTATCTGTTGAAATGTGGATACAGCTTGTATGCTTATCTGTTGGGATGTTTATATGGCTGGTACACTTATCTAATGTAGAACGGGAAATGTTTAATATGAGTCACTGTCTCATATAAGTTATTGGCCAGGTTTTGAGCCGCTGTTGTAAAATGAGAATTGTATAAGAAATGGAAAATGTAATGAAACATAGGCACGGTTGTCATGTAATGGAAATAGAGTCATAAATTGATCTCTATGAGTTAAACATTTGTCAATTGCTGATGTCTTAGTTATTGCTCATATTGTGTTTAGCATATCTCTACTGGGCGTTGGCTCACCCTATATGGGACACCATTTTCAGGTACAGATAGCATGCCACCTCCAAGGACATAGCTTGGATGGATGTGGGAGTTGAAGACTCTTTGTTTTTGATTGTTTTGTTGTATTACATGTACAACAAGCCACGGGCTTCTTTTGTATGGAGTTAGTACTTTCCTTTTGTGAAACCAAGTGTTAACTTGGAAAGCTGTAAGTCTATAAGGCACTTGCTTTTGTTGTTAACATGTAATACTGTTATAAGAATTACTCTAATGTATGGAAAGGTGCTGATTTCTTTATACTATTGCATATCTAATATGATGGGATTTATGTGTTATTTTGAGGGCGTTACATTTTATTTATAAAAAAAAAAAAAACTCAGCGTTTATTAATTTGGTCAAAATCCCCTGATTAGCATTTTTTAACTTTTTTCAATCCACATATCTTTCCGCATGCCTGCTATTATTGATTTGGTCAAAATCCCCTAATCAGCATTTAAAATCCCCTTATACAAATAATTATAGATACAATTCGTGTATAGTTACTGCAGTACCCTTTTCAACTTCGTCCATACACTATAATTAGTGATAAGAAAAAAATCTTAAAAAACATAATTTATATATTATAAAAAATCTAAAACAAATATAAACATATATAATTATCCCGTGCATAGCACAGGTGATAGGCTAGTATGGTTTTACGTAAATATCCATTACTCTTCTTTTTTTTCTTTTTTGTTTTCTTGGAAAAATTACACGTCAGCGGAGAGTTGAAATTTTATTTTCAGATTAATGATAAATATTAGCTATACTATATATTAAGAAAAAGGGGATTTTTAACCCCCAAGACCTATGGGAGCTTCAATATCCCAATCTGAATTTTCTAAATTTTTTATTTAAAAAAAAAAAAAAAACTCAGCATTTATTGATTTGGTCAAAATCCCCTGATTAGCATTTATTAATTTTTTTTTAATCCACATGTTTTTTCACATGCTTGCATTTATTGATTTTGTCAAAATCCCCTCATCAGCATTTAAAATCCCCTCATGCAAATAATTATAGATACAATCCGTGTATAGTTACTGCAGTACACTTTTTAACTCCTCTCATACACTCTGTTAGTGATAAGATTGTTAAATTATTTTTATAAAAAAATCTTAAAAAACATAATTTATATATTAAAAAAATCTAAAATAAATATAAATATCTATAATTATCCCGTGTATAGCACGGGTGATAGGCTAGTACTATATATTAAGTAAAATGGGGTTTTTAACCCCCAAGCCTTGTGGGAGCTCTAATCTTCCAATCTAAATTTCTTGATTTTTTTATTTTTAAAAAAAAAAAATCTTAGCATTTATTAACATCTCCCAACTCCCAAGTCTTACCCTCATAATAACACTTTAATGCATTAAGAACAAGCATAAAAAAAATTCTTTGAAATCCAACACATGAATTCCTTGAAAAGTTCCAACACATATGATTATTATCCCTCATAATAACACTTTAATGCATTAAGAACAACCATAAAAAAAATTTCTTGAAAAGTCCAACACATCTATACTATATATTAAGCAAAAGGGGATTTTTAACCCAAGTCTTGTGCGAGCTTCAATCTCCTAATCTAAATTTCCTGATTTTTTGATTTTAAAAAAAATAAAAACCTTAACATTTATGAACATCTCCCAACCCCCAAAGCTTACCCTCATAATAACACTTTAATGCATTAAGAATAAGTATAAAAAAAAAATTCTTTAAAATCCAACATATGAATTTCTTGAAAAGTCCCAACACATATGATTATTATCTCTCATAATAACACTTTAATGCATTAAAAACAAATATAAAAAAAATTCTTGAAAAGTGCAACATATATGATTATTATCAAAATATTAAACTTTAATATAATATAATAAACAAATAAAAAAGACATTTAATTCCTTGAAAACTCTAACACATCTATATCTATACTATATATTAAGCAAAAGGGGGTTTTTAACCCCAAGGCCTGTGGGAACTTTAATATCTCAATCTGAATTTTCTAAATTTCTTATTAAAAAAAAACCAGCATTTATTAATTTTTTTCAATCCCCATGTCTTTCCACATGCATGCATTTATTGATTTAGTCAAAATTTTCTGATCAACATGTATTAATTTTTTTCAATCCACATGCCTGTATTTATTGATTTGGTCAAAATCCCCTGATCAGGATTTAAAATCCCCTCATACAAATAATTATAGATACAATCTGTGTATATTTACTGTAGTACCTTTTTCAACCTCTCCCATACGTTATGGTTAATGATAAGATTGTTAAATTATTTTTATAAAAAATCTTAAAAAACATAATTTACATATTAAAAAAAATCTAAAACAAATATAAATATATATAATTATCTCGTGCATAGCACGAGTGATAGGCTAGTATAATTATTATCAAAATATTATACTTTAATATAATATAACAAAGGAAAAAAAGAAAACATTTAAAAAAGAAAGAAAAAGACATTTAAAAATCGTAATTCACATATATAGATAACTAGTCTATCGCCCGTGCTATGCACGGGATAATTATAGATATTTATATTTGTTTTAGATTTTTTTAATATATAAATTATGTTTTTTTTAAGATTTTTTATAAAAATAATTTAACAATCTTATCACTAATCATAGTGTATGAGAGAACTTGAAAAAAGTACTGCGGTAACTATACACAGATTGCATCTATAATTATTTGTATGTGGTGATTTTAAATGCTGATCAAGGGATTTTGACCAAATCAATAAATGTAGGCATGTGAAAAGACATGTGGATTGAATAATAAATGTTGTTCAGGGAATTTTGACCAAATCAATAAATGCTGTTTTTTTTTAATAAAAAATTTTAAAAATTCAGATTGGGATTATATAGAGCCATTGAACAAACTACAATCACATTTTTTTTTTTTTTTTTTTGTGAGTTAACTTCAATCATATTAAAAAATCAAATTATAAACAAAAGGAGATAACTTCAATCGTACAAATCTCAATTTTTTTAATGCTATCTAACTACAATTGACATTTTTCTCATAATAAAAAAAATAATGAACCCCCAACTCTATCCTCTTGGAGTCTCTCTGTCCCTCCTCCTCCTGCATCATGATCTCCATATGGGCTGCAACATCAACCAAGCGCCCATAGTCTCGGATCATAAAACCCCCAACTCTTATCTTGAGGCCGCGTCTCAACCTCTTCTCGAACTCGATACAGCGGTGTTCCTCGGACGCCACAAGTTTAGGTGCGAACCTGGACAAGCTAGTAAAAGCAGCCTCATACTCAGCCACTGAAGAACTCAACTACAAAAGCTAGCAGAACTGGTTTCTCAGCTTCTTCCTGACTGCTGGAGATACGAATTTCTCCTGGAAAGCACTCACAAAAGCCTCCCAAGTGCCATCCAAACGACCCTTCACGAATTTCCACCACTGACCCGTATCCTCCTTCAGCTGGGAAGATGCTAAGGTCACTTTCAATACTCCGTCCTCGATGCCAAGCATCTCAAATGTCTTACTCATCTGCTCCAACCACTCGTCCGCCTTAAGTGGCTCTTTCGGATCCCCAACAAACTCGTCCGAATTAGACCAGAAAAACTTCCTCTTCAAGAAAGAAGGCCCTGCCTCAGCAACCTGGGCCTGCACTGGAGCCTGAACTGGATTCTCAGCTATGAGAATACCTATAGACTCCCTCAAAGCATCGGCTATCCCTCGGGCTAAAGCGCCCATAGCCTCCTGACCTGCTGGCTCGGCTACATTGGCCTGGCCAACACCCTCCTGCTGCGCCGGAATGTCATCCGGTATAGGCATCTCCTGCCTCCTAGGCCTACCTCGCCTACCACCATGTCCTCGTCCTAATATCCTAATAAAGGTAACGACGAACATTAGCACATTCACAAATGTGTCGAAGCTATAACACTCGCGTCCTAATGCATGGACAACTGTAATTCACTCCACGTAAGCACATGAACGCATAAGCACTTACGAATTTCATTTCCGGATAATGATAGTGCCGAGGTGTTGCAAGAGTTCCAGTTAGAAACAGCATTGATTAAGTGCTTTTCCAATAGGACTCCTAGAAACCCAAGGATCCAATCAACATCCTAGAAACTAAATCCCATACCCAAGTAGTCACATAAATATGTTATCACATAAGCATATAACATTACACATAAGTCTCTAACAAACGAGACAAACCCATTGTGATACTAATCACTTCCCACGTACCCTAAGTATTCGAACCCGGTAGACTCTGATACCAAGTTGTAACACCCTCAAAATAATACATAAAACCCATCATTTAGACATGCGATGATATAAGAGAAATCAACACTTTTCTATTCATCAGAATAGTTCTTACAATGGTATTACATGTTAACAACAAAAGCAAATGCCCTAAGGGTTTACAGCTTTCCAAGTCAACACTTGGTTACAAAAAGAAGAGTACCAACTCTATACAAAATAAGCCCTTGGCTTGATATACATGTAATACAAACAAAATAATCAAAAAGAGTCTTCAACTCCCATAACCATCCAAGCTATGTCCTTGGAGGTGGCATGCTACCTGTACCTGAAAATGATATCCCATAGAGGGTGAGCCAACGCCCAGCAGAGATATGCTAAACACAGTATGAGCAGTAACTAAGACATTAGCAAATGATAAATGTTTGACTCACGTAAATCAATTCATACACCATTTTCATTACATGACCAAGGTGTCCATGTTTCATTCCATTTTCCATTTCTTATCAAACTCACAATTCAGAATTCACAACTTCGGCTCAGGACCTGGCCAACAACTTATATGAGACAGTAACTCATATTAAACAGTTCCCATTTCGCACTAGATAAGCATACCAGCTATATTAATACTTCGATAGATAAGCATATGAGTTGTATCAACAATTCAACAGATAAGCATATGAGCTCTATCAACATTTCCATAGATAAGCATATGAGCTCTATCAACACATCATTAGATAAGCATAAGAGCTGTATCAACGGAGTCCATCCCCTATCTCCTCCCAAACACTATCCGGTTTATAGGTCCATCCCCTATCTTCCCCTAAACCGTGGAGTACATTCCCTATCTCCTCCCATACAACACAACATATATACACATAGGTCATATACATAATCAATCAATACATAAAATCAATGTATTCTTTCAACCGTCATATCCTATGACATATCCAATTGATTAGTTTTAGTTTGCCTAATCATCATGCATTGTCTACAACAATCAAAACTACCTTCCACCGGTAGCTCAAAGCAATTATTTCTAAACAGATAATAAAAGCACCAACAGATAAAATATCCGCATTTTTAAAAGTGAACGATTTACTAATCCGACTCCACAATTCCATCTCATAATGAACCACTATCATTATATTCAACTCAATTTCACAAATCCATAATTTTTCCAAATTAATTACACCAATTAATTTATAAGCAAATTAGGGCTTTCTACCCCATCTATCAATATTAACCCAATAGTTCAAATATCAACTAACAACAACAATAACATCATTTTGAAACCCAAATTACATATTTAAGAATCAAAATAACAAAACCCACTTTTATATCTTTTAAAACCCTAGGTCCCAAAACCAACCATTTAAACAACAAGCTCAAAATCTAGGTCAAAACCCATAAGAGTGAGTAGGAATCCCTACCTCAAATTCGAAGTCCAAGGAAAGAAGATGAAGAAATTGAAAATGCTCTAAATCCCAAAATTTTCAGATCAAAAGATAGCCCTCGACGATCAACACAACTTTTACAAAGGCCCAAGGTGAGGAAATCACTCCTACTAGACCAATACCTAAAGGGAAGTTGAGGTTCTAGTGAGAGGAGGTCTCCAATGGTGTTTTTGAAAAGTAAGAGAGAGAAATGGAGTTGAAAAAGTGATCCAAAAAGTCAGACCTCGGAGTGATATACTCGACTCTCCGCTCGAGCGTCACTCACAGACTCCCGCTCGAGCGTCCAAACCGCCGCTCGAGCACCGGATACACACTCCCAGAACTTTTGCAGAACTAGGTCCCCGCTCAAGCGTCAAACTCCCCGCTCAAGCGTCACACACAAACTCACCCTCTATAGCGATCCCGATATTCCCTTGCTGTATTTGTTGTATTCCGGACTTTGGTGCCGTGGAGTTAGTAGTTGTATCTATCTTTTTGTCTTCCTTTGATTTCACTTCTTTGAATTTTAGGATGTGTTGAGTATGTTTCGAGCAGGTGGGTTGAGCCTTGGTCTAAAATCTTGTTGTCAGGTTTTTGGTCATTCTGCTCGAGCGGGTCTTGGAGCGCTCAAACGGAGATTGCACACTCCCAGTATTTTTTTACCCTGCGAAACTTCTGCAGTTGTGATTTCTACGCTTTAGCGGGCTTGCTGGCACTCGAGCGGACAGTGCATCTTGGGTGTAAGTTCTAGGAGGGGGAAAATTGCGCTCGAGCGGACTGGTTTTTCACGCTCGAGCGGATGTGCTTTATTTCTGTGTCTTGGCGCTCGAGCTGGACTTCTTGCGCTCGAGCGGACCATGTTTTTTGTTCTTTACGCTCGAGCGTTGTGTTTTCCGCTCGAGCGGACCTATCGTATAACAGAGGGCAGCTGGGCATTTTTGAATCACTTTTTACAATTCCTCTCTCTCTCTCTTACTTTTCAAAAAGCCATTTTGAGAGCTCCTCTCACTAGAACCTCAACTTCTCTCTAGGGTTTGATCTAGTTAGAGTGTTCTCCCTTCCTTTGGCCTTTACAAAAAGGTTGTTGATCGTCGAGGGTTTCATTTTGATCCGAAAAGTTTAGAGTTTTGAGCATTTTGGTTTTGGTCTCTTCTCTCATCGTAGCTTCGAATTTGAGGTAGGGATTCCTACTCACTCTTATGGTCTTTGACATATTTTTGGTTGTTTTGATAAAGTGTTGAAGTTGGGTGATTTTGGGACTTAGGGTTTCAAAATGTTAAAAAAGGGTTTTGTTATTTTGATTCTAAAAAGTGTTTTTTTTTTTGGGTTTCAAAATAATAGTATTGTTATTGGTTGTTGATATTTAGACCATTGGGTCAATATTGAGAAATGAGGTAGAAAACCGTAATTTGTTGTGTAAATTAATTGGCATAATTAATTGGAAAAGTTGTGGATTTATGGAATTGAGTTGGAAATAATGAAATTGACTCATTATATTGTGAAATTGTGGAGTTGGATTTATTAATCGCTCATTTTTTATAACATTGATATTTTATCTATTGGAGCTTTTATTATCTGTTTAGAAATAATTACTTGGGCTACCAGTGGAGGGTAGTTTTGGTTGTTGTAGACAATGCATGATGATTAGGCAAACTAAAACTAATCGATTGAGTATGCTATCGAATATAGCGACGAGAATAATACATTAACTTTATGTATTGGTTGATTGTATATGATATATGTTTATATACATGTGTTGTGTGGGAGGAGATAGGGGATGTACTCCACGGTTTAGGGGAAGATAGGGGGTGGACCTCTAAACCGAACGTTTGTGTGACATTGATACAGCACTACAATGTGTATCAAGTGTTGATTATGGAAGTGTTTGAATTGATTTGATATAACACTAAAATGTATATCGTTATCAATTATGAAGTGTAGAAGTGATTCTATGTTATGTTGATACGACACTAAAATGTGTATCTTCCGTAAAGAGTGGATATAGCTAGTATGCTTATCTGTTGAGATGCTGATATAGCTAATATGCATATCTAAAGTAAAATGGGAAACGTTTATTATGAGTCGCGGTCTCATGTAAGTTGTTGGCCAGGTTTTGAGCCGTTGTTGTAAATTGTGAATTTGGTAAGAAATGGAAAAAATTGAATGAAACATGGACATAGTGGTCATGTAATGGAAATGGATTATGAATTGATTTATGGGAATTAAACAG
Source organism: Camellia lanceoleosa (assembly GCA_025200525.1). Lineage (NCBI taxonomy): Eukaryota > Viridiplantae > Streptophyta > Magnoliopsida > Ericales > Theaceae > Camellia > Camellia lanceoleosa. The sequence continues at coordinate 141,432,987 of CM045765.1, read as the reverse complement.
TTATCAATTGCTAATGTCTTAGTCATTACTCATATTGTGTTTAGCATATCTCTACTGGGCGTTGGCTCACCCTTTATGGGACATTATTTTCAGGTACAGGTAGCATGTCACCTCCAAGGACATAGCATGGACAATGATGAGAGTTGAAGACTCTTTTTTTTTTTTTGTTTAATTGATTGTATTACATATTTATCAAGCCAAGGGCTTAATTTGGATAGAGTTAGTACTCTTCTTTTGTGTAACCAAGTGTTAACTTGGAAAGCTGTAAGCCCGTAGGGCATTTGCTTTTGTTGTTAACATGTAATACTGTTGTAAGAACTACCCTGATGAATAGAAATGGTTGATTTCTCTTATATCAATGTATGTCTAAAATGATGGATTTTATGTATTTTTAGGGACGTTACAACTTGGTATCAAAGCGTACCGAGTTCGAATACTTTGGGTACGTGGGAAGTGATTAGTATCACAATGGGTTTGTCTCGCTTGATAGAGACTTAGATGTAGTGTTATATGCTATGTGCTTATGTGATAACATGTTTATGTGGCTATTTGGGTATGGGATTTAGTTTCTAGGATGTTGATTGGATCCTTGGGTTTCTGTGAGTCTTGTTGGAAAAGCACTTGATCAATGCTGTTTCTAACCGGAACTCTAGCAACGCCTTGGGACTATCATTATCCGGAAATGAGATTCGTAGGTGCTTATGTGTTTATGTGCTTACGTGGAGTGAATTATAGTTGTCCATGCATTAGGACGTGAGTGTTATAGCTTCGGCACATTTATGAATGTGCTAACGTTCTCTGTTACCTTTATTAGGATGTCAGGACGAGGACGAGGTGGTAGGCGAGGTAGGCCTAGGAGGCAGGAGATGTCTTTATCGGATGATATTCTGGCATAGCAGGAAGGGGTTGGCCAGGCCAATATGGCCGAGCCAGCAGGTCAGGAGGCTATGGGCGCTTTAGCCCAAGGGATAGCCAATGCTTTGAGAGAGTCTATGGGTATTCTTCGAGCTGAGAATCCAGTTCAGGCTCCAGTGCAGGCCCAAGTTGCTGAGGCAGGGCCTTCCTTCTTGAAGAGGGAATTCTTCCGGTCTAATCCGGATGAGTTTGTTGGGGATCCAAAGGAGCCACTTAAGGCGGATGAGTGGTTAGAGCTGATAAGTAAGACGTTCGAGATGTTTGGCATCGAGGACGGAGCGTTGAAAGTGACCTTGGCATCTTTCTAGCTAAAGAGGGATGCGGGTCAGTGGTGGAAATTCATGAAGGGTCGTCTGGATGGCACCTAGGAGGCTTTTGTGGGTGCTTTCCAGGAGAAGTTTTTATCTTCAGCAGTCAGAGAGAAGCTGAGAGATCAGTTTTGCCAGCTTTTGCAGTTGAGTTCTTCAGTAGCCTAGTATGAGGCTACTTTTACTAGCTTGTCCAGGTTCGCACCTGAACTTGTGTCGTCCAAAGAGCGCCGCTGTATTGAGTTCGAAAAGAGGCTGAGGCGCGGCCTCAAGATAAGAGTTGGTGGGTCTATGATCCGAGACTATGGGCGCTTGGTTGATGCAGCGGCCCATATCGAGATCATGATGCAAGAGGAGGAGGGACAGAGGGGCTCCAAGAGGAGGCAGGATAGTCAGGGTGATGGCAAGAGACAGAGGGGTGCTAACCCTCAGCAGTCTTAGGGTGGTGTTGCTAGATCGACCTTTCCAGTGCCGAGTGCAGGCTCGGGGAGAGGCAATCAGGGGGACTTCACTTATTACAAGTGTGGTCAGCTGGGTCACAAGGCTTCGGTTTGCCCACAGAGGGAAGGAGGTCAGCGAGCTGTTTCTTCTTCAACTAGACCGCAGAGCCATAGTCAGGGCAGGGGTCAGCCACTGTCTTGCTATCAGTGTGGTCAGGCGGGGCACCTGAAGAGGTTTTGCCCACAGTTGGGTGGCACGCCTAGTACATCTGGGCAGAGGCAGAGTCTTCAGCCAGCTCAGTCAGTGCAGGCCTCGAGGGCCAACCAGGGGGCTTCATCGTTCCAGTCTGTACAGCAGTCGTATGCTCCGAGGGGTGAACAGGTGGATCAGGGGCCTACTAGACGCGTGTACGCTGTTACCGCGCAGGACTTGGTACCGGTTCCATCAGTTGTGAGAGGTACCTTTCTGTTTTGCAACTTGGTTGCTAGTGTATTGATTGATACGGGTATGTCTCATTCTTTTGTATCTGCTGCATTTGCATCTGTTTTGGAATTGGAGTTGGCACAATTAGCATCTCCTATATGTGTTGTATCACCTCTTGGGGGTGAATTGATTTTGAAGCATAGATGTAGAGGGTGTGATATAGAGGTCGCCGATCATCGGCTTCCGTTCCCTTTTGTAGTTATGCCCATGAAGGGTTTTGATGTTATTTTGGGTATGGACTGGCTATCGTCATACCGGGCTGTTATTGATTGCTACCGCCAGAGGGTCACAGTTTGTACCTTGAGCGGGGAGTGCTTTCATTTCTCGGGGGATCGGGTTGGTAGTGTATTACCACCGATGTATGATCCGCGATGGCAGAGTGAGCTTAATGGTCTACTTGCTAGCTTTTTGAGTGGTGAGTGTGATGAGACCCAGATTGTTTTACCGAGAGTGGTTTGTGAGCATTTGGATGTTTTTCCTGAGGATCTCGTTGGTTTGCCACCTCACCGTGAGATAGAGTTCTCCATTGATTTAGTGCCCGGCACGACGCCGATTTCTATGGCACCTTACTGTTTTGCCTCAGCCGAGTTGAGTGAGTTGAAGATTCAGCTCAAAGAGTTGCTGGATAAGGGCTTTGTTCGCCCTAGTGTTTCGCCGTGGGGAGCACCGGCCGTCTTTGCTAAAAAGAAAGATGGTGCCTTGAGACTTTGTATTGACTACCAGAAGTTGAATCGGGCTACGGTTAAGAATAAGTACCCTATGCCCCATATAGATGATCTGTTTGGCCAGTTGAAGGGTTCCCGTTGTTTCTCTAAGATAGACTTGAGATCGGGTTACCGCCAGTTGAGGGTCAAGGAGGAGGATATTCCGAAAACGGCATTCCATACGCGGTATGGCCATTATGAGTTTCTGGTGATGCCATTTGGGCTCACCAATGCACCAGCAGTCTTTATGGAGTTGATGAACCGGATCTTCCAGGAATTCTTAAATCGTTTTGTAGTCGTTTTCGTGGACGACATTCTTATCTATTCACCTTCTGTTAGCACCATAAATCTGCAATTTTTATTATTTATATAATTGCAGGACACGTGGCATCCTCTTATTCATTTAGAAGTTAAAAGAAATTATAGAGATGATGGAGAATATGAAGGACAAAGTGGATGAGTGGAAGGACACATGGCAAGACAAGAATGAAGATGGAAGAAATGGGTAGTTACTAAGTAGTTATTGCTGTATTTTTTCCTATATAAATAGCCATTAATGGCTACATTGTAAGGGATCCAGAACTCAAATCAAAGACAGTTGATTTCAATATTTCTTGTCATTTTCCTTATCTTAGGAGTAGTTTAACATAGATTTATATTTCGAAGCATTTATTTTCAGCACTTTCATTTCGAAGCATTTCATGCACTTCCTTTTCGAAGCATAGGAGTAGAGGTAAGTAATTATTACTTTGATTGTTCACTCAATCGTCTTTCTCCATCTCCCTTTCTTCTTTTAATTTTTCTTTTCTCTACACTTTGGCAATTTTGAAGTCCTCTTTGTTGAGGCAAAGAACCGTCAACACAATCGCTTGATATATTGGCTTGAATTTAATCTGTAAGGATTTTTCAATCCTTCTTGCCGCACGCCAAGATTTATAATATTTTCCTTCGTAGGAAAAATAAGCCAACATTTTTGCACGCCCAAAGGGGACAGCCAAGTGTAAGAAATGACAAACAATTTGGATTTCGCCATTCGAACTTGTCAATTCGAAATATATTGGCGTGAAAGAAAAATTTTGGATCTTCAAGAAGAGATCCATTTTCTTGATGAAATAACTTTCATCCATTACAATATAAGTTGGTGGAAGAAAAAAGACACCATTTAATTAGAGAAATTCATCAACTTGATATGGAAATTCGCCAATGGAATGATGAGTTATCAACTCTCACTACCAAGTCTTTAACTGAGGCTTTAATGGCCGGAATTGGTGAATTTTTTCAGAATTTTTCCATGGTTGAAAATAGCAAAAGTAAAGAGTTGATTTCATTAATGGCTCGGGGGGTTCAAGAGTCCGTTTTTAAAGAGCCAAGTTATGAAATTAACACAACGAAAGAGCATGTTCTTGAGCCAAATTTGGCTAAAAATGATGTTCCATGTATGACTCGGGGGGTCCAAGAACCAAATTTTAGAGAGTCAAGTCATGAAAATAACATATTTATGGGTGATTTTCATAAGCCATTAATGGCTAACTTGGAAAAACAATCCACTTTGCTAAATAATTATGAAAATCAATTCGGCGAAAGTTTTGTTTTTAAAACAAACATGGTCAAGAACGATGAACAAGCCACTGTTCATGAATTCAAAATTTTTGACATTTTTCAAAATGTCAAAAAGTATGAATTTTCATAGTCACACTATACCATGACTTTTGGTGTTCAAGATCCTTTCTGGATTTGTGGTTCACATCAAAATATAATTCTAATGATGTGGCTAATAAAATTAACAAATTGTTCTTATGAGTTCGAAGCACTAAGAATAAGGGATGACTATTTAAAATGCATGAATTTGGCTAGAAAAAGCCTATGCATTTAAATAAGTGGTTGAGAATGGCTTATCTTTTCCAATTGATGGCTAGTTGTTTGTATGTACACAGTCAAAGCATCGAAGATACATTCGAAGAATCAAGAGTTGTTTCGAAGGTTGATTACTTCGCCTTCGAAGCTGTATAAAGCTTTGAAGATACATTCGAAGCATCAAGAGTTGTTTTGAAGGTTGATTACTTCACCTTCGAAACTGTATAAAGCTTTGAAGATACATTTGAAGCATCAAGAGTTGTTTCCAAGGTTGATTACTTTACCTTTGAAACTGTATGAAGCTTTGAAGATACATTCGAAGCATCAAGAGTTGTTTCAAAGGTTGATTACTTCACCTTCGAAAACTGTATAAAGCTTCGAAGAAACATTTGAAGCGTCAAGCCTAACCTTGAAACTTCATTGTAAGTACCATCATCCTATATCAATGCTTCCAACCTTTGAGGGGTGATGTTGTTCCTTCAAAACTGTGCCGCAAGACCTTCGAACGATGAATTTGGTTTTTTATACCACCTTCGACGCTTGTTATTGGTCATCTAGTTATAATTTCATACTCATTTGAAGCACCTTATTGGTGTTGTTATATCATTCGAAGCACTTTGTTGCTTAGATTAGTCATGTGCTTGGTTTGGCCCTTCAAAAATTCAAGTAAATATTATTTTTAAGGGCCGCGGGGGGTAATGTTAGCACCATAAATCTGCAATTTTTATTATTTATATAATTGCAAGACACGTGGCATCCTCTTATTCATTTAGAAGTTAAAAGAAGTTATAGAGATGATGGAGAATATGAAGGACAAAGTGGATGAGTGGAAGGACACATGGCAAGACAAGAATGAAGATGGAAGAAATGGGTAATTACTAAGTAGTTATTGCTGTATTTTTTCCTGTATAAATAGCCATTAATGGCTACATTGTAAGGGATCCAGAACTCAAATCAAAGACAGTTGATTTCAATATTTCTTGTCATTTTCCTTATCTTAGGAGTAGTTTAACATAGATTTATATTTCGAAGCATTTATTTTCAGCACTTTCATTTCGAAGCATTTCATGCACTTCCTTTTCGAAGCATAGGAGTAGAGGTAAGTAATTATTACTTTGATTGTTCACTCAATCGTCTTTCTCCATCTCCCTTTCTTCTTTTAATTTTTCTTTTCTCTATACTTTGGCAATTTTGAAGTCCTCTTTGTTGAGGCAAAAGAACCGTCAACACAATCGCTTGATATATTGGCTTGAATTTAATCTTTAAGGATTTTTCAATCCTTGCTGGCACGCTCGCATTTATAATATTTTCCTTCGTAGGAAAAATAAGCCAACATTTTTGGCACGCCCTATCTTCAATTTCTTTCAATTTAGATGTGGGATGATGGCTCCTACTGTTCTTGATATTTGCCATCTACTAGGAGTATCCCCCATTGGTACCATTATTACACCAGATTTCCCTGATTTAACAGTCTCTTTCTCCCTCCCCTCTCTTAACTTATCTTACATCGATTTTGTTAAACCTGAAAATAAAAAAGAGGGCCCAGTAACCGATAGGGAGTTCTTTTCCTTCTTGTTATACTGGCTTTGCAAATTCCTTGTTTGCACCTCCTCTCAAAGAATTATGCCTGAATTTGCTCCTCTTACCAAAGCCTTTGTTTTGCACAAAAGGGTAGCCTTAGCCCCATACATCTTAGGTCATGTATACAGAGTTTGTTCCCTCTTTTGTGAGAAGCCCTTAGATGCTAATCAAGGGGGGCCATTCTGGATCCTTCAGCTTTGGCTTTTCGCCTATTTTACTAAATTACAATCTAAATGCCTTAAATTTTCTGGGTTACACTCTCTTACCCATGGCATAAGACTAGCCAATGCTTCCCTCTATCCTTCTTCTTTTGCCTTTTATTTCTCTTTCTTCCATCAACTACCAGCCGAACTTCCTATTCACCGCTTCCGTCCCTTCGAGACCAACATAGGTCCACCTTGGTTGAGTCACTTTTTAAGTGACAGGCTCTGTGCCTCACCTATTCACAAAGATATATGGGCCTCTCTTCTGCTTCCTAGGGAGCTGTTTATTGGGACCACACGCCCAAGAGCATATAAATGCATAGCTGAACCTTATTGTCCTGCTCAATTTGCTAGACAATTTGGTTTCACACAAGGGGTCCCAATACCTCTCTGCAGCAACACCAATCTGAGCCTTACCAGGAGAGATCTGAAAGTTAGGAAATCAAGGCTGGAGGAGGCAACCTTCAAATTCATGGATGACTTGGCTAGTTTTGAGTACACTCCTTTCATTCCTGAAGGAACTACATTGAAGAGATACCAACAGTGGTGGGAAAGTAATATGGAATTCTATTTAGCCATTTCTCCTAAAAACCTACTGGAGGTGTTAGATGTGTCCAAGCCCAAAGGAACTGAAACTGTCCCTTCCTCCACTGTACCTCCTACAGCTCAATCCATTCCTGCTACCTCAACTCCTTCGAGGGCCACTCGAGCTGCTTCAAAGAAAGGTATATACTTTCAAATTCTCTCTTTTTTCCTCTTGAATCTTTTGTTTGTTTCTTTTATACTTATGTTCTTTGGTGCAAGGTCCCCGCAAGAAGAATCTCCGAAGAGAGCTAAAACTTTAGCTATGCTTAAAAAGAAACAACAACAGAAACAAAAAAGGAAGCTGATCCTCCCTTCTGAAGAATCTGAATCTTTGGGAGAAGAAGCGGTTGAACCAAAGCAAGAAGTACCCTTACAAAGAACAAAGAGACAAAAGGTGGCTGCCTCCCCTTCTGATACAATTGAGCATCCTTCTCTCAAGGCAAACATTATAGTAATGGAGAAAGAACTAACCTCTGAGAAATCTGAACCCCAAATTGAAGAGAGGGAGATCGAACAGGAACCAGTAGTATCACCACCAAGGAGGAAGAGGAAGAAGGTGACTGTTTCTACTACAGACTTGGGTGGGGACTTGCTTCATGAAGCAGTTGTCCAAACAGTAGAACAGGAACATTCCAAGGCAATAATTGTTTTTGAGTGAAATTTGAGAAGAGGCGGCGACAACAGTTTACGAGAGATGAAAGGCTGCTCTTGATGCATTACAAAGAAGGCTGCGAAGACAACAAACTATCGAGCATTATTCCCTTCGCAGCTCTCCCATCAGTGTCAACACTTCTGAAACAAGTAATTTCTTTCATATTTCTGTTGTTTTTCCTTCATTAGCTTTTGTATTGAAGTTTGACATTGCTTCTGCATTTCTTCCTTTTGCAAGAACAATTATCTTCCCCATGAAGCCTATTCGATTTGATTGAAGTTGACCAGATGCAACATGTGAAAACTATCCAAATCATGCTCCCACTCTCCAAGCCTATATTTGATACGCCTTCTTTGAGTCCAAGTATCCCTGCGTCTCTTTTCCTTGGCTTAGAGCCATATCTCCCTTTTTTGGCTTTTGACCTACCTCAGCCCACTTTTCCTTCGAGCCTTGCTCTTCCTCCTTCCTTCACAGAAACTCCAACTGCTACTAAAATCCCAATGGCAGTTGATTCTTCCACAGAGGGTGCTAGTAGTTCTCCAATTCATGGTTTATCACCTATGCCTACTTCCAGCCCCTCTTCACTTGATTCGTTGGTGGCTAAGACCATAGAGGCTGCCAAAGATGCTCTATCCATTTCTCCCATCCCCATGCAGTCCCCTATGTCTTCCACCACAACACTCTCTATGCCCTTCATGTCCAGGGATGAGGTGGACATCTTCGAAGGAAGACTAGCTAGTCTCTTCGACATACCTTCTACTTCTCCAACATTTAGTGCTGAAGCTGAGCCATTAATTTTGGCTGACTCCTTATTGGAAATTTTTGAGAGTCTTCCTTCCTCCAGCAGCAAGCCTCCTACACCTTTTATAGATCTGGATGTATGCCTGGAACTGCTGACTTCTTTTTCGAGGATCCCCTTTGAAGCTGTACAAAGGCCTATCATCAGGAATGGGTTCCTTCAATCTTTGTAACATTCTTTGGCGATCTGGCATGAATGTCTCAAGTCATCTATCCCATTGTGTAGAGCGTCCCCGACGCATCAGGAAGGGAGTGCGAGTCCCCCCCGTTCTGGTTCGATATTGGGTCACTACAGTTCGAAGGACTCGAATGTCACGGTTCTCAATCTTGAACCGAAGAGTCCAAATCTGGCAAATCATTTTGAAAACAGATTTTTTGAAAGAAGTGCCAAACATGGACTGCTTCGCCAGATACAGAGTCGCCACCTAAATATTTTAAAATGGAAAATTTAGGAAACCCTGACTCGGTGCCAAAGGCCACGTGTCCGTCATCACCAAAGTTGCTTCGGCTCGGGAACTTGGGTACGATTGGGGAAGGTCACTTCGTGAGCACCCCCGCTCACCCGGTCAAAGACCGGCCTCTACTAACCATGATATCTTATTTTGAAAACATTGTGAGTTCTTATTCCGGTTATTAGCATAGGTTACTATGTGATGCGCACAGCATACAAGTATAGACTGAATCGCCTGAATTGGAACTAAACATTTCATGTTTGTTAGTTTGAAAATGGTTTGATGGTGCTACCCGTAGGTAGGCTAAGACGTGAATTTGCCACCCTCGGGTGGGCTTAGAAAACATGATTTTGCCACTATCTAGTGGGCTTAAAACAAACATTTGATGAATTGTTCCAATTCAAGTAACTCAACCTCCACCCACAGGCATTCAAGGCAGTTATATCACATAAGCATTTAGCCTCATGGTAAGCATGCTATCATGGAAACACTCACACGCATGCAAGGATGCTAAAGCATAAAACTCACCGAGTACTCCGAGCCAAAACAGAAGTTCGTTAGAAATCCATGCATGCTCCTAAATATGCTGAAATGTCTAATGCAACACATACAAAGATGCAAACTATAGCAGGCTCGGCTGTCCTAAACATGACATATGGAATGCTACAACTAACACGTATTCAATTTAGAATTGAAATACAAATGCAGTTGTATGATCTTGTAGCCGAATGCGTGCAAAACAGATGAATGATGCAAACATGCTGTCATACTGTATGCTAATTGAAACATGCCCTATATCTAACCATCGTAAGCAGGTAAATAAAAGGGAAGAAAGACGTGGGGTTGGAAGACATACATCACACTCACCCACACTTATTACAATTATGCCCTCGCGCAGAGGGTCCGAATAAATAATAATACAGTCCCAAAATGAAAGAATAGTACAGTCCGAAATAAAAGAATAATACAGTCCGAATAAATATACAGATTCCTAATTAATTAACAGATTAACTAAGAAAGTCAGAATGGCGCATACAAGCCGTACGCCTTGCTATTTGATGAATGATATATGCTGGGCTGCCTTGCGCGGGAATCCACTGGGATGCCCCAATTAGTCTCTGTTTGCATTTTTTCTTGAAATACGTGCCAGACTCCGAAAAGTTGCAGATCCTTCATTTTGCTGTAACAGAGAGCAGGAAAGCAGCATAGCAATGTATTTCACAAATATATGCATGCCTCGATCCTCGTGCCACCAATCACGCATATCGATGCATAATGGCCGAGGAGTCGAATTGCACAACTCAATATAGGATGAATGCGTATGAATGCTACAACAAAACCTAACTCCATCATGGGCAATCCGGAGTGTCGGTGGCTTGGGAATTGAGACCCGTTCCGTCACTCGAAGTACGAAACGTGCCTCGTTTTCCGTGCCCGAACTAACTCCTATCCCGAACACGATGCAATATACATGATATGCATGAATGCAACTAAAATGCAATCCTAACATACACAATGCTATGAAAATGAGATGTCTCGAAATACGTGCACGCGGGCACGCGAACCGAGGCGATGATCCTAAGGCATGTAATGGCATACGCAATGCAAATGGACTTACACTAACATGAGAGAGCCTCAGCCACACTCACATCAGAGGCCGTCGGATAAAAGTGAGATGCCTCGAAATGCGTGCACTGCACGCATAAGCCGAACAATGGCATAAAGGCATGAAACGGCCTGAAATATGATATACAATGAGACTAAAATGAGATGTCTCGAAATGCGTGCCCATGGGCGCGCAAACCGAGAAAATGGCATACGGAATGCAATAGGACTAAAAATGGCAAACAGGATGCAAAATGGACTTATACTAACATGGGTGAGCCTCAGCCACACTCACATAAGAGGTCAATGGATGAAAACGAAGTGCCTCGAAATGCATGCACACGGGCACGCGAACCGAGGCAATGACATACGGAATGCAATGAGACTAAAATGGCATATAGGATGCAAAATGGACTTATACTAACATGAGTGAGCCTCAGCCATACTCACATAAAAGGCCAAGAGATGAAAAATGAGATGCCTCGAAATCTTGGCTGCAGACGCATAATGAGGCAATGGTACAAATGCATGAAATGGCATTCCAAATGCAAATTGGACTTATACTAACATGAGAGAGCCTCAGCCACACTCACATAAGAGGCCGAGAGATGGAAAATGAGATGCCTCGAAATGCGCGCACACGGGCACGCGAACCGAGGCAATAGTACTAATGCATGAAATGGCATTCCAAATGCAAATTGTACTTATACTAACATGAGAGAGCCTCAGCCACACTCACATAAGAGGCCGAGAGATGAAAAATGAGATGCCTCGAAATGCGCGCACACGGGCACGCGAACCGAGGCAATAGTACTAATGCATGAAATGGCATTCCAAATGCAAATTGGACTTATACTAACATGAGAGAGCCTCAGCCACACTCACATAAGAGGCCGACGGATAAAAGTGAAGTGCCTCGAAATGCGTGCACACTGGCACGCAAACCGAGACAATGGCCCTAAGGCATGAAATGGCATGGAAATGATATGCAAACATGCAAATAGAATTTCAGCAATGAAATGTGGGGGAAAACAGCCCCGAAATGAGGCGAAAGTACACCCGATGTATGAAATGGCCCCGGAACATGAATTTAGGCACCCGAAATGGCCTATAGCTATACCAAACATGCACAATATAGATATGGAATGAAAATACAGTAGAAAGGCAGCCCCAAGAAAAGCATTTTTCAGTCATAAAAAGGGCTAAACAGCAAGCACACATAGGATTAGGCAAGAATGCAAAAATGGCCCCGCAAGAGGGGTATTGAAGCAAGTGATACATGCGATGCCCAAATGGAAAAATACCCTTCTACAACACTGAAGAGGGACTAAAAATATGAACATTTACAGTAGATGACATCCCCCAAATCAGTATGAAACTATGCTAAAAATGTCATGCAAGGACTAGGATACATAAGGCTATAACATGAGGTACCCCAAACATTCATCAAACCAGAAAAGAAACTTAATGAAATATGTCAAGAAGATCAAAATATGGCTCTTTCTAGTTCTGATAATGGCCGAAAACAGAAGCTAGATAAGCTTAAAAAAGCATGCAAAAATGGGGGTCAAAGAGGGATATAATGACAAGTATAACATGGAGACCCCCAACAAGGTTGATCCCTTCTACAATGTTGTAGAGAGACACAAAATAAGCCTACTCACAGTTCATGACATGCTCCAAAACAGATTACATGTAGGCCAAACAAATCATGCAAATTTACGGTAAATATGAGAGATTATGAAGCAAGTGCATGATAGAGAGGCCAAACAGGGTTGAGCCCTTCTTAAATGTTGAAGAGGAGCTCAAAATAGGCCCACTAACAGTTTACACTATGCTCGAAAACAGATCACTCATAGGCTAGAAAAAGCATGCAAAATATTGACATACAAGATGATATTGAAGCAAGTGCAAGATGGAGGGATCAAACAGGGTTGAGCCCTTGAACAAACATGAAGAATAGCTCAAAATAGATCTAGTTTCAGTTAAGGTCGAAGCTCAAAACAATAAGAAAATAGGCTTAAGAAATGAGGCAAAATGGGCTACAAAAGAGGGAAAGTGAGACTTACCCTTGTAGACAAGTCTTGGTTGCCTTTTGCTTGAAGAATGGGAGCCTCTTAGCTGCTGGAAAGCTCTCCTAGCTGCTGGAATGGAGTTGTGATGGTAGAGCTTGAAGATGATGAAGAAATGGCACCAAAACTTGAAGGAAATGAAGTTGTATGTATGTATAAGCTCCAAACAATACTTGTGATCTCTTCTCTTGAGTTGGGAGGACACCAATGTAGACAAGAGAGGGAGAGAGGAATCTTTGGCCAAATGGAGGGAAATGAGCTCTTATTTCCCTCCAAAGGGGTCCCCCGGATCAGATATTTTTGGGGAAAAATCAAAGCACAGCTGGAATGCACACATCCTGAGGAAGCAGGCCGGCTAGGCACCTTTGCTGGAGGTGGCCGGCCGGCCACCCCCTATGGCCGGCCGGCCAAGGGCAAAAATGGAAAATGGGAATTTCTGGCCGGCCACCAAAGGTTGGTGTCCTCCCAAGTGTGTACAACAAGGCCCTGTGGTTGGAATTTGGCAACTCTGAAACAAGAGAGACAACATGCCACTTTTAGAAGGGGTTCAAAAGGGTCAATGAGAGTTACTGGCCGGCCATGTGTTTTTAGGGTCCTCCCATGTGTGTACAACACAAATATGTGGTTTTGGCTCGGAGAAAATGGCCCTAGGGTGTACAACATTAGCAGGAAGTGAGAAAAAGCAGTGGCCGGAGGCCGAGGAGCATAACTGGTTCTTTGAGACAATTCTTGGCCTCCCACCCTCCGGTGATCTTCTGGCGATAAAGCAGTACACTGCCAAAAATGAACAAAACCGATGCAAAGCAGAATGCTCGGGGCCCAAAACACGATTCGGGGTCAAAACCGGCCGTTAAGCACCGAAAGTGGTGTTTGGCTCTGAAGTGGGTATCTAAGACCCAGTGTCCCTCGAAAGGAGTAAATGAGATGCATGCCAAAACCGGAGGAATCGGAGATGGTTGGGTGGTCCCAAACCGAGGCACCTGACTGGCAGCTCCAAAATCGAATCGGGCTCGAAATGGGCAAAATGGCCTCTGACCCACGAAATGTAACCCTCGCCTTGAGAGATGGTCTCTGAGGATCTCTCCCTCCCCTTAGGAAAGAAAGCAGAAACCGAGTGCGGTTCGCAACCGAGGCAAGGCCTGAAGAGTTCGGAAGTCCGGAGGCAGGGCGCACGGCCGCGACTCTGAGACTTCTGAACGAGCACAATATGCAACATCACCAAGCACTCAATCGGTGACGTCTGAGTCTTAAGGTCGGTCAAAAATGGGGTGTCTCTGATTGCCTCTTTGTGAACTCGGAAGTCAAGTGGCGGAGTGAATGTCAAAGCCTAGAGGCGACCCATTTTTACAAGGTGAAGACTTAGACAATCATACAAGATGAGCAGAGATATGTGCCCTTGACGTGAGGGGGCAAAATGTAAGCGACATGCACGAGCCAAATGATCATGCAAATGCTGACAAGTGTAATGAAGCAAGTATTCGCAAATAGATGCAGCAGTTTTAAGCAAGAATGCAAAGCAACAACTACATTTCATGCGATTAGGAATGCGGAGAATCATTCAATTCTCGTCGCGTCTCACGGAGAAGATACAATACACATGCGATTAGATGCAGTACGACCTCAAATGAACCGTACATACAATATCGTGCAAAGAGAGAAATTCAACAAGAACAATATCCTAACAACATATATTCAATGTGATTCTGTGGTTAGAAAGTTTGACACACGCAATGTCGGCGAGTGAATGCATCGCATAATGCGAGAAAGGCGTCGTGACAACGCACGCTCAAGCACAGAGGTATGGTACACCAAGAAATCATGCATGACAATGCAAAATGTTCATGAGAATGCAAGTTATATGCACAACAATGCAATACGAGCATAAATCAGGGCGCCCGTTTGTTGCGAAACAACGAGCTGGGAAAGCAGCGATTTCGCGAAGGCAACTTGATCATGACCTCGATTCACCTCCGGAGAGGTTACAACATGTTCAAAAGGATACACCTTGATTTTGATGAGTAATGATGAGACACATGTCGAAATTGCGGTGAAGTTCGTGAACAATTTCGCGCCAGAAAGTGCACTTTTCTTGAACTTTTTCAGGTCCCGAGAACTCCGATCTTCCTCAAAATTTGCAGAGAGCTAGAGGGGGGTATGGGGAACACCACTGGCCAGGTGGTTGCCCTAGGGGAGGCCACCGGCTAGGGACAAAAAAGCAGATGGCCGGCCGGCCACCTATCCAAAAGTAGGGGCAATTTTGTCTTTTGCCTCATTTCTATATATTCCCTTGCCCATTCAATCCGAAATCACTTCCACAGCTGCAGAAACTCCTTCCCTTGCTCCCCAAACCATTTTTCTCTTCAGATCTGCACTTTATAAGCGCTTTTCAGCCTTCCACGCAAGTTGTTTTTGCGAAATCTTTCAGTTTTAAGCACTTTGAACCGATTAAATTTTGATTTCGGGGCTTCTTTTCTCATTTTCACCACTTGAGGTAAGTTTGTCCCAATATTTGGAAAATTTTCTCAGGAGTTGACTTTTGTTGACTTTTCCATTTCCCGAGAGTTGACTTTTGTTGACTTTTTCCAATTTTGGCTCATTTTGGCTCATTTTTGCTCCTTTTGCAGATTTCTTGAAATGGCGGGTGATTATCCTCACGGTGGAGGTCCTCTAGGTGCCGGGGATGATTTTGATGTCATGACACTGCCCCCGAGAGTCCGCCCTTTTATTCTCGGGAATCATGCCGGTACTGCGTGCTTCATGAGCCGTTTTCGTCGTTTCACTTTGGGTTCAATGACCGGCACCCGAATTTATCTGAGAGCCGGAGCAGCACCTCTCTCACGATGCACGAGAGGTATTTTACTCTATTTTCTGCATTTTTCGTGTATTTTGTAGCTTTGCCATGCTTGAACACACAGTTTTAGCTTATGACATAGTACTTTGCCTGCATCCTGAACATGTAGTTTAAACACTTGAATCGCTGAACACACGGCTCCTTGGTGATTGATTGTGAGCATACGGTACTCATTAGTTAAGAATTGAACATACGGCTCAAACACTAATTTGTCGAACACACGGCCGAATTTTGAAAGTGAACACACAAGCACCTGCGACTAAGAGTAGAACACATGCCCAAACTCGATTTTCTAAACACAGTTCAAGTTGATGGTGAACACACGGCCCTACCGATTGAGAGTAGAGAGTAGAACGCCTTGATCCCAAACTCCGATTTTACGAACACTCGGTCCAAGTTGATGGTGAACACACAGCCCACACTGATTGAGAGTAGAACACACAGTCCCAAACTCCGATTTTTCTGAACACGCAGTCCAAGTTGATGGTGAACACACAGCCCACACTGATTGAGAGTAGAACACACAACCCTAACTCTAATTTTCTGAACACACAGTTCAAGTTGATGGTGAACACACAGCCCACACTGATTGAGAGTAGAGAGTAGAACGCACAGTCCCAAACTCCGATTTTCTGAACACACAGTTCAAGTTGATGGTGAACACACAGCCCACACTGATTGAGAGTAAAGAGTAGAACGCACAGTCCCAAACTCCGATTTTCTGAACACCCAGTCTAAGTTGATGGTGAACACACAGCCCACACTAATTGAGAGTAGAACACACAGTCCCAAACTCTGATTTTCTGAACACGCAGTCTAAGTTGACGGTGAACACACAGCCCACACTGATTGAGAGTAGAGAGTAGAACGCACAGTCCCAAACTCCGATTTTCTGAACACACAGTCCAAGTTGATGGTGAACACACAGCCCACACTGATTGAGAGTAGAACACACAGTCCCAAACTCTGATTTTTCTGTACACGCAGTCCAAGTTGATGGTGAACACACAGTCCCAAACTCCGATTTTCTGAACACGCAGTCCAAGTTGATGGTGAACACACAGCCCACACTGATTGAGAGTAGAACACACAGTCCCAAACTCCGATTTTTCTGAACACGCAGTCCAAGTTGATGGTGAACACACATTAATTGATTGAGAGTAGAGAGTAGAGCACGATCCCAAACTCCGATTTTGAACACGGTCCAAGTTTGAAGTGAACACCTGACCCATTGAGTAAGATTTGAACACGCACCCAAAACCGCAGTTCTTGAACACGACCCAGATTTGAAGTGAACATGACCCATTGATTAAGGATTGAACACACATTTAAAACACAGTTCTTGAACACATTTGATTTGAAGTGAACACATAGCCCATGAGTAAGATTTGAACCATGACCCAAAACAGTTCTTGAACACATGACTGATTTGAAGTGAACACATGTATTTGATTAAGGATTGAACACATTTCAAAACACAGTTCTTGAACACATAGCCCAGTTGAAGTGAACACCGACATTGAGTAAGATTTGAACATGACCCAAAACCAGTTCTTGAACCTTGACCCAGTTTGGAAGTGAACACACGGCCATTGATTAAGGATTGAACACACATTAAAACACAGTTCTTGAACACACGGCCAGATTTGAAGTGAACACACCTTGACCGAGATTTGAACATTTGACCCAAAACCAGTTCTTGAACCATGATTTGAAGTGAACACATTGCTTGATTAAGGATTGAACACTGACCCAAAACAGTTCTTGAACACATAGCCATTTGAAGTGAACACATTGCCTGAGTAAGATTTGAACATGACCCAAAACCTGAGTTCTTGAACACGCATTGATTTGAAGTGAACACGACCCATCGATTAAGGATTGAACACTGACCCAAAACCTGAGTTCTTGAACACGGCCAGATTTGAAGTGAACACCCATTTGATTAAGGATTGAACACATAGCCCAAAACGAGTTCTTGAACACTGTTGATTTGAAGTGAACACACGCCTTGATTAAGGATTGAACCATGACCCAAAACCACGAGTTCTTGAACATGACCACGATTTGAAGTGAACACATTGCCTTGATTCGTTTCATTTGCACCTGACTACTTCCTTTCATTTGCACTGACTTGCATTTTATTGTTATCTTGAACACATGTATTCATTACGAATCGGGTTGGCTCTCGCCTTTATCTGAGGATCTGGCTCTACCACATGGTGGTATGCTAAGCTTCCAGTGTCAGGGATCTGGTTGATCTAGCAAGGTTCGGAGCATGCGTGGGATTATCACGTTGTCTGCCGCGGGACTTTGTTAGCTCTTTGGTGGAGAGATGGTGGGACACCACCAATTCCTTCCACTTTTACGCCAGGGGATATGGTAGTGACCCGCTAGACTTTGCCGTACTCACCGGCTTAGACATAGGCGGTTGGCCCATACCTTACGACGAGGATATGGGAGAGTGGGAGGCCGCATGGATACACCTGTTGGGGGCCCGTCCACCTGTAGATAGAGCTTCCGAGAGAGTCCGGTACACTTGGTTCTCTTCTCATTTTCGGAGGCCAGAGATGGAGCCTAAGTCTCCTGAGGAGGTTGAGCGATGCGTGGCTTCCTCTTATGTTCTCTTTGGCACCACTGTTTGCGATTGGGGAACCTTGTTGAGTTATATCTTTTGGCGCTTTGGCGGACCTATCCTGGTCGGTCGATATGACTGGGGTGGCTGGCCTGGCTCCCTCTATTGTTACATGAGTGACCTCAAGGGCGAGACTTACTTGGCGGCTATTGGAGAGAGGAGAATGCGATTCATCCTCTTGATTTACATTACACTCCTCATTACTTGTTCACACACGGCACTTTGCACTCTTCTCGCTTTTAGCACTTTGTATTCACACTCGCCTTTGCTTTTCGGCTATGGATATGCGTATATTTTCCCATTTAGGATGGAGGTGGCGGGACTCCTTATGACTCCGTTTTCATTAGTATTCGGGCAGCAGAGTGAGACCTCGAGAGACTCTCTTCTACTGCGTGATATTTTGATTTTGTCACAGACGGCAGGTATTTCAGAACTCTCAGTTCCTTTCATTTTCATCTTTGATTTGCCTTGTATACTCCTGATTTCTGATTGATTTATGCACTGGTTATCCGCAGATTACTTGGCAGCCCTGGGCGGTCTTTGGTGATGGTCTCCGACATCAGTATCCTGGAGGATCGAGTAATTCCCAGTATAGGTTCCTGCTCGAAGGACCAGTTGGTAGGGCATGGTTCCTGGGGGAAACGCTTCCTGCGTCAGGTGTGGGGGTACGATTCTCAGGACCCTCTTTTGTACCTCCGACCAGCGGCGGATCGCCGATAGACTCTTTGCCTAGGAGGTCATTAGTGCTATGCAGGGCACCGACGCTTTGTTACATCTCATGGAGGGGGACTACGCCACCTATCGTCGTATATATTTGATGCCCCCCTTGACGGGAGTGCGTGCTCCGCCACGGAGGCCTACTGATGTACCATCATCGAGTCGTACCGGTGCTACGGATATCCCTTCCTCTAGCAGGGCTAGTGCATCCAGGGGTAGAGGTAGTTCGATTCCTCCGATCCCTCTGTCTCTTCATCATCCTGGGTGGCCAGCCATGCCGACCGAGTTGACGAGTTGGCGGTTCGGGACTCCTTACCAGGTCTCACTAGAGCCTCCTCTTCCTGACCACAGATATGTTAGAGACCCTGATTCGCCCCCGGTATGTTTTACAGCTTTGATTTATCAGTCAGATATTTGGACATTCATTCCCTCGCTGATAGTTTTGTATTTGTATCTGTAGCCTCCAGTTGAGTACACGGATCAGATACTTGGGATGCTGGCCACATTCGAGGGCATGATCCTACGGAGGGAGGCACAGCTAGCCATTATGGGCGTGCAGGTACTGTTCATCTTCTCTGCATTTAGCATATTTCTGATGACATATTGGTTTTGAACATTCTGCTGTCTTGATAGATTGTGTAGAGCACATCTGACACACACCCCACTCGCATATTGTACTTGCATCTGCCTTTCATATTTGAACTGATGTATTTTGAACTTTTTACTTTCAAATGCCTCCCGTGTATGCTCCATCGCAGGTCGGGCCACCCGGGCCTTCTCAGGGAGGTCAGTCTTGGACTGTTAAGTCTTGGGCCATCCGGCCTTTTTTGGGCCATCCAGCCTTCTCGGAATTTGGGCCATCTAGGCCTTTTCGAGGAGCTCGAGGAGTAGGGTCTCGCAGACGCAGGCACCCATCATTGAGGAGGAGGAGGAGGAGGAGGTCGCAGACCGTGAGTCAGAGACATCTGCTGGGGAGGGAGGCTCAGTCTTGGTTCGGAGGCGGAGGCGAGGTGAGGATCCGGAGGATAATAGCTCGATCCGGATGGTGATGATGGTGCGAGGTTGTCCTTGAGAAGAGGATGAGGGCCTCCTCATTCCGTTCCCGAGAATATTGATGCTATTTCCTGCTTTATTTTACTTTTTGCTAGTAGTTTGTAGCACTTTGCATATTGTTAGGCAGTTTTATTTTCTGTAAAACTTGTACCTTTATTTTGTTGTAAAACATGATGGACTGAAACAGCTTTTGAAAAAGTGTTTGTATTTGAAATTCTTGGCATCACATCGCATCATTTTGCACAAAATGGAATTGAATGAAAATGTGCCTTGTGTATTTATCGGGTCAGGTAATGAACCGACGCAACAAATCAAACAACTCAACTCACTAAGAAATAACAGAATCTTAGCAAGTTTACAACTCGATAAGCAAAGTACAACAATGTTAACGACTCAATAGACAAGACTCAACAAAATCGCATAAACAAAAAGGTAAACAAAAGGTAATAACTCAAAACACAAAATGCGACAGCTCGACAAAACTTTACAATTCGATAAACAAAACAACAACTCGATAAGCAAAAGTACAACAACGCGTACTTGGGACGGACAATCTGGATAGTGGAATGTATCCGAAATTGAGAGAAATGGAGGCCTTCGACGTTCCCGATGCGTGAAAGTGCCTCAAACTTCCTTCCGGAGGGCAAAACAGGACCAATGAGCATGGTGGGCCACATTTGCTTTTGGGGATTGGAGGGTGGCCGGCCTGCTAGAAAAGGTGGCCGGCCGGCCCCCTTTCCTGCAACTTTTAGAATTGTGACACGTGTCCTCGAATAGTGTTTTACCCCCCCTATAAAGCTCCGACTTTGGAATTCATCCATTTCATCACTGCTTTGCACAAAATGGAAGCATTTCTCACAGAAAATCTCGCATCTTGGATCTCTTCTTTAGATGGGTCGAAAAAGTTGAACTTCCGGGGTTTCAGCTTAAATGCACTATTCATGCTGGGCCGGACTCCGCTACATCTTCCTTTCCTCCATGCCGCGGCAAGGTTTTGGAACCCGGTGACGCATGTCTTCAGCTTCGGAGGGCAAGAGGTATGTCCTACTTTTGAAGATTTTCAAGCTTTGATGGAGTCTGAGCGAGGTGAGGAAATCTTGCCCCAACTCAATTTTGGCTATGCCCAAACTTTAGGGCGGATGTGCGGACTCAACGCACATGACGCTCGATCCTTGATTGGTAATGGCATGTTGGATATCCCGAGCCTGATTTACCAATTCTCTGATGCCAGTGACCGCAGCAACCATCATTGGCAAGGTTTCCGACAACATGCCCTCTGCTTGTGCATGCTATCTCATTTTCTATTTGTCTCGGGCTCCGGAGGAGCTAGCATCCGTTTGATTGAAGTCGCCCAAGGTTTGAGGGAAGGAAACAGCTGTACCGCCATGACATTGGCCGAGACATTGCTAGGTTTGGATGCCTTCTACCGCCAAGAGACAACCAGATTTGCGGGGAGTCCACTACTGCTGCAGGTAATGTTTCCCACCCAAGCTCACATATGTATTTGCTCCTATCACTCGGCCCTCGGGCTCGATTTTTCTCACAAAACCCTTATCTTACTTTTCTCTCATCGCACATCGCTCTATTCTTTATTCCCTCATTTTTCATCCCTCCCCAGATATGGTTGATGGATAAATTGCAAGTTGTGGACTCTTGCCCTGCTTACTCAACTCGCGGCTACTTCTTTCGACAACGCCTGGTTGACGCCCTTGATGAGGGATGGTGGTTTGAAAGGATGTGCAACTTGTCAGCTGAACACATTGCTTGGCGCTGTCCTTGGCTTAACCTTCCGGCGATAGGCTATAGCATGTTCCAGGACATTGGGATCCGGTTGATTGGCCTAACTCATTGTGTATTCTATTTCCCATTCCGCATTCTGCGCCAATTTGGTCATGATCAGACTTGCCCTCCGGAGGGGATTAAGTACCCGGTCACTTTCCCGGTTCGGGGTGCACACCTTACTCGACATGCTACGGCCTGGAGGACTAGAGAGCTTCTGTCCCCTGCTCCTGTTTTCAGTTGCACTTTATTTGACGAGTGCTGGGATTGGCTCAATGAAGAAGCACAGGTTGGGCCTAGGTTGGCATCAGAGGCTTCAACCAGCTCTGGAAGGGGGCGCAGGGACACCTGACTTGACTATGCCCCAGATTTATTACTTTATTAGTACTTTCAAGTTTTCGTTATGAGTGTAATAAAAAGCAACTTCAATTGTATGTAAGAGCAAGAGAACTCTGTTTCGAAATCAAAGAAATTGAAGGTTGTGGTACTGAAAATTCTCCATTTTTGGTCCAAAAATGGTCTTAGTTGTGAAAAGATTAATTTGAACAAAGTCAACTTTTATTAAAACTTTTCAAAACTATTTTCAATATGGATCAGAACTGGACACGCCTGAGATCTGTCATTGAGATGCACAACCCCGGATCCTAGCAATTGGAAAGTTGCCCCTAGTTTGAAAAGTGCCTTGGCGATTCATAGCAACGGAAAGTTGCCCCTAGTCTGGATGGTGCCGCAACAATTCATTGCAACGGAAAGTTGCCCCTAGTCTGAATGACACTGTACCGGAGATCACGATAAATGCTGATGAATAGAGATGACTGAGATGATCAAATGGACAAAGTTGATCGGGGAAAAGATTGGGGCTGAACTTCAGGATGAAGCTGCCTACGTATCCCATAGATGGGAATCAAGCCTTACGTAGTTCAGGCTTGGGTTCGCTCGGGTATTTTTACTCTCCTTTTGCGCTCTAACTTTTGCCAAGGCCGCCCTTTGCGGGTTTTCAACCTTGCGAGCTCAGTTTTTATAATTTCAAATTTTCTATGCTCTGAATTTTGCCTAGGTCGCCCTTTCGGGTTTTCGGCCTAGCGAGCCTCTCAGGGGTAATATTTCTTCAACTTGTCCATGTTGATCGGTTGAGAAAACTCTAAGCCATCTAGATCCATCAGAACCACAGCTCCACTTGACCAGATTGACTTGATAATATAGGGACCCGGTCAATTGGAGTGCGAACTTGCCCTTGGGTCGTGGATGGGAGCTCGGTTGTCTTTGAGTACCAAATCTCCTTCTTTCAAATTCCTGGACTTAACCTTCTTGTTAAAAGCCCGGGCGATTCTGCGTTGATAACCTTGGATGTGGTACAGTGCTTTCAGCCTTCTTTCATCGAAAAGCATGAGTTCCTCAAATCTATTTTGCTGCCAATCTGCTTCGGCTATCCGGCACTCGGCCAATACTCGTAATGACGGGACCTCAATCTCAATAGGCAGAACGGCTTCCATTCCATAAACCAATGAGTAGGGAGTCGCCTGATAGAAGTTACGATCGAAGTCTGTAGCCTCCACGAAGCGGCTTTTATATGGCGATCCGATAGGTTTCCACCATCTTTTGTAGTATGTGCTTGATGTTCTTGTTGGCGGCCTCAACTACTCTGTTGGTTTGCGATCGGTAAGTAGACGACTTATGAAAAGTCACATTGTATTTCTTCAACAAATCGATCACCTCCTTTTTGAAGTGGGAACCATTGTCTGAAACGATTTCATTTGGGACCCCGTAACGACAGATAATGTTATTTCTGATAAATTTTGCTACATGCGAAGCCTTCAACACCTCATAAGATTGGGCCTCAACCCACTTTGTGAAATAATCTATCGCTACCAAGATGAACTCATGCCCATTCGACCCCTTTGGCGTAACAGCTCCGCTTACATCAATTCCCCAGATAGAAAACGGCCATGGCGAAGTCATGTTGTACAGCTTTGACGGCGGGATGTTCATGCGATTTGCATGAATTTGACACTTGTAACATCGCCGGACGAAGCCAATACAATCCTCCTCCATGGTGGACCAGTAATAACCTTGTCTAAGAATCTTCCGTGCCAACATTACCCCATTCATGTGTGCACCACATTCACCCCCGTGGATAGCTTCCATCAGACGCTTTGACTCTTCGGCATCAACACACAGTTTATGCATTCCCAGATGACCCCGTTTATCTGCTTTACCCCGCATATGATGAAGAATCGCCATTCTTGATTGCCCTTTTGTCTTTGGCATTTACCTGGCGGGTATGCTTCTTTCTCCAAGAAGTTCGGATGTCGTAATACCAGGGGTGTTCGTCCTGAACTTCATCTATGGCTGCAATCGACTCATAGGCAGGTGCAAATTTCTGGTCAATGATGACCGGACGCATTCGGACTCCACACGGGATGTCTATCATAGAAGATAGAGTTGCTAAAGAATCTGCGAACCTGTTGTTCTCTCTTAGTAGATGAGTAAAACTTAGCTTTTCAAACCGAGGAATCAGCAAATCCAAGGTTTGGTGATACATCATCATCTTTTCCTCTTTTACTTTCCAGTCTCCTTTAGCTTGAGACACAACAAGGTTCGAATCCCCAATGACGTCCAATCGTCTTGCCCCTAGTTCCAGGGCTGCTTCTAAACCAGCAATGCACGCCTCGTATTCTGCTTCATTGTTTGAGACTTTGAATCGGAGTTTGAAGGCTAGAGGGATACGGGAATCATCGGGTGCTATCAGCAACACTCCTATCCCATACCCATGTTGATTTGACGCTCCGTCAAAGTACATCGTCCAAGTTTCATCGTCGATATGCAAAATTGATTCATCCGGGAATAGGTACTCGATCGCTTCATCCCCCTCAACCGGGTGGTCGGCAAGGAACTCTGCCACTGCTCTTCCTTTCACTGACTTGCGTGTCATGTACGTGAGATCAAATTCGGAGAGCAAAAGCAACCAACGAGCTAGCTTACGTGGTATTTGGTTTCTCGAAGAGATATTTGATGGGATCAAGTCGTGAAACCAACATTACAGAGTGAGCTAACGGTAGTGCCTTGACTTCCTGGTAGCCCATACCAGAGCTAAGCAAGCCTTTTCCAGCGGTGTATATCGGGTCTCATACTCCAACATCTTTTTGCTCAAATAATAGATGGCTTTTTCCACCTTATCTTCTGATTCTTGTGCAAGCATGCAGCCCATTGTAGTTTCAGTCACTGACAGATACAAAATCAACGGTTTCCCTGGTTCTGGTGGCGATAAAACGGGTGGGTTCTGTAGATATTCTTTAATCTGTTCAAATGCAGCTTGACATCGGCCGTCCCATTGGAACTTCTTTCCTTTCTTGAGAAGGCCAAAAAGTGGTTCACAAGTCAAGGTTAATTTTGAAATAAACCGTCTTATGAATTGCACTTTACCCAGAAAGCCTCGCACCTCCTTTTCAGTCCTTGGTGGTGGCATTTCTAAGATGGCCTTGATTTTGGAAGGGTCGACCTCGATGCCTCTTTGTGTAATCAGAAACCCTAGCATTTTCCCCGCTGTAACACCAAACGTACATTTCTGAGGGTTTAGCCGCAACCGGAATTCCCTGATCCTTTGAAAAAACTTGTGCAAGGCGGTGTAGTGGCCCTCTCTTTCTTTGGACTTGACAATCATGTCGTCCACATACACCTCAACCTCTTTGTGGATCATAGCATATAGTATTGTGGTCGCGGCCCGTTGATAAGTAGCTCCAGCGTTCTTCAACCCAAACGGCATTACCTGGTAGCAGTATGTTCCCCACGAGGTGGTGAATGCAGTCTTTTCTCTGTCTTCTAGTGCCATCACTATCTGGTTGTATCCCGAGAAACCATCCATGAATGAGAGCAATGCATGCCCTGCTGTGAAATCTACCAACTCATCGATGTGCGGTAAGGGAAAGTCGTCATTTGGACTAGCTCTGTTCAAATCCCTGAAGTCTACACACACCCGGATCCTACCATCTTTCTTCGGCAACGGAACAATGTTGGCCAACCAAGTCGGATATTCAGATACTAGCAGGAAGCCTGCATCGATTTGCTTGGTGACCTCTTCCTTAATCTTAAGAGCCCAATCCGGGCAGATCCTTCTGAGTTTCTGCTTGACAGGTCGGGCCTCGGGGTCAAGGGGGATCCGATGCTGTACAATCTCAGGATCGATTCCAGGCATGTCGTCGTAGGACCACGCGAAAACATCTTTGAAATCTTTTAATAAAGCGACTAAGCGCTCGCGTTCCTCCGAAGACAACGTGGACCCGATCTGGACCAGCCGCGAGTCCTCCTCAGTACCAATGTTCACGGTAATGATTTCATCCATTAATGGTTTAACAAATCTCTCTTGCTCTTGCTCAATTAAACGTTGTAAAACCGGAGGAACTTCGTCATCGTCGTTTTGATCAAAGTTTTGAAAGTCTGAATTAATACAATAAATTAGGGACACAGAAAAGTACTCGGAAACCACAGATAGTTCATTCTCATTAGGCACATCCAAATCATCCAATTCATTGGTTACAACAGACTCAAATGAAAAGGAAAAAGACGACCTGGACAGGACTGTGGCATCCGGGTTAACATCCCCAGGAGTACCAGACTTAGACTCAGTCGAGCTGGAACCTGATTCCGACTCACAGGACTCGGTGGAATCAGATTCCAAATTCACTACTGATCCAATACCGCTGGACAAAAATCCCTCCTCGTGCTGCCAAGTGAGAGAGGTGCGATTGATGCATCCAAGATAGGCGCTGGTCGGCTCATGGCGTTTCATCCCCAATCATGAAAACCGCGAAGTTATCCCCCAAGCACTCTTGGTCGATCGGAGGATCAGAGAGGAGACATGCCAGTGCTACCCCCATTTCCAATTCTGTGCCCTCAGGATCCACTACCTTATTCTGCTCAACTTCAGTTGTTGGGTCTGTCTGCTCTGTGGCAACGTCATCCCCGGATAGTTGCAGGTCGAAGAAAATTTCGAAACCTGGTATGCGCTTCTTCTCCGCGTTTAACCATGGCTCTGGGAAGC
This sequence comes from Camellia lanceoleosa, assembly GCA_025200525.1. Taxonomy (NCBI): domain Eukaryota; kingdom Viridiplantae; phylum Streptophyta; class Magnoliopsida; order Ericales; family Theaceae; genus Camellia; species Camellia lanceoleosa. The sequence continues at coordinate 141,406,261 of CM045765.1, read as the reverse complement.
CGCAAAATGGAAAGTCCTCCCCCTCCCGGACGAAGCGTTAGCTCAGGTACCGAATGGGCACATGCATTAAGTCAAAGGCTTCTACCGCTGCTTCGCTCAGCCGACCATTTCCTTTCCTTTCCTCACCCAGTCCTCTCTGGTGGGCAGATAACCCAGTCCAAAGGTATGCGGGTTGTGTGGCACTTCGGCCAACGCAGCGACTCCTTTCCTGCCGCTTCTTCCTAATCCAATCCCGGGAATATGTTGTAACTTGTTCATGAGTTAGATGGATTGAGCACTAACGTACACACCTTCATTCACAGCCATAATATTTTGCACTACCCGAGCCTCCGCCAAAGTGAACCCCGATAAGAACACATCCTCCGTGTCGTGCTCGATCTCCAAAACTAGCGTAGACACTTCTGGCGGCGGATGGATGGATGAATTTCCGAAAACAATTGCAACCCCCTTCCCGTGAGGGTATTTCAACATCTGGTGCAGAGTGGAAGAGACTGCTTTCACTTGGTGCAACCACGGCCGCCCCAAGAGCAAGTTGAAGGTTGCGGGAACGTCCAAGACATGAAATTCAATGTTGTGTTGTCCTGGACCAACCTGGGTGCGAACCTTGACGATCCCCATCACTTCCCTCTTGGTATTATCATAAGCTCGATCACCGAGTGGTTGGTATGAAGTCGCGGGTTTTAACCCGATTGCATATCTTTGATACGGGTGGCGGACATTGATAGCGGACCCGGTATCAACAAGTACCACCGGTATCCACTTATCTCTACATTCCACGGAGATGTAGAGAGGTTTGTTATGGTTCACGCCCTCAGGCGGTAGTTCTTTGTCTGAAAAAGTTAATGCCGGGGAACCTCCTCCCGGAAAAACCAACCCAACCAGCTGTTCTGACGTAGTTTCGATGGAGAGTTTGGCCTTGTCCATAGCAGATAGGACAGCCTGTCTGTGCACCCTTGAAGCCATAAGCAATCCCCAGATGGAGATGTCTACCTGTATTTTCTTTAACTATCTCAGTACAGCTTCTTCTTCAATTTGTTTCTCTCTCTGTTTCTCTGCCTCTTTATCTTTCCCAGATGCTTCGGGTTGGTCGAGGTGCGGGGGCTTGAAATACCGCCCACTCCTGGTCATGTGGTCCACCTCATCGAGGTACCAAGTATCATCTGGTTGGGCACCTGCCTAATCTTCATCCGTGTGGGCAAGACGTAAGTCATCGTCTTCCCACCACATCCCACTAGCATTCAACAGACACCTATCTGGTTCTGGCAAGTTTGTACTCTCGGTACTTTCATCCCACATGCTCACAGCATGTCCTGCTCTTGTGCTCGCAGGACTTTCAACCTCTTCATGGTTCTTGGCTTTCCGGATTCTCTCAGAATTCCACTTCTTTTCTTGCTCCTCATGTGTTAGTAGGGTTTGTTGTTCGGTTTCCACCATATCTTGATCCCGAGCGAAATTCTTTGTACCAGTGCTCTCCGGTAATTCATTCTGACTCTCGGCCCTTCCGGCCATCATTGATACTTCTGCCCCTGCCGGGCCTTGCTCTGGCTGAATTTCCACAACATCTGGCTGGTCATCTAACCACCCGATAATTTCTGCCGACTCCCCATATTCAAACCAATTGATTGTTGCATCCCCTACTTCTTGGTCGTTGAAGAACTGGAGGTTAGCAAAATCTTCTTCCACCGTTGTCAGATCATCTGCCCCTTGTTCTATCCCGTCCCCCCGAATCACGCACAATTGACTTTTTACGGCGACCTCACATTCATTTCGGTGGCTCCGATAAGATATATCCGCTTGGGTCATAAGCTCTTCAGTATAATTCGGGCTGTCCCATCCCAAACTCACCAATTCTCGCTCTCTTGAAACGCCTGTTCCATCTTCGAGGTCACCACCTGGCTCGATTGGGTTGTGAAGGTGTCCAACATGCACAAGTCGATTGCAATCAGAAGGATCACCTCGGCTTAGGTAGACGAGAGGAGTAATATAGATACTAGGATCGTGGAAATGACCCCAGTTTGGATGAGGTTGACTCTTTTGGGTGGTGGATCTTGGTTATGTGCAGGGAGTGGGTTAGTTGTGACGTTGGGTCTTTCGGGAGGCACGATGATATTCTTGTCAACGAGGTCTTGAATCTCGTGACGCAGCCGGAAACATTGATCTGTATCATGGCCATCTTTCTGTGGTACATGATGCACATTTGGGTTGTGGGAAGGGGGGAGTGGATTCGGTAGTGGCCTCGTTTCTAGGGGCGTCAGATGCTTCTTCCTGATTAACACCCCCAGAGCCTTGGACAGGGGCATATATAGTGGAGTAAAGGTTCTTTGGCCTCTGGATTGATATCTCAGGGCTTGGTTACTGCCCCCGGAGGTACTGGAAAAGGGAGTGGCCGCTGCGGGTCTTGGTTGGAGAGGGAGAGTGGTGGTGACCATGCCGACCTCCGAAGTCCTTGTGTTGGCAGCGCCACTCGGGCCTGCGGTGTTATTACGGTTGAATGTCCTTCGGGGCTGCTCTCGGTCCTGGTCGATTAAACCTTGCTTCATCGCATCCTCGATCTGTACCCCCATCTCGTGTAAATCTGAGAAGGTGGGGAAAGGGAGTACGATCATTTTCTGCATTAACTTCGGTTGGAGATTGCGTACAATCATCCGAATTTGGTCTTTATTTGTTGGCCTCAAGGTCATCATCGATGCCTTTGCCCTCCACCGAGTTACAAAATCAGAGAAAGTCTTTTTTTGTTCCTGCCTCGTTGTTTCGAGATCACGTGTTGTAATCTCGATCTGTGTATTATACGAGTATTGTGCAACGAATGCCTCAGCCAGCTCATCCCAATTTCTCTTCACATCATCTTCTAATTTTGCGTACCAGATGTCCGCCACCCCCGACAAAGTTCTGCCAAATAAAGAAAGCTTTTGTGGTCGGGTTAGGCCCATTGGCCTCAAGATGTCTGAAAATAGCCGGAGATGGACCATAGGATCCCCTGATCCATCAAAACGATCAATCTGTGGCATCTTGAATCTGTCCGGCAGTGTCACGGCCACATCAGTGTAGCCATCTTCAATATCTGGGATGGCCTTCACCCCCTGCGATTTCTTGAAAAGCTTTTCCAGCTTACTCAGCTTCAGAGCTGTATGATCTACCTCGAACTCAAATGGAGAGTCCGGGTGGTTGGGTGTAAGGTTCTTGGACAGTTGCGGCAGAAGTGGGGGCGGAGCCAGCCCCGTTGGAAGACCTGTGTCCTCTTGAGTGTTCCGGACATCAGGTAAGGTATTCTGGGTGTTCGGGAGGACATTCTGAGGATTTGGCAAAGTATTCTAACCAGTAGATGCCTGCTCAGGTAGTGGAGCAGCTGGTGGAGGAGGAGCCTGATGTGAAGCAGACGCTGCGTTTTGCTGTTGAAGCCTAATGTCGGCTCGACTTTCTTTGGGCCATATTATGGCTTGTTGTTTGGAAAATTCCGCTTGGTGGATGGCATCATCTTGCATCTGTTTCATGTTCCCTTGCATCTGGCGCATCATCGCCTCCATTCCTGATGTATTCTGCGGTTCCATCTGAATGGCCGGTAAATGTACCTCTATGGCAGACACAGAAATTTCAACCTGACTGTTTACTGTCGAAGCAGCCCTCTGTCCTGGTAATCCCTGTTCTGACACACTGTGCCTCCTCGGCCTTCTTCTGATAACTGGGGGTAGAGAGTGGAACACTGGATGTCCGTCAACGAGATCCTCGGATCGGTTGAGTTGGCGACCTCGTGTCCAAAGTGCTTGGGGGGTATCTATTGGTTCGGAAGCAATCGTGTTAAAAACTGCCCCCTAGCAAAAAGATAATAAAGCGAAAAGGAAATAAATGACCAGAAAAACGGGCAGCATAACAGCTTAAATTAAATACACACAACGCACAGTCGGGCATTCAACACACAGTTGATAAGCTGAAAATACACTGTCCTCAATCATCGATCATGTTCTGTATCCTTTGTTCCCCAAAATCGAATCGGATATCATGAGACAAGCGATTCTCGAATCTTGATGCCCGCAGTTCGATGCCCAAACCCAACTGATACATGCATTCCCTGTAGAGGCACACTCTAACAAGCACATAGCAGATAAGTGAGAGCTAAAAACACCCCTATGTTGGGGTAGGGTTTCCCTGTCCTATTTTGTCAGGAACTAGGGTTTCACTACACACGCAGTGGCTTCAAACAACCTATAAACGGGTAAGCAACCTGTCCTAGTTTGGAATGGTCACTATGGATCCGAATATCCACTAGGTCGAATGGTCAAAAAGGGTGCCCCGGTAAAACCGGGGTTTGTGTTCCCATGCTGTCAGAGCCCAGAGCCGATCAGCCTTTCGGACATGACTTGACAAGACAAGCCTCCGGCAAATCGTTCGGGAATGGCATATGGCAAACACGGTGTCCTAGGCGCACCAATGCAAATGCAATGCAAAGAAACACACAAGTGTAGTCAAAACCAGATATCATGAGTTCGAGTCAAGTTCTCTAAATGCCATGAGTCGCGAAGCGTAGACGTCCCCGAACGCATCCCGGGAGAAGGGAGTGCAAGTCCCCCCCGTTCTGGTTCGATATTGGGTCACTACAGTTCGAAGGACTCGAATGTCACGGTTCTCAATCTTGAACCGAAGAGTCCAAATCTGGCAAATCGTTTTGAAAACAAATTTTTTGAAAGAAGTGCCAAACATGGACTGCTTCGCCAGATACAGAGTCGCCACCTAAATATTTTAAAATGGAAAATTTAGGAAACCTTGACTCGGTGCCAAAGGCCACATGTCCATCATCACCAAAGTTGCTTCGGCTCGGGAACTTGGGTACGATTGGGGAAGGTCACTTCATGAGCACCCCCGCTCGCCCGGTCAAAGATCGGCCTCTACTAACCATGATATCTTATTTTGAAAACATTGTGAGTTCTTATTCTGGTTATTAGCCTAGGTTACTATGTGATGCGCACAGCATACAAGTATAGACTGAATCGCCTGAATTGGAACTAAACATTTCATGTTTGTTAGTTTGAAAATGGTTTGATGGTGCTACCCGCAGGTAGGCTAAGACGTGAATTTGCCACCCTCGGGTGGGCTTAGAAAACATGATTTTGCCACTATCTAGTGGGCTTAAAACAAACATTTGACGAATTGTTCCAATTCAAGTAACTCAACCTCCACCCACAGGCATTCAAGGCAGTTATATCACATAAGCATTTAGCCTCATGGTAAGCATGCTATCATGGCAACACTCACACGCATGCAAGGATGCTAAAGCATAAAACTCACCGAGTACTCCGAGCCAAAACAGAAGTTCGTTAGAAATCCATGCATGCTCCTAAATATGCTGAAATGTCTAATGCAACACATACAAAGATGCAAACTATAGCAGGCTCGGCTGTCCTAAACATGACATATGGAATGCTACAACTAACACGTATTCAATTTAGAATTGAAATACAAATGCAGTTTGTATGATGCGTCGAGCCCGGTGCGTGCAAAACAGATGAATGATGCAAACATGCTGTCATACTGTATGCTAATTGAAACATGCCCTATATCTAACCATAAATGGCGAGGTAAATAAAAGGGAAGAAAGACGTGGGGTTGGAAGACATACATCACACTCACCCACACTTATTACAATTATGCCCTCGCGTAGAGGGTCCGAATAAATAATAATACAGTCCCAAAATGAAAGAATAGTATAGTCCGAAATAAAAGAATAATACAGTCCGAATAAATATACAGATTCCTAATTAATTAACAGATTAACTAAGAAAGCTGTAAACTGGCATACAAGCCAGGGGCTGCCTTGCTATTTGATGAATGATATATGCTGGGCTGCCTTGCACGGGAATCCACTGGGATGTCCCAATTAGCCTCTGTTTTCATTTTTCCTCGAAATGCGTGCCAGACTCCGAAAAGTTACAGATCCTTCATTTTGCTGTAACAGAGAGCAAGAAAGGGGCATAGCAATGTATTTCACAAATATATGCATGCCTCGATCCTCGTGCCACCAATCACGCATATCGATGCATGATGGCCGAGGTGTCGAATTGCACAACTCAATATAGGATGAATGCGTATGAATGCTACAACAAAACCTAACTCCATCATGGGCAATCCGGAGTGTCGGTGACTTGGGAATTGAGACCCGTTCCGTCACTCGAAGTACGAAACGTGTCTCGTTTCCCGTGTCCGGACAAACTCCTATCCCGAACACGATGCAATATGCATGATATGCATGAATGCAACTAAAATGCAATCCTAACATACACAATGTTATGAAAATGAGATGCCTCGAAATGCGTGCATGCGGGCACGCGAACCGAGGCGATGATCCTAAGGCATGTAATGGCATACGCAATGCAAATGGACTTACACTAACATGAGAGAGCCTCAGCCACACTCACATAAAAGGTCGTCGGATAAAAGTGAGATACCTCGAAATGCGTGCACACGGGCACGCAAACCGAGGTAATGGCATAAAGGCATGAAACGGCCTGAAATATGATATATAATAAGACTAAAATGAGATATCTCGAAATGCGTGTCCACGGGCACGCAAACTGAGAAAATGGCATACGGAATGCAATAGGACTAAAAATGGCATACGGAATGCAATAAGACTAAAAATGGCATACAGGATGCAAAATGGACTTATACTAACATGAGTGAGCCTCAACCATACTCACATAAGAGGCCAAGAGATGAAAAATGAGATGCCTCGAAATGCGCGCACACGGGCACGCGAACCGAGGCAATGGTACTAATGCATGAAATGGCATTCCAAATGCAAATTGGACTTATACTAACATGAGAGAGCCTCAGCCACACTCACATAAGAGGCCAAGAGATGGAAAATGAGATGCCTCAAAATGCGCGCACACGGACACGCGAACCGAGGCAATAGTACTAATGCATGAAATGGCATTCCAAATGCAAATTGGACTTATACTAACATGAGAGAGCCTCAGCCACACTCACATAAGAGGCCGAGAGATGAAAAATGAGATGCCTCGAAATGCGCGCACACGGGCACGCGAACCGAGGCAATAGTACTAATGCATGAAATGGCATTCCAAATGCAAATTGGACTTATACTAACATGAGAGAGCCTCAGCCACACTCACATAAGAGGCCGACGGATAAAAGTGAAGTGCCTCGAAATGCGTGCACACGGGCACGCAAACCGAGGTAATGGCCCTAAGGCATGAAATGGCATGGAAATGATATGCAAACATGCAAATAGAATTTCAGCAATGAAATGTGGGGGAAAACAGCCCCGAAATGAGGCGAAAGTACACCCGATGTCTGAAATGGCCCCGGAACATGAATTTAGGCACCCGAAATGGCCTATAGCTATACCAAACATGCACAATATAGATATGGAATGAAAATAAAGTAGCAAGGCAGCCCCAAGAAAAGAATTTTTCAGTCATAAAAAGGGCTAAACAGCAAGCACACATAGGATTAGGCAAGAATGTAAAAATGGCCCCGCAAGAGGGGTATTGAAGCAAGTGATACATGCGATGCCCAAATGGAAAAATACCCTTCTACAACACTGAAGAGGGACTAAAAATATGAACATTTACAGTAGATGACATCCCCCAAATCAGTATGAAAATATGCTAAAAATGTCATGCAAGAACTAGGATACATAAGGCTATAACATGAGGTACCCCAAAAATTCATCAAACCAGAAAAGACCCTTAATGAAATATGTCAAAAAGATCAAAATATGTCTCTTTATAGTTCTGATAATGGCCGAAAACAGAAGCTAGATAAGCTTAAAAAAGCATGCAAAAATGGGGGTCAAAGAGGGATATAATGACAAGTATAACATGGAGACCCCCAACAAGGTTGATCCCTTCTACAATGTTGTAGAGGGACACAAAATAAGCCTACTCAAAGTTCATGACATGCTCCAAAACAGACTACATGTAGGCCAAACAAATCATGCAAATTTACGGTAAATATGAGAGATTATGAAGCAAGTGCATGATAGAGTGGCCAAACAGGGTTGAGCCCTTCTTAAATGTTGAAGAGGGGCTCAAAATAGGCCCACTCACAGTTTACATTATGCTCGAAAACAGATCAAGCATGCAAAATATTGACATACAAGATGATATTGAAGCAAGTGCAAGATGGAGGGCTCAAACAGGGTTGAGCCCTTGAACAAACATGAACAATAGCTCAAAATAGACCTAGTTTCAGTTAATGTCGGAGCTCAAAACAATAAGAAAATAGGCTTAAGAAATGAGGCAAAAATGGGCTACAAAAGAGGGAAAGTGAGACTTACCCTTGTAGACAAGTCTTGGTTGCCTTTTGCTTGAAGAATGGGAGCCTCTTAGCTGCTGGAAAGCTCTCCTAGCTGCTGGAATGGAGTTGTGATGGTAGAGCTTGAAGATGATGAAGAAATGACACCAAAACTTGAAGGAAATGAAGTTGTATGTATGTATAAGCTCCAAACAATACTTGTGATCTCTTCTCTTGAGTTGGGAGGACACCAATGTAGACAAGAGAGGGAGAGAGGAATCTTTGGCCAAATGGAGGGAAATGAGCTCTTATTTCCCTCCAAAGGGGTCCCCCGGATCAGATATTTTTGGGGAAAAATCAAAGCACAGCTGGAATGCACACATCCTGAGGAAGCAGGCCGGCTAGGCACCTTTGCTGGAGGTGGCCGGCCGGCCACCCCCTATGGCCGGCCGGCCAAGGGAAAAAATGGAAAGTGGGAATTTCTGGCCGGCCACCAAAGGTTGGTGTCCTCCCAAGTGTGTACAACAAGGCCCTGTGGTTGGAATTTGGCAACTCAAGCAGAGAGACAACATGCCACTTTTAGAAGGGGTTCAAAAGGGTCAATGAGAGTTACTGGCCGGCCATGTGTTTTTAGGGTCCTCCCATGTGTGTACAACACAAATATGTGGTTTTGGCTCGGAGAAAATGGCCCTAGGGTGTTCAACATTAGCCCGGAAGTGAGAAAAACGGGCGCCGGGAGGTGCCGGAGGAGCATAACTGGTTGCTGAGACAATTGCTGGCCTCCCACCCTCCAGTGATCTTCCTGGTGATAAAACAGAGGTACCTGCCAAAAATGAACAAAAACCAATGCAAAACGAATGCTCGGGGGCCCAAAACACGCAGTCGGGTCCCAAACCGCCGTTAAGCTAATCGAAAGTGGTGTTTAGCTCTGAAGTGGGTATCTAAGACCCCAGTGTCCCACGAAAGGGAGTAAATGAGACGCATGCCAAAAACCGGAGGAAGCGGAGATGGTTGGGTGGACCTGAACCGAGGCACACGGCCTCACGGCTCAAACCGAACCAAGACTCGAAATGGGCAAAATGGCCTCTGACCACGAAATGTAGCCCACGGCCACCGAGATGGTCTACGGACCTCTCCCTCAGAAAGAAAAACAGAGAAAACCAAGTCTGGTTCGCAAACCGAGGCAGGGCACAGAAGAGAGTTCGGAAGTCCGGAGGCAGGGCGCACGGCCGCGACTCTGAGACTTCTGAACGAGCACAATATGCAACATCACCAAGCACTCAATCGGTGACGTCTGAGTCTTAAGGTCGGTCAAAAATGGGGTGTCTACAGCAGCTACTATTGATTTCTATCTCAACATTTGTCATGCTGCTAAGACTGCGGATGAGAGGCTAGCTAGGGACCAGAGTTTTGTTTCCCAAGTGCACACCGAGGTATCAACGCTTAAGGAACAACACTCTTCTGCCTCTCACTTTCGAGTCCAACTGTTGGAGAAGAAAGCTCAACTCGAAGAAGAGTTGGCCGCAGTAAACCAAGCCTTGATTAGAACTGATACCAAATTGCACATCACCAACCAAGAGCTGGCTGATCGAAAAGAAGACATGGCTGCAGCTATTCAATTGTTTCCATCACTTAGTAATAGCAAATCCACTATACAAAAACAATTAAGACATTGTAATGATTTTTGGGCCAATCTGTGGCACAATGTATTTAATTCTTTATAAAAGAACAAATTTTGTCTGTCATTTGAGCAGTCTTATGTTTTGTGCTTAATGTTTATTTTATTCCTTGTGTTTCCCAAATGGTTGGAAAATAAAGCTTTAAATATCTGCCATTAATCTTTTTGGGATGTACATACCCATTCAAATTTCTCAAATGGTATGCTCCAAAGGGCAGAACTCTATGAATTTGATATGGTCCTTCCCAGTTAGGTGACCATTTGCCAAACTTATGGCTTTTAATTCCTATTGGGAGTATTGTCTTCCATACCAAATCACCTTCATCAAAGCCAATGTGTTTGACCTTCTTGTTGTAATTCTTAGCTGCTTTCTTCTTTTGGAGAAGAATGCTATTTAATGCCAATATCCTGGCTTCATCGATGCCTTCTAACTCCAAGCACATACTTTGATGGTATTGCTCAGAATCTAACTGATCTTGGCATCTTACCCTCAAAGATTTAACATTAATTTCCACAGGTAGAACTGCATCATGCCCATATACTAAAACATAAGGAGTAATTCCTATGCTTGACCTTGGGGAGGTTCTGTAAGCCCACAAAACATCCAACAAAAGGTTATGCCAATCCCTAGGATTATCCTCCACAACCTTTTGTATTCCTTTTTTCAAGGATTTATTGGATGATTCAGCTTGACCATTGGCTTGTGCATAATAGGGTGTGGAATTAACAAGGCTAATTCCAAATTCTGCCACAAAGGACTTCACCATTCTCCCATCGAACACAGTCCATTATCTCTGATAATGGTTTGTGGGATGCCAAATCTATGGATCAAGTCTTTAATGAACCCAATGACCTCTGTTTGGTCTACAGCCTTATATGGTTTGGCTTCAACCCACTTAGTGAAGTAGTCAGTGGCCACTAGAATAAAACAATGATACTTCGAAGAAGGTGGGTGTATTTTTCCCATCATATCCATGGCCCACCCTTTGAATGGCCAAGGTTTCACTACTGCATGTAGGTCAGTTATGGGCACATGCCTTATTGTACCATGCTTTTGACATGCCTGGCAACCCTTTGCATATTCTATGCAGTCTTTAAGGATAGTTGGCCAATAGTAGGAATGTCTTCGAAGCAACCATCTCATCTTCACACCAGGTTGATGAGCACCACAAATGCCTTCATGAACCTCAGCCATAGCTTTTAATGCTTCTTTTGGTCCTAAACATTCCAACAATAAGCCATCTCCCCCCCCCCCCTTTTATAGAGAGTATTACAATATACCATATATTGCATGGATTGCAATTTGACCCTTCTGCTGGCCTTCGAAGATAGACCAACCAAATACAGCATTATTGGATGTCTCCAATCTTGTTCTTGTAAGTCATTATGATTGACTTCCAAGATCACATTCCTTTTATTCAAAGGTTGTATTAATCTCTGATATGTTGTTTGGCTTATGTCCCTTTGGGTATTATCCCTTCTCTTGAAATTCGAAGCTTTTTGAGCCACATCGTTAGCTCTATTATTCAAGAATCTTGGGACATGGGTTACATTTGCTATTTGAAACTGAGAAAGCAGATGTAATGCAACAACATAATATGGTAGGATGCTTATGCTTTGACACTTGAAAATCCCTTTCACTTGGTTAACCACCAATTGAGAGTCCCCAAATATGTCAATTGCATGTACTTGTAATCCAATGAGGATTTCCAGTCCTACTATTAAGGCTTCATATTCGGCCTGGTTATTGGAACAAGTGGCTTCATCCACTCTGAAACCATGTGTGGTTTCTACCCCTTGTGGAGATTTAATCACAACACCAATTCCAATTAAACCATTGGCTTTCGATCCATCAAACCACATCTGTCATGGCTCAACATTAACCATACCAAGCTCCATTATCTCTTGGCTTTCTGTTTGAGATGGATGATCTGCCAGAAAATTGGCTAAAACTTGCCCTTTTACTGCTCTTTGAGGGACATATTCTAAATGAAATTTCGATAAGGCTAGTATCCACTTGCCAATTCTTCCCCTCAACATAGGTCTAGACAACATGTATTTAACCAAATCTGTGGTTTCAATTATCAAGACAGTTGTAGGTAAAAGATACTATCTTAATTTCATTGCAGTAAAATACAAAGCAAGACACAGCTTTTCAACAGCTGAATATTTACATTCACAAGGATTTAAAAACCTACTAAGGTAATAAATAGCTTGCTCTTTGCCTTCTTCGTTGTCTTAGGCTAAGAAAGCTCCCAATGAATCTTCTGCTGCAGCTATGTACAACTTCAAAGGCTTGTTCCCCTTTGGTGGCATCAGCACTGGAGGTTTGGCCAAGTAGGCTTTGATACCTTCGAAAGCACTTTGATGCTCTGCTGTCCATACAAATTCCTCTTCATCTTTCAGCCTTAACCAGGAAGAAAATACTTTAGTTTTCCCTGCAGTGTTAGAAATAAACCTTCGAAGAAAGTTAACCTGTCCCAGGAACCTTTGTAATTTTTTCTTATTTGATGGAGGCCTAGCTTCAATGATGGCTTTAGCTTTATTCTGATCAATCTGTATTCCTTTCTTGTGCACTACATAACCCAAGAAGTTTCCAGATGATACACCAAAAGCACACTTAAGAGGATTAAGTTTCAACTTGAACTTCCTCATTCTTTCGAAAGCTGCTTCTAAATGAAACAAATGCTCCTCCATGGACTGGGATTTCATCACAATGTCATCAATATAACATTCTAGATACCCTCCAATGAGATCATGAAAGATAGTGTTCATAGCCCTCTGATATGTAGCCCCAGCATTCTTCAGACCAAATGGCATTTTAACCCATTCGAAGGTGCCAATATTCCCAGGACATCTGAATGCTGTCTTGTGGATATCTTCCTCTACAATGCATATTTGGTTATAACCAGAGTGGCCATCCATCATCGATAAAACTTGATGCCCTGCTGAGCTGTCTACCAGCAGATCTACTATAGGCATAGGGTACTCATCTTTAGGAGTTGCTAGATTTAAGTTTCTAAAATCGATGCATACCCTCATTTTGCCATTCTTCTTAACTACAGGCACAATATTAGATAGCCATTCAACATAACTGGCTGTCCTAATAAAGTCTGCCTTGAGTAGTCTAAGAATTTCTTCCTTAACCTTCTGAATTACCTCTGGACTCATCCTTCTTGGTTTCTGCTTGTATGGCTTGAAATTAGGCTTCATAGGGAGCCTATGTTCCACCAATGATCTATCCAATCCTGGTAGTTCATTATAAGACCATGCAAAGCAATCTTTGTATTTCTTTAGAACAACCAATAACCGGTCTCTGTCCAAAACATTCAAGCAAGTACTTATATAGGTGGGCTGCTGCACAGAACCTTCCCCTAAATTCACTTCTTCTAAGGGGTCCTGCGTCTGAGAATTCATCGAAGCTTCTTCTTTGGTTTCTTCAACCTTCGAAGCAACCTTTTCGCCTTGTTCTGCTCTTAGGTTCTTAAATTCGACATCTCTGCCCTCTTCCTCATAGACAAAATCATCCCATAACGGCGTCTTCTTCCCGTATCTCCGGACTTTTGTTTCAATGTCCAATGCATGATTTCCAAGGGTCAAACTTCGACTGTTCTTTGCTCTTGTTCTGACCAATTATCATGGCCTCTCTCTCTTGCTTCTGTACTTTCTGGACTATTGCTTTTACGTCCAATGATGAGAATTTAATCAAAGCCAAGGACTTGGCTTCTCGTTCTTCACTTCTTTGCCTATAACCAGGCATCATTGTCATCTTTCACGACAACCTCTTCATCAGCACTTTCTTGGACTAAGTGCTTCAGGTGTGTTACTTCCTCATCAGCCGTCACTTCGGCTGAGCCATCAGCTTTCCTCAGTATACTGAGTGGTGTCACTCCCTCAATATACAACTTGGCCTCTGCAAAATCTGCACAGGCTATGAAGGGTTGAGGATCTGCATCAATCTCATTTGTCTCTCCATTACCCAGGGCCATCATGATCTTCTAATGCAAAGAGGAAGGCACACATTTGTTAGTGTGGATCCAATCTCTCCCAAGTAAGGCATTATATTTAGCATTGCTGTCGATTACGAAGAATGCTGTCATACAGTCCCTAGTTCCCACACTCAAATTAATAAGCGTAATCCTTGGGCCATCTCGCTTATCTCCAAAGAAAGCCAATGGTTGTCTTTGGTTGGGATTAACTTGGGATTCTTCTTCCCTAGTTTCTTCAAAGAAGATTTCGGTAATAAGTTTACCGCTGCCCCATTGTCTATTAGGACTCGATTTAGCTGTATCCCATCAAAGAAAGCCTTGATGTACAAAGGCTTGACATGTTGGGTCATGGAATTCGAGGGGTATTCAAAAGGATATGAGAGGTTGATGCTCACCTCTTCCTCGCTTTCACACTCAGTTTCCATTGGAGTAGCCATTTCAGGAGCATCCTGTACCATACTCACTTGTGATTCCTCGCTAGAGACAGGAATTGGATCCATGTCTTGGTCACCCTGATCCTCATTTTCAGCCTGGAATTCATGAGGTAGTATGTGTACCATGTTGATCGTCTGGGGAAATAAGCCAAACCGATGGCCGGGTCAGACCTTCTTCCCTCTTGGCTACTTTGCTCGTGTCTTCAAAGAAGATCCTCCATCTTTGCATTCAGTATTTCATTGATAACTAATCCCTTCAAAGGATCCTTCTCAACTGGTTCTTCAGTCAGAAATGTTTGTTCAGCCATAAAGGCTTCGAACATTTCTTCTTCTGCCATTTCCTTCTTTTGGCTCATGCCAATCTCTTCTTCCGTTTCATTATCACTTTCCATCAGAGCCTTCTCCAGCCCTGCTAAACTAGACTTCTCCCTGGCTTTAGTTCAGAATGAACTTGGGCCAATTGTTCTCTGCTACAAACCACTTTACTTTGTAGAGTCGGTTTTGGAGCATGGTCTGACTTCGAAGTTTTCTTTCCTTCTGCCTTGACCTGTGAAGAACTCTCTCCACTTTCTTTCAGATCTTCCGGATTGGGTGTACTGCTACCAATCTTCCTCCTTTGTGATCTGGAAATAACTGGAACCATATTTGGTTCCTTTGTCTTTGGGTGTTTCAGCAATACCCAGTTGTTCGGAGCCACCAAAGGAGATTTGACCATCCTGCCTGTGATTCCAACATCTCTCCTGGCAGACAATTCCCTAGGTTTGTTTTGCATTACAAACCAATCTGAACCTGTGTACCCAAGAGCTTACTGATTCAGATGTTGAATCACCTTTTTCCACCTTCGAAGCCATCTTCGAAACTGGCCGTGGAGGTAAGTGTTTGGTTCTGGTCTCATGCTTCGAGCTTGATTTTGGCCTTTGATGGAGGTGGCCATTTTCTGTTCTGTGTGAGGTTGGTCTGGGGGGCCAATCTCTGGCTTTAGTCCCATAACCTGAACTCCTCTCCAATCTTCTTTCAGAATGTTTACTCTCCATTCTGTAGTAGTTAAGTGGCCTAGACTCATACAAGGGCCTTTTGCCTTTAACATTTATTCTGTCAACTACAGGCTCAACCACTACTGGTCGCTGCCTATCACTAGCTGGGTACGGCCTTTTGTTGTAAGCGTTGGTTGATTTAGGACGTCTCTGAACATCCTTATAGTATTGTTTCCCATCAATTGGAAGCCCCTTCAACCATTTGTAGCTTAGTCTACATCTGGGACACATCCTCTGCATTACAGCTGCTTCCAAGGAATCGTCATCCAATATTTCTTCATCAGAGTGTTCCTTCTGATGTGAGAAACCTTGTCCAATAACTGGCGGGTTTCTAGTCTCCTTCTTGGCAGCTATCTGGTTGGCAATATGCATTTGCACATTGACCTCTTCCAATTCCTGCAGAGATAGATTATGAAAGTTTGGTACAACCACATTAGCTGCGCTTTCTCCAACTTCGAAGCGGAGTTCTTGTCAATTCCCATGGCTTTCTCTGTTTTGGTGAACTGGACTTCCTTTCCGGATTTGCTCTTGGATCCTGACTCGAAAAACAATGCAATTTTTAGTCGAGTGAGACCAAGAATTATGCCATTTACAGTATACTTTTCATTTAAGTTCATCAGGAGACGGCAGTTTTACCCCTTTTGGTGACTTAAGGAAATTGGCTGCAAGCAAAAGATCAAAAATGTCATCTGCTTTTGTTAAATCGAAAGAGTACTTTCTGTGAAAGTCTTTCTTTTTAAACTGCTGGTCGATGGTTGTATCCTTATGAATTAATGCTTCACAGATTACGGGTTCTTTGCTCACAATCTCTGCTGCATCGATCTCATAATTGGGATCTTTATAGTATGTCTTATACGAAGCATTGTTTCGATCTTGTTCTTCTTCTAGTAATGCTTCATATCGAGACACCCTATAGGTTAATTTGACCAAATCCCTGAATTTAGTTGAGTCAAACTTCTTTCGAAGCCTGAACTCTAAACCGTTTTGAGCCAATCTTACAAATTCTGGCTCTGGAAGGATGACTCTACATTTATTTCGAGCCCTTTAACTGCAATGAATTGAGTAGCCTTTTCTTCGGGCCTTTGACTCAATCTTGCCAAGTCCGCCATGGACACCTCTCGGCTCGATTGGAAGAATTGGGCATGAAATGCCTCTTCCATTTGTTGCCAAGTTTGAATGGAGCAGTGTAAGGTTGATATACCATACAAACGCTCCCCGCTTAAAGAGTTTGGAAATAATCTCATTTTATGTAGTCATGATTAGTGAATTCACCACATTGAGCAAATGAATCGGCAATATGCTCTCTTTGATTGATTTCGGTTCCATAGAATAGGTAAAATCTGGTATTCTGAATCCTCTTGGGTATTCATGTACCCTATCTACCCACTCTGGGTATGGTTTTCTGTATACAGGAGTTTGGACCCCCCGAGCCATCGGTCCACACATCTCCCTAACAATATCAACAATTTGGTCCCTAGGGACCATATTTTGGGCTTGCTGAACCACTACTCGAGGGACAAACACAGGGTTTGGTGGACAAACTTGTGCCTGTGGTCCTCTTGGTCCAAAAGGTGGTATATTTGGGACTGGTTGCCCAGTGCGGAGTTCTTTGTTGGGGGTATGGGTAACCCCTTTGAGCCTGTCCTGCGAAAGGACCTGTGAAAGGTGTTAGAACAGGTATTGTGTCCCTTCCATTTGTGGGAAAACCTTCCAACCCCCCGGGTATAAATTCGAATAAGGGATTATTATACCCCCTAGTGCCGTGTATGGCTT
Organism: Camellia lanceoleosa; assembly: GCA_025200525.1. Classification (NCBI taxonomy): domain Eukaryota; kingdom Viridiplantae; phylum Streptophyta; class Magnoliopsida; order Ericales; family Theaceae; genus Camellia; species Camellia lanceoleosa. Next base: position 141,389,100 of record CM045765.1, on the reverse strand, counting down.
CAACATGGATTTGCCACCATTCTTATGCGGTTCTTGTACTTGGCCAGATCCACCAACTTGTGTGGCTTCATTGTTGAGTACTGAGGCATTTTGGCCTACTACAGGCCTTGAAATGGGTTCATACCAAGACTGAGGCGATGGTCTTTCATAGTTCAGAGTACTAGTCTGACCATTAATTTGTCCATTAACTTGCATAGCCTGTTTTTCTCTAGCCAATCTTTGCTGAGGGACATTTAAAATTTCCTCTATATGTCTTGTATTTGTTGGTTGGTGGTTATTCATTCGATCCAAAAAGGATGTTGCCCACCTTTCCATTGTGTTCATTAATTGTTGTCCCATAGCATCTACCAAGCCATCCCATGGATTTGTTGGTTGAGTAGATGGAACGGTGGATGGTCCAATTCCTTGGTTTCGTCCAATATTATGAACATATGGTCCTTGTCCAGAAGTACTGGTCTGTTCGACCAAAGGTTCTGATAGCATAGGAGTCTCCACAGGATGTGTTACCACATTCTCCTCTGGATTAGGTATTTCTACCTCTCCTTCTATGCCTTCTTCTAAGCGTTCATTTTCTCCTTGTCGTCTTCGTCTAGCCATTTTAACAAGTCCCACTGGGCGTGCCAAAAATATATGTTGGCTTTTTGGCTTTTCGAAGGGTATTTTTGTAAATGCGAGCGTGCCAGCAATGATCAATCGATCCTGAAATTATAATTGCCAACCAATTATCGACGATTATGTTTTAGTTCTTTCAAATTTCAATGAAGAGGACTTTTCTTTGGTGGCTTGACTTAGGAGAAATTAAGAGAAATAACAGTTAATATGAAGAACAATCGAAGTATTTCATTAAAATGAACACTTACAATAATCCAAACTCAGCCTCGAAGAGGTTTACAGCGACAGTCTACTTGAATCTACTTGAATCTACTCCTATGAATCGAAGTGCAGTGCGGATATTTAAAGTGCAAGTATTTAAAGAACAAGAAATGTAAAACTGGAAAGGAAAATATGAAGTAAAAACTGGTTTGTATGATCTGAGTCTGGGGGGCTTTTCTGAGGGCTTTCCTACTATTTATACTTGTCAAAGATGACCTTCGAACTGCACTTCAAACCGTCGAACTACTCTTCCATGATCGCTGATCATGCTGCCTTAGAAGTAGTCCCACTACACCATCTCTTGCAGTTGAACTTCCCTCCTATATTTGAATTTGAATATGAATAACTGTTGAAACCACGTCATTTTGTATCTCTTTACTGATCTAGTGCTACTCAGATCACGTGAGAACCAATGTTCATTGCCACGTGTTCGATCAGGATTGAGGACAAGAATTATCTTCCCATAATACCCTTATTCTGCCACGTGTCAAACCGTAATTTGGCTTTTACAAAATATGTAGCCAACACCTTCGGAGGAGGAGCACGAGGAACACTTGAGAGTGGTGCTTGAGTTGCTTAGAGCCCATAGGCTGTATGCCAAGTTTGGAAAGTGTGAGTTCTGGCTGGGAAAAGTCAAGTTCTTAGGCCACGTAGTATCCGGGGAAGGGGTGTCTGTTGATACATCCAAGATTGAGGCAGTGCAAGACTGGGCACAGCCTAAGAGTGTGTTTGAGATCCGCAGTTTTCTGGGATTAGCTGGGTATTACCGCCAATTTTTGAAGGATTTCTCCAGGTTAGCTTCACCGTTGACTAGGCTGACTCGGAAAGGAGTCAAATTCGTATGGAGTGAGACTTGTGAAAAGTCGTTCCAAGAGTTGAAGGTTAGATTGACCACCACTCCAGTATTGATTATTCCGGAGAGAGGGTTGGGTTACACAGTTTATTGTGATGCCTCACGAGAGGGTTTGGGTTGTGTGTTAATGCAAGAGGGGAAAGTGGTAGCTTATGGCTCACGTCAGTTGAAAGTACACGAGAAGAATTACCCTACACATGACCTAGAGTTAGCAGTGGTGATCTTTGCCTTGAAAATCTGGAGGCATTACCTATATGGTGAGAAGTTCGAGGTGTTCTCGGACCACCAGAGTTTGAAGTATCTGTTTACACAGAAAGACTTAAACTTGAGGCAGAGGAGGTGGATGGAGTTTATTGAGGACTACGACTTTGAGTTGCACTATCACTCGGGAAAGGCCAATGTTGTGGACGATGCACTTAGTAGAAAATCCATTAGTGATGTAGCTTGTATAGCCATCAGGGAATAGGAATGGCAACGGGCGGGGACCACCTCCCGCCCCGATCCAAGATAACAAAATCCCGCCCCACCCCGATCCCTGGGGAGCCCATCACCCTCCTCGTCTCTAATCTGGGATCGGGTTTCCATTTCCCGACATATCCCCGGGTTTTTTTTTTTCCGAATTCTGTTCAACAAAACACTGACTAATCAATATATATCACAAATCAACAAACCAGATCTGAGTACAGATCAATTTTGTGAACAATACAGATCAATTTTGAACAATACAGATAATTAAACAAATTTAAAAAAAATTATTCTGAACAACACAGATCTGAGTACAGATCAACAACAACATCAGATCAGAGAGAGAGAGAGAGAGAGAGGGGACAGATCTAACAGATCGACGGTGTTGGCGAGATCGACGGTGACGGTGGCTGTGGCGGGGCCAGCAGTGGTGGTGGTGAGGTCCCCGTGACTGTGAGAGAGCTGAGAAAGAAAGAGAGAAGAACGAGAGCGTTGAGAGACAGTGAGAGGTGAGAACGAGAGAGTGAAGACAGTGAGAGAGTCGAGAGAGAAGATAGGAGTTAGAGAGTTGAGGAGGGCGGTGGAGGAGCGGTACTGTCAGATCGGCGGAGGACGGCGCCGGGCGGCGAAGGAGATCAGTGCGTGAGGAAGCTGTGACTTTCTCCTCTCTCTCTCTCTCTCTCTCACGCGAATAAAGCTCTGTGTTTGTGTGATTGTGTGAGGAAGGAGACGGGGATTAGTAATATATATAAACAGGGGTATTATAGTAATTTTATTTCGGGGAGAAAACCGGGGACAGGGACGGGGACGGGCCGAGTCCGGGGCTGTGAAAGCTATCCCCGTCCCCGGCCCGAAACTAATCGGGGATTTAATTTCAAATACCGTCCCCGTCCCCACGGGGATATTTTTCGGGGAAAAACCATTGTGATCGGGGTCGGGGGGTCGGGTCCCCGTCGGGCCGGTTTCAAATTGCCATCCCTATCAGGGAATGGGAGATGTTGGGAGCACTTGGCGAGTTTGATTTGCTCCTGGGCGAATCTGTTGAGGCTGCGGCCTTGTTTTCTATTGTTGCACAGCCTACACCTGTGACTCGAGTATTAGAGACACACAGAGGTGACCTTGAGGTAGAATCCCTCCGAGAGAAGATCTCCAGTGGAAAGGTTGAGAAAGGTTTGACGGTGTATCCCAACTTGAGTGTGAGATACCGAGACCGTTTGTTGGTGCCAGAGTCTTGTCGAGAGGAAGTACTCCGAGAGTTTCACCATTCACGCCTTGCGGTGCATCCGGGAGGCACCAAGATGCATCATGATTTGGGGCGCCAGTTTTGATGGAGGGGCATGAAGAGGGATGTGGCAGTTTTCATGTCAAAGTGCCTTACTTGTCAGCAAGTGAAGGCCGAGCATCAAAGGCCAGCGGGTTTGTTGCAACCCTTGCCTATTGTCGAGTGGAAATGGGAGCATGTCACTATGGACTTCGTTGTAGGTCTTCCGAGGACTTAGCGGGGTAGTGATGCTATTTGGGTGGTTGTAGACCAGTTGACTAAGTCAGCGCACTTTATCCCTATGCGCGTGAGAGATTCGGTAGATCACCTTGCCGATTTGTATATTCGGGACATAGTGAGATTGCACGGGGTCCCAGTGACGATCGTCTCAGATAGAGATCCTCGTTTTACTGCCAGGTTGTGGCAGAGTTTGCAAAGTGCCTTGGGCACTAAGTTGACCTTTAGCACGGTCTATCATCCTCAGACTGACGGGCAGTCCGAGCGTACTATTTAGATCTTTGAGGATATGCTTCGGGGTTGTGTCCTTGATTTTTGTGGGACATGGGAGAGGCACTTGCCATTGGTGGAGTTTGCCTACAACAACAGTTTCCAGTCTAGTATCGGTATGGCACCGTTTGAGGCCTTGTATGGCCGACCGTGTAGATCTCCAGTTTGTTGGGCCGAGGTGGGTGATGCACCATTGTTGGGTCTGGAGTTGGTTAGGGAGACGACGGAGAAAGTTGAGCTTATCCGTAGGAGACTTGTTACAGCCTAGAGTCGCTAAAAGAGTTATGCCGACCGTAAGAGGAGGCCTTTGGCGTTTGAAGTAGGTGATCATGTTTTCTTGAAAATATCACCTAGGCGAGATTTGATGAGGTACAGGAAGAGTGGGAAGTTATCCCCTCGATTTATTGGTCCCTTTGAGATCCTTGAGAGGATTGGGGAAGTTGCTTATCGTTTGGCTTTGCCACCACAGTTGTCCGGGGTGCATGATGTGTTTCATGTTAGTATGCTTCGGAAGTATGAGCCGGATCCGTCCCATGTATTGGATTAGACCGACTTAGAGGTAGATGAGGATGCCTCGTATGAGGAGAGACTAATTCGAGTCTTGGATAGGCGGGATCAAGTCCTGCGTGGCAAGACCATTCCCTTGGTGAAGGTTTTGTGGAAACATCACGGAGTGGAGGAAGCCACTTGGGAACGTGAGTTGGAGGTCCGCGAGAAATATCCGGACTTGTTTATTGATGTGTAATCATGCATTGGTAATTTTGTAATATTGTTCGACTTAAGAGCTTTATATATATCTTAAGTTGTAAAACATTGAAACTGTTTTGGTTTAATGAAAGTATGTCTTCGAACTTGCCTCAATATGGAAGTTTAATGTAACATTGTATATGTTGAATATATTGTAGAATTAGGAATGTATCATGAACATTGGTTATGATATGAAATTGTTGAAAATTGGAAGGAAAATGCATAATGTTAATGCATGTTGAATTGGATATGTGGTGAATTGTCTCTTGAATAGAGATGGAGTGGCCGGTAATGGGTCGAGTTGTTAAATTTCGCATTATAATAATGTTGAGAATTGAGTAAAACTTGTTTTTGAAAAAAAAAAAAAAAAAACTTGTGTTCAATTTCGGGGACGAAATTCTTTAAGGGGGGAAGGTTATAGCGATCCCGGTATTCCCTTGCTGTATTTGTTGTATTCCGGACTTTGGTTCCGTGGAGTTGGTAGTTGTATCTATCTTTTTGTCGTCCTTTGATTTCACTTCTTTGAATTTTAGGATGTGTTGAGTATGTTTCGAGCAGATGGGTTGAGCCTTGGTCTAAAATCTTGTTGTCGGGTTTTTGGTCATTCCGCTCGAGCTGGTCTTGGAGCGCTCAAGCGGAGATTGCACACTCCCAGTATTTTTTTGCCCTGTAAAACTTCTGCAGGTGTGATTTCTACGCTCGAGCGGGCTTTTTGGCGCTCGAGCGGACAGTGCATCTTGGGTGTAAGTTCTGGGAGGGGGAAAATTACGCTCGAGCAGACTAGTTTTTCACGCTCGAGCGGATGTGCTTTATTTCTGTGTCTTGGCGCTCGAGCTGGACTTCTTGCGCTCGAGCGGACCATGTTTTTTGTTCTTTACGCTCGAGCGATGTGTTTTCCGCTCAAGCGGACCTGTCGTATAACAGAGGGCAGTTGGGCATTTTTGAATCACTTTTTACAATTCCTCTCTCTCTCTCTTACTTTTCAAAAAGCCATTTTGAGAGCTCCTCTCACTAGAACCTCAACTTCTCTCTAGGGTTTGATCTAGTTAGAGTGTTCTCCCTTCCTTTGGCCTTTACAAAAAGGTTGTTGATCGTCGAGGGCTTCATTTTAATCCGAAAAGTTCAGATTTTGAGCATTTTGGTTTTGGTCTCTTCTCTCATCGTAGCTCTGAATTCGAGGTAGGGATTCCTACTCACTCTTATGGTCTTTGACATGGATTTTTGGTTGTTTTGATAAAGTGTTGAAGTTGGGTGATTTTGGGACTTAGGGTTTCAAAATGTTAAAAGAGGGTTTTGTTATTTTGATTCTAAAAAGTGTTTTTTTTTTTTTTGGTTTCAAAATAATAGTATTGTTGTTGGTAGCTGATATTTAGACCATTGGGTCAATATTGGTAAATAGGGTAGAAAACCGAAATTTGTTGTGTAAATTAGTTGGCATAATTAATTGGAAAAGTTATGGATTTATGGAATTGAGTTGGAAATAATGAAATTGACTCATTATATTGTGAAATGGTGGATTTGGATTTATTAATCGCTCATTTTTTATAACATTGATATTTTATCTGTTGGAGCTTTTATTATCTGTTTAGAAATAATTGCTTGGGCTACCGGTGGAGGGTAGTTTTGATTGTTGTAGACAATGCATGATGATTAGGCAAACTAAAACTAATCGATTGAGTATGCTATCGAATATAGCGACGAGAATAATACATTAACTTTATGTATTGGTTGATTGTATATGATCTATGTTTATATACATGTGTTGTGTGGGAGGAGATAGGGGATGTACTCCACGGTTTAGGGGAAGATAGGGGATGGACCTCTAAACCGAACGTTTGTGTGACATTGATACAGCACTACAATGTGTATCAAGTGTTGATTGTGGAAGTGTTTGAATTGATTTGATATAACACTAAAATGTATATCGTTATTAATTGTAAAGTGTAAAAGTGATTATATGTTATATTGATACGACACTAAAATGTGTATCTTTCGTAAAGAGTGGATATAACTAGTATGCTTATCTGTTGAGATGCTGATATAGCTAATATGCATATCTAAAGTAAAATGGGAAACGTTTATTATAAGTCGCGGTCTCATATAAGTTGTTGGCCAGGTTCTGAGCCGTTGTTATAAATTGTGAATTTGGTAAGAAATGGAAAAAATGGAATGAAACATGGACATAGTGGTCATGTAATGGAAATGGATTATGAATTGATTTATGGAAATTAAACAGTTATCAATTGCTAATGTCTTAGTCATTGCTCATATTGTGTTTAGCATATCTCTACTGAGCGTTGGCTCACCCTTTATGGGACATTATTTTCAGGTACAGGTAACATGCCACCTCCAAGGACATAGCTTGGACAATGATGAGAGTTGAAGACTCTATTGTATTACATGTTTATCAAGCCAATGGCTTGATTTTGTATAGAGTTAGTACTCTTCTTTTGTATAACCAAGTGTTAACTTGGAAAGCTGTAAGCCCGTAGGGCATTTGCTTTTGTTGTTAACATGTAATGCTGTTGTAAGAACTACTCTAATGAATAGAAATGGTTGATTTCTCTTATATCAATGCATGTCTAAAATGATGGGTTTTATGTATTTTTGAGGGCGTTACACGCTCGAGCATCCAACACTGCAAAGGAAATACTGGGAGATAGATTTTCCCGCTCGAGCGCCAAAACTCCCGCTCGAGCCGATAAGCACCACAAAGGCCTGCTTGAGCGTCAAAAACTCCGCTCGAGCGTGAAGACTAATTTTTGGGCATCTACTTTTGGTTTCTAAGCTCAACCAACCTGTTTCAAACCTGTCCAACACAACCCAAGACTCAAACACAAAGAGTAAAGGATATAAACAAGATATACACAACAACAACTCCACGAAACCCAAGTCCGGATACGTTATAGTGATCCCGGGTTTTACCCCTTGTTATACAGTGGTCCGGACTTGAGTCCGTGGACATTAGCAGTTGTTATTCTCTTGTTTACATTCTTTCACACTTTGTTTTGAGTTATAGGATGTGTTGGGCAGGTTTGTTCTGAGTTGGTTGTGCACGAAGCCAAGGGTTCTTGCCAGCTTCAGACCTTCGCTCGAGCGAGAAGTTTGTCGCTCGAGCGAGCTCTTTGTTTTGGTCCTTCGCTCGATCCAGGGTTTGGTCGCTCGAGCGAGAGGTGTGTTTTGTGTCTGGTGGGTCGAGCCAGAGTGACTTTGCTCAAACGAGCGATTGCGTCTGGTTTGGACCTGAGAACTACATTTCTTGGCTCGAGCGATCTGGTTTTTCTTCGCTCGAGCGAGAGTTCCGTCGCTCAAGCGTGCGTCTGGTTGCAGACCTGTAGGGTCGAGTTGCTGGCTCGAGCGAACATTTTGTCACTCGAGCGAGGTTCTGGGTTATTGGCTCGAGCGAGACTTTCTTGGCTCGAGCGAGGTTTCTTGTGTCTGGTCGCTCGAGCGACCAAGTCTTCGCTCGAGCGAACCTGTTCTATATCAACTGACAGCAACGATTTTAAACATAACATTTTCATCACTTTTCATTTTAAAACCCTAGATCTGAGACTCTCTCTCTCTCTCTCTCTAGACTTGCCTTCTCTCTAAATTTTCATCTCTTTCTAGTGTGAATCTACCCTTAGTTCTTTGTTAAAAAGGTAGAGAGTGTTAAGAGCTTTGATTTAATTTGAAAATTTGGCGATTTGGAGCATTTTGGTTTTTGGTCTTCATCTCCGTTGGAGCTCAAACTTTGAGGTAGGGATACCCTACGCCTCCTTATGGACTTTGCCTTTCAATTTTAGCTTTTTGATATGTTGGGTGTTGTTGTGTGATTTTACAAAAGTTTGGGTCTTTTGTGTAATTTTACAAAAGATGGAGTCTTGTTTATAATAAACCTATATGCAACATTGGCATAGAAAAGTGAGATAAATGATGGATTATGGATGTTGTAACGCCCTCAAAATAATACATAAAACCCATCACTAAAGACATGAATTGATACAAGAGAAACCAATTATTTCTATTCATCAGAGTAGTTCTTACAAAAGTATTACATGTTAACAACAAAAGCAAATGCCCTAAGGGCTTACAGCTTTCCAAGTTAACACTTGGTTGCACACAAAAGGAGTACTAACTCTATACAAAAGAAGCCCTTGGCTTGATGTACATGTAATACAAACAAAAGAAACAAAAGAGTCTTCAACTCTCATCCTCATCATCCAAGCTATGTCCTTGGAGGTGGCATGCTACCAGTACCTGAAAATGATGTCCCGTATAGGGTGAGCCAATGCCCAGTAGAGATATGCTAAACATAGTATGAGCAATGACTAAGACATTAGCAATTGATAAATGTCCAACTCCCATAAATCAATTCATAACCCATTTCTTATCAACTTCACAATTTATATCAATGGCTCAGAACTTGGCCAACTACTTACATGAGACAGTGACTCATATTAAATGTTTTCCAATTACAATAGATAAACATAATAGTTGTATCAACATCACAATAGATAAGCATACGAGCTGTATCCACTTTTCAACAGATAAGCGTATTAGCTCTATCAACACTTCCAATGATAAACATATGAGTTGTATCAACACTTCCTTAGATAAGCATATTAGCTATATCAACACATTAACTGACAAGCATACAAGCTGTATCAGTGGAGTTCATCCCCTATCTCCTGCCCATCAACAACCGGTTTAGAGGTCCATCCCCTATCTTCCCCTAAACCGTGGAGTACATCCCCTATCTCCTCCCACACAACACAACATATATATATACACAAAGGTCATATACATACTCAATCAACACATAACGTTAATGCATTCTTTCATCCGTCATACTCTATGACTTATCCACTTGATTAGTTCCAATTTGCCTAATCATCATGCTTTATCTACAACAATCAAAACTACCCTTCACCAGTAGCCCAAGCAAATATTTCTAAACAGGAAATAAAAGCTCTAACAGATAAAATAACAATGTTTTCCAAAAATGAGCGATTAATAAATCCAACTCCACCATTTCATAATACAATGAATCAATTTCATTAATTCCAATTCGATTTCACAAAATCCATAACTATCCAAATTAATTATACCAATTAATTTATATACAAATTAGGGCTTTCTTCCCCAACCCTCAATATTAACCCATACGTTTAAATATCAACAACTAACACCCAAATCATCATTTTGAAACCCAAAATAAAAGTTTAAGAATCCCAATAATAAACCCTCTATTATACCATTTTGAAACCCTAAGTCCCAAAATCAACCAACTTCAACACTTTACCAAAATAACCAAAAATCTAAGTCAAAGACCATAATAGTGAGTAGGAATCCCTTCCTCCAAAGATGGAACCCAACGAAGAAGATGAAGAAAATGGAAATGCTCCAAATCGTAAATTTCTCGGATCAAAAGATAGCCCTCGACGATCAATAACTTTTTTGTAAAGGCCAAAGATGAGCAAATCATTCATATTAGATCAATACCTAGAGAGAAGGTAGAGTTCTAAAGTGAGAAGCTCTACAATGGTGTTTTTGGAAAAGTATGAGAGAGAAGAGAATGTGAAAAAGTGATTTAAAATGTCAAAACACGAAGCTTTAACCCAGTCGCTTTCGAAGACTCACAGATTCCCGCCGAGCCAATCCCTGCTCGGCGTCGGATGCACACTCCTAGTACTTTTGCAGACAGGTTCCCCGCTCGAGCGACCAACTCCCCGCTCAAGCGGCACACACAAACTCCCGATCGAGCGGCCAATTCCCCGCTCGAGCGTCCAACACTACACAAGAAATACTGGATGGGTGTATTCTCTGCTCAAGCGCCCAAATCCCCGCTCGAGCGGGCAAGCAAAAATCTGGGCAACTAGATTTGGTTCCTAAGCTCAACCAACCTGTTCCAAACCTTCCCTACACAACCCAAGACTCAAATATAGAGAGAGAGAAAGGGTGTAAACAAGATATACACAACAACCAATTCCACGGAGTCTAAGTCCAGATACAACAATTAAAGTAAAGGGAAGCCGGGACTGCTATAGATGGAAATGGAACCTTAGGGTTGTTTTGTTAATTATGAGAATTTTCCCTAATTGGTTTAACAAATTAATTCGAATAATTAATTTGAGAAATGAGGAATTGAATTGGAAATGTTGGGATTTAGAATGTACGGGATTAAAGGGTGTAGTTGGATTAGTTATCACTCACCAAATTCAAATGTTGATTTTATATCCATTTTATGCATTTATTTTCTGTTAGAAATAACTGCTTTGGGCTATCGGTGGAGGATAGTCTTGATTGTTGTAAACAATGCATGATGATTAGGCAAACGGAAACTAATTACCGGAATGTGTCATTAAGTATGACGGTTGAAAGGATACATTAACTTTATGTACTGATTGGTAATGTGTATAGTAATTGTTTATATGCATTGTGTTGTGTTGGAGGAGATAGGGGATGTACTCCACGGTTTAGCGGAAGATAGGGAATGGACCTCTAAACCGGATGTTATTTGGGAGAAGATAGGGGATGGACTCCATAGATACAGCTCATATGCTTATCTACTATTATGATGATACAGCTCTTATGCTTATCCCTAGAAGTGTGATATAGCTCTTATGCTTATCTGTTGATGTGCTGGTATAGCTAATATGCTTATCTATTGTGAAATGGGAAAACGTCTAATATGAGTACTGTCTCATATGTGTTGGTTGGCCAGGTTCTGAGTCATGGTTAAGAATTGAGAAATGAATAAGAAATGGAAAATGAAAAGTAATATGGACTTGTATGTCATAAAAACTTTAGCGTGGTGTAAGTGGATGTATAAGTGTTGGCCATCTATCAACTGCTAATCTTTTAGTCATTATTCATAGTTGGTTTAGTATATTTCTACTGGGCTGTGGCTCACCCTATATGGGAACATCATTTTCAGGTACAGGTAGCATGCCACCTCCAAGGACATAGCTTGGGAGGCTAGAGGTTATCAGACTTTTTGGATATCATTTTCCTTTTGATGTATTACATGTAAATTCAAGTTTAGGACTTAATGTGTATATGAGTTAGTACTCATTTCTTATAACCACATGTTGGCTTGGAAAGTTGTAAGCTCATGGGGCGTTTACTTTTGTTGTCAACATGTAATACTTTTTGTAAGGAAATACTCTGATGAATAAAAGGATGTTGATCTTTTATATATCAATGTATGTCAATATTGTTGAGTTTAATGTTATTATTTTGAAGGCGTTACACAACAATTGAAGCAAAGGAAACCGGGATTGCTATAATAATAACACTTTAATGCATTACGAACAAGCTTAAAAAAAAATTCTTTGAAATCTAACACATATGAATTCCTTGAAAGTCCAACACATATGATTATTATTCCTTATAACAACACTTTAATGCGTTAAGAACAAGCATAAAAAAATTATTGAAAAGTCCAACACATGATTATTTTCAAAATATTAAACTTTAATATAATATAATAATAAAAAAAGACATTTAATTCCTTGAAAAGTCCAATACATATGATTATTATCAAAATATTAAATTTTAATATAATATAAAAAAGGAAAAAAAGAAGACATTTTAAAAAAAATATTTAAAAATCACAATTCACATATATAGATAATTATAAACACAATCCGTGCATAGCACGGGTGATATGCTAGTATGATTATTATCAAAATATTAAATTTTAATATAATATAATAAAAAAAAAGACACTTAATTCCTTGAAAAGTCTAACACATATGATTATTATCAAAATATTAAACTTTAATATAATATAAAAAAGGAAAAAAAAAGACATTTAAAAATCACAATTCACATATATATAATTGTAAACACAATAAAATAGGAAGACATTCATGTCTACACTTTTTTTTATAAGATCTCCTCCATTATAATAAGATAGTACTTTATTTCTCTCATCTTATAATCTATATATTATAAATTATCTATCTATCTATACTATATATTAAGCAAAATGGGGTTTCTAACCCCCAAGGCCTGTGGGAGCTCCAATATGCTAATTTTAATTTTCTGATTTTTTGTTTTTTGTTTACTTAAAAAATTAATCTCAACATTTATTAAGTGATTGGTTCAAAGATTATAATTACACTATTGATAAATGAAAGCACCACCGACCAGAATAAAGTAATAAATGAAAAGCCCCCAGGTATTTACACGCCACCACTTTTGCTTCCCCAAGAGACCCATGTAATCAATGGGTCAATGGCTCTTAATTTTTTTCTCTCTTAATTTTTTTGTTTTGTTTTTTGAAAAAAAATAAATAAATACTTATTAAATTCTATCAAAACTTTATAACTTCTCTAATACACGTATTTACACGCCACCACTTTTGCTTCCCCAAGAGACCCATGTAATCAATGGGTCAATGGCTCTTAATTTTTTTCTCTCTTAATTTTTTTGTTTTGTTTTTTGAAAAAAATAAATAAATAAACACTTATTAAACAGTGAGTCTAATTTTTCTAAACAGTGAGTCTCTTATTAAACAGTGAATCTTTATAACTTCTCTAATATACATATTTTCCTTAACTTTTCACATATCTATTATAAACAGTGAGTCTCATTTTTGCTTTCTCCTTCTTCAGTTCTCACTTCTACACTTTCAACTTCAGTGACCACGTATACAAACAGTAAATGTTATTTTTGTTTTCTCTTTCTTAACTTTTTCTTTTTTTTACTGTTTTAATATTGTAGTTAATCAAAAATTAGTTCAATGGTTTTTTTTTTAATTTAATCTTTTTATTTACTATTTTAATTTTTTAATATGATTAAAGTTAGATAAATATAAACCCTCACAAAGAGAAAAATGTGATTATAATTAGTTGAATGATTCTTTTTTTTAATGTGATTGTAGTTAGTTTAATAGTCCTTTTTATTTATTTATTTATTTATTTATTTTATTATGGGAAAAATGTGATGTGATTGTAGTTTGTTCAATGACTCTTTTTTTAATATGATTGTTGTAGTTAGTTTCCAATGGTTTTTTTTTTTTTAATTAATCTTTTTATTTACTATTTTAACTTTATTTTTGATTTTTTAATATGATTAAAGTTAGATAAATATAAACCCTCACAAAGAGAAAAATGTGATTATAATTAGTTGAATAATTCTTTTTTTTTTTTAATGTGATTGTAATTAGTTTAATAGTTCTTTTTATTTATTTATTTATTTTATTATGAGAAAAATGTGATGTGATTGTAGTTTGTTCAATGACTCTTTTTTTTAATATGATTGTTGTAGTTAGTTCAATTGTTTTTTTTTTAATGTTATTTAATCTTCTTATTTACTATTTTAATTTTATTTTTGATTTTTTAATATGATTGAAATTAGATAAATATAAACCCTCACAAACAGAAAAATGTGATTATAATTAGTTGAATGATTTTTTTTTTTTTAAGGTGATTGTAGTTTGTTTAATAGTTCTTTGTTTTCATTTATTTATTTAAAAAAAAATAAATAAACACTTATTAAATTCTTTCAAAACTTTATAACTTCTCTAATACACGTATTTACACGCCACCATTTTTGCTTCCCCAAGAGACCCATGTAGTCAATAGGTCAATGGCTCTTAATTTTTTTTCTCTCTTAATTTTTTTGTTTTGTTTTTTGAAAAAAAATAAATAAACACTTATTAAACAGTGAGTCTAATTTTTCTAAACAGTGAGTCTCTTATTAAACAGTGAATCTTTATAACTTCTCTAATACACATATTTTCCTTAACTTTTCACATATCTATTGTAAATAGTGAGTCTCATTTTTGCTTTCTCCTTCTTCAGTTCTCACTTCTACACTTTCAACTTCAGTGACCACGTATACAAACAGTAAGTGTTATTTTTGTTTTCTCTTTCTGAACTTTTTCTTTTTTTTACTGTTTTAATATTGTAGTTAATCAATAATTAGTTCAATGGTTTTTTTAAAGTTAATCTTTTTATTTACTATTTTAATTTTATTTTTGATTTTTTAATATGATTAAAGTTAGATAAATATAAACTCTCACAAAGAGAAAAATGTGATTATAACTAATTGAATGATTCTTTTTTTTAATGTGATTGTAGTTAGTTTAATAGTTCTTTTTATTTATTTATTTATTTTATTATGGGAAAAATGTGATGTGATTGTAGTTTGTTCAATGGCTCTTTTTTTAATATGATTGTTGTAGTTAGTTTTCAATGATTTTTTTTTAATTTAATCTTTTTATTTACTATTTTAATTTTATTTTTGATTTTTTAATATGATTAAAGTTAGATAAATATAAACCCTCACAAAGAGCAGAATATGATTATAATTAGTTGAATGATTCTTTTTTTTAATGTAATCGTAGTTAGTTTAATAGTTCTTTTTATTTATTTATTTATTTTATTATGAGGAAAATATGATGTGATTGCAGTTTGTTCAATGGCTCTTTTTTTTAATATGATTGTTGTAGTTAGTTCAATGGTTTTTTTTTTTTAATGTTATTTAATCTTTTTATTTACTATTTTAATTTTATTTTTGATTTTTTAATATGATTGAAGTTAGATAAATATAAACCCTCACAAAGAGAAAAATGTTATTATAATTAGTTGAATGATTTTTTTTAATGTGATTGTAGTTTGTTTAATAGTTCTTTCTTTTCATTTATTTATTTTATTATGGAAAAAATGTGATCTGATTGTAAGATAGCGCATAAAAATATTTGTGATTTGTCTAGCGAATAAAAAATTATAATTTGATTTTTTAATATGATTGAAGTTAGATAAATACAAACCCTCACAAAGAGAAAAATGTGATTTATAATTAGTTGAATGAATCTTTTTTTTAATGTGACTGTAGTTAGTTTAATAGTTCTTTTTATTTATTTATTTATTTTATTATGGGAAAAATGTGATGTGATTGTAGTTTGTTCAATGGCTCTTTTTTTAATATGATTTGTGATTTGTCTAGCGAATAAAAAATTATAATTTGATTTTTTAATATGATTGAAGTTAGATAAATACAAACCCTCACAAAGAGAAAAATGTGATTATAATTAGTTGAATGAATCTTTTTTTTAATGTGACTGTAGTTAGTTTAATAGTTCTTTTTATTTATTTATTTATTTTATTATGGAAAAAATGTGATGTGATTGTAGTTTGTTCAATGGCTCTTTTTTTAATATGATTGTTGTTGTTAGTTCAATGATTTGTTTTTAATGTTATTTAATCTTTTTATTTACTATTTTAATTTTATTTTTGATTTTTTAATATGATTGAAGTTAGATAAATATAAACCCTCACAAAGAGAAAAATGTGATTTTAATTAGTTGAATGATTTTTTTTTAATGTAATTGTAGTTAGTTTAATAGTTCTTTTTTTTTCATTTATTTATTTTATTATGGAAAAAATGTGATGTGATTGTAAGATAGTGCATAAAAATATTTGTGATTTGTCTAGCGAATAAAAAATTATAATTTGATTTTTTAATATAATTGAAGTTAGATAAATACAAACCCTCACAAAGAGAAAAATGTGATTATAATTAGTTGAATGAATCTTTTTTTTTTTTTAATGTGATTGTAGTTAGTTTAATAGTTCTTTTTTTTCATTTATTTATTTTGTTATGGGAAAAATGTGATGTGATTGTAGTTTGTTCAATGTCTCTTTTTTTTAATATGATTTTTTTTTAAATGTAATTAGTTGAATGATTTTTTTTTTAAAAATGTGCTTGTAGTTAGTTTAATAGTTCTTTTTTTTTCATTTATTTATTTTATTATGGGAAATGTGATTATAATTAGTTGAATGATTCTTTTTTTTTAATGTGATTGTAGTTAGTTTAATAGTTCTTTTTATTTATTTATTTATTTTATTATGAAAAAAATGTGATGTGATTGTAATTTATTCAATGACTCTTTTTTTAATATGATTGTTGTAGTTAATTCAATAGTTTTTTTTAATGTTATTCAATCTTTTTTTTTACTATTTTAATTTTATTTTTGATTTTTTAATATGATTGAAGTTAGATAAATATAAACCCTCACAAAGAGAAAAATGTGATTATAATTAGTTGAATGATTTTTTTTAAATGTGATTGTAGTTAGTTTAATAGTTCTTTTTTTTCATTTATTTATTTTATTATGGGAAAAATGTGATGTGATTGTAAGATAGCGCATAAAAATATTTGTGATTTGTCTAGCGAATAAAAAATTATAATTTTATTTTTTAATATGATTGAAGTTAGATAAATACAAATGTGTGTATGCTCTGAGGAATATGATTACTTCAAAGAACATTTAATTGAGGGAAAAATATATTGTTTTAGAGAAGTTCATATTACATTGGCTGATGAGAAATTCAAGTTGGTGCCACATTATTATAAGATGTCTTTTACTAATGATACAACATTTGTGGACATACTTGATCATGATAATAATATACCATTTCAGTGGTATTTTCTTAAAAAATTATCAGACATTGGCCAATTTCTTCATCAAGATGTTCAATTAATAGGTACATTACTTTTACTAAATGATACTTATCTAGATTATATACTTACATAGTTTATTACCAATACAAAAAAATTATGACTATCAACACAATAAACATGCAAATGCTAAAATATGCTGTAACGCCCTCAAAAAAAAAAAAAAACATTAAACTCAACAATGACAACATGCATAGATATATAAAAGATCAACATCCTTCTATTCATCAGAGTATTTCCTTACAAAAAGTATTACATGTTGACAAAAAAGTAAATACCCCATGAGCTTACAACTTTCCAAGTCAACACTTGGTTACAAGAAATGAGTACTAACTCATATACACATTAAGCCCTAGACTTGAATTTACATGCAATACATCAAAAGAAAATGACATCCAAAAAGTCTGACAACCTCAAGCCTCCCAAGCTATGTCCTTGGAGGTGGCATGTTACCTGTACCTGAAAATGATGTTCCCATATAGGGTGAGCCACAACCCAGTAGAGATATACTAAACTAGCTATGAACAATGACTAAAAGATTAGCAGTTGATAGATGGCCAATACTTATACATCCACTTATACCACGTTAAAGTTTTTATGACATACAAGTCCATATTACTTTTCATTTTCCATTTCTTATTCATTTCCCAATTCTTAACCATGACTCAGAACCTGGCCAATCAAGACATATGAGACAGTAATTCATATTAGACATTTTCCCATTTCACAATAGATAAGCATATTAGCTATACCAACCCATCAATAGATAAACATAAGAGCTATATCACACTTCCAGAGATAAGCATAAGAGATGTATCATCATAATAGTAGATAAGCATATGAGCTATATCTATGGAATCCATCCCCTATCTTCTCCCAAACAACATCCGGTTTAGAGGTTCATCCCCTATCTTCCGCTAAACCATGGAGTACTTCCCCTATCTCCTCTAACATAACACAATGCATATAAACAATTATTATACACATTACCAATCAATACATAGAGTTAATGTATTCTTTCAACTGTCATACTCAATGACATATTCCATTGACTAGTTTCCGTTTACCTAATCATCATGCATTGTCTACAACAATCAAGACTATCCTCCACCGATAGCCCAAAGCAGTTATTTCTAAACAGAAAATAAATGCACAGAATGGCTAATATATCAACATTTCAATTCGGTGGGTGATAAACAATCCAACTACACCCTTTAATCCCATACACTTCCAAACTCAACGTTTCCAATTCAATTCCTCATTTCTCACAATTAATTATACCAATTGATGAATCAATATAATTAGGACATTTCCCATAACTAACATTTCAACCCTTAAGGTTCTATTTCATTAATGTTTTAACATAAATTCCATCTCTCTATACCAAACGTGCATCTAGGTTTACTATAAATAAGAAACCCAACTTTTGTAAAATTACACGAAGCCCCAAACTTTCTCACAATTACACCACAACACCCAACATATTGAAATGCTAAAATTGAAAGACAGAATCCATAAGGAGGAGTAGGATATCCCTACCTCGACGTTTGAGCCAAAATGGAGATGAAGACCAAAACCCAACGTGCTCCAAATCCAAAGTTTTTCAGATTAAATCAAAGCTCTCAACACCCTCTATCTTTTTAACAAAAGCCCTAGGGTAGATTCACACTCTAGGGAGATCAAATCTTAGAGAGAGAGTAAGTTTAGAGAGAGAGGGTCTCGGATCTAGGGTTTGAAAAGAGAAGGGAATGAAAAAGTGAAGTTTAAAATCGCTGTTGTCCGCTGATATAAAACAGGCTCGCTCGAGCGAAGACTTGGTCGCTCGAGCGACCAGACACAGAAAACCCTCGTTCAAGCCAAGAAAGTCTCGCTCGAGCCGAAAAGCTAAATGCACGCTCGAGCGAAGAACAACCAGACCGCTCGAGCGAAGGAAAGCTCGCTCGAGCCAAAAATTACAGTGTTCAGGTCCAGTACTAGACGCAATCGTTCGCTCGAGCGAAGAATCCCTGGCTTGAGCGAAGGATCTAAAACACAGATCTCGCTCGAGCAAAGGAAAGTTCGCTTGAGCCAAATACTACTGCTCTCAGGTCCAGATGAGACGCAGACGCACGCTCGCGCGAAGAAGTCCTGGCTCGAACCACCAGGCACAAACTCAACTCTCGCTCGAGTGACCAAAAGCTGAATCGAGCGAAGGACCAACAACAGAAGCTCGCTCGAGCGAAGGTCCAAAAATCTGGGCAGCAACACTTGGCTCCCAAACACAACCAACCTGTAACAAATCTGCCCAACACATCCTATAACTCAAATACAAAGTAGGAAAGGATGTAGACAAGATAATAATCAACTACTATCATCCACGGACACATGTCCGGATCACTGTACAACAAGGGTAAACCCAGGATCGCTATATATGCAGATGTGATTGGCTTGGTTGTTAGTGTAACTGAATGTCAAGGTATTGCAAATCGTGATAATTACAAGAGAGAGATTCTACTACTTTATACAAGGTATGATACTATAACATATTTTTGTGTCTTTACCAAATTTGAAACACTCTACGAATTATATTATTTTTCCTAATCTCAACTTTTTTTTTTTTTTAATTGTAAAAACAATTTCACATTGGTAAAACTAACTCTATGGGATGTGTTTGCAACAACTGATGGCATGCAACTATATCATACTCTAGAGAATGATAATATTTTGTTTGCCACTGGATTAACAGTTAAAGATTATCATGGTAGGATTACTTTTTATTCACTTTTATAATATCTAAATGCATATACAAATATTGATATTAATAAATTATATTTTCTCAACTTCTAGGTCCATGTCTCGCTACATGCAAATACAACAAGTTATATCTCAATCATCCATTCCGTTATACAAATCATATTCGAGTGTGGTATGTTATGATTGTATAATATTAATCAATTATATTTGACAATATAATTCTCACAATTATATATATATTGACATGTTTATCTAGACTTGCTATGAATCCTATATCACAAAAGTTGGTATCTTGGAATCGAAAAAATGGATTCTCAATTTCACAGTCATTGATAATACCAAATGCCAAAAGAATTCAAATACGTGATTTTGCACCCATGCCAAAGATAAGAATTGTTATCATCCCAATTAATGAAAATTAAATGATATTATATAATTTGTTTATAGAGAGATTAATTTATGTTTTTTCAAATATTTTGTAGGTCTCATATTTTCGAATACTTGGGCACATCGAACAAATTGATGTTGACAACCTTTGGATTGATTTGTGCAAAAGTTGCTATCAAAAAGTTGAATATCATTATGGTCACATTGTTTATCGTCACTGCCTACATGATGATATTGATATTATAACAAGGTAATTTTCTTTAGGTAAATAATTACTATGTACAATAATAATTCAAACTTAACAAGTGTTTTAATTTTTTATTAGGTACAATATTTCCTTTTAACAAGTGTCTTTTTTTTTTTCGTTGATAAGATACAATGTGAACCTTGTGGTCAAAGACAGTACTGGTTCAATAAATCTCACTATTCAAGATAAACGGGCAGAGTTTATTTTGCGATGTCAACCATCATATTTGAAGAATATGAGATCAAAGGTAGGAAATTATCAAATTTATTATAAATAACTTATTCTTACTTTTTCAAACATAAAGTTATAATTCCAAAATTTTATAGGATAATGGCGTTAAAATTATTAAAGATTATATTGCGTCATGCCAAGACCGTGCCTATGCATTTATCATACATGTACCAACAATGCCACGTCAACTAGATTGTGCACCATGCGTGACCTTTGTTTTAAATATAGATTGGTCTGAAAAATGTCTATATCTTTCAGAAAGTAAAAAAAAAAAAATGTAAGTATAACATTTTTATTTGATAACATTTTATAAATACATAATGTATGTATTGTTCATTAATTATAATACTAACTATCATGTTGATAATGCAAGAATGCTGATGGAAGGCCTACAACAATTTAGATTTTAGTTATTTTTTGTTTTACTTATTCAGTGAATTTCGAACAAATGTAATAAATTCTTATTTTTATTACTTTAATTATGCAATGTCAATATTTTCTTTTAAAATTACATATATTTTATCCTAACAATTTTAAAATATGCTTGACATAACTATGAATGGTTTTTTTTTTTTTTTTAATTTAATCTCGTACATAGCACGAGTGATATGCTAGGTTTTAATAAATGCTGAGGTTTTTTTTCTTTTAAAATTACATATATTTTATGCTAACAATTTAAAAATATGTTTGACATAACTATGAATGTTTTTTTTAAAAAAAATTTAATCCCGTGCATAGCACGGGTGATATGCTAGTACTATATATTAAGTAAAAAAAGGTTTTTAACCCCCAAGACCTGTAAGAGCTTTAATATCTCAATCTAAATTTTCTATATTTTTTATTTTTTATTTAAAAAAAAAGCTCAGCATTTATTGATTTGGTCAAAATCCTCTGATCAGCATTTATTAACTTTTTTCAATCCACATGTCTTTCAACATGAGTGCATTTATTGATTTGGTCAAAATCCTTTCATACAAATAATTATAGATACAATCCATGTATAGTTACTGCAGTACCATTTTCAACTTCTCCCATACACTATGGTTAGTGATAAGATTGTTAAATTATTTTTACAAAAAATCTTGAAAAACATAATTTATATATTAAAAAAAATCTAAAACAAATATAAATATCTGTAATTATCCCGTGCATAGCACGAGTGATAGACTAGTCTATACTATATATTAAGCAAAAGGGGGTTTTACACCCCAAACCTTGTGGGAGCTCCAATCTCCCAATCTAAATTTCTTGATTTTTTGATTTAAAAAAAAAACAACTTAGCATTTATTAACTTCTCTCAACCCCTAAGTCTTACCCTCATAATAACAGTTTAATGCATTAAGAACAAGCATAAAAAAAATTCTTTGAAATCCAATACATATGAATTCCTTGAAAAGTCCCAACACATATAATTATTATCCCTCATAATAACACTTTAATACATTAAGAGCAAACATAAAAAAAAATTCTTAAAAAGTTTAACACATATGATTATTATCAAAATATTAAACTTTAATGTAATATAATAAAAAAAAAGACATTTAATTCCTTGAAAAGTCTAACACATATGATTATTATCAAAATATTAAATTTTAATATAATATAAAAAATAAAAAAAAAGACATTTTAAAAAAAAAGACATTTAAAAATCGCAATTCATATATATAAATAATTGTAAACACAATCCGTGCATAGCACGGGTGATATGCTAGTACTATATATTAAGCAAAAAAGGGATTTTAACCCCAAGGCCTGTGGAAGTTTCAATATCCCAATCTAAATTTTCTAAATTTTTTATTAAAAAAAAAACTCAGCATTTATTGATTTGGTCAAAATTCCCTAATCAACATTTATTAACTTTTTTCAATCCAAATGTCTTTCAATATGCCTGCATTTATTAATTTAGTCAAAATCCCCTAATAAGTATTTAAAATCCCCTCATACAAATAATTATAGATACAAACTATGTATAGTTACTGTAGTACCATTTTTAACTTCTCTTATACACTATGGTTAATGATAAGATTGTTAAATTATTTTTATAAAAAAATCTTAAAAAACATAATTTATATATTAAAAAAAATCTAAAACAAATATAAATATTTATAATTATCCCGTGCATAGCACGGGTGATAGGCTAGTCTATACTATATATTAAGCAAAAGGGGCTTTTAACCCCAAGCCTTGTGAGAGCTCCAATCTCCCAATCTAAATTTCCTGATTTTTTGATTTAAAAAAAAAAACCTTAGCATTTATTAACTTCTCCCAAGTCTTACCCTCATAATAACACTTTAATACATTAAGAACAAGTATAAAAAAAATTCTTTGAAATCAAACACATATGATTATTATCCCTCATAATAACACTTTAATGCATTAAGAACAAGTATAAAAAAAAAAATTTCTTAAAAAGTCCAACACATATGATTATTATCAAAATATTAAACTTTAATATAATATAATATAAAAAAAGACATTTAATTCCTTAAAAAGTCTAACACATATGATTATTATCAAAATATTAAACTTTAATATAATATAAAACTTTAATATAATATATGATAGAATTATGTGTTATGATATGTATGATTTTTTGATTTGTTACAAAACCAATAATGTCGACTCCAATTTTATTATCATATCATTTTGGGTGAATTTATGAGTTTTAAATATTTCTTCCGAATTCATAAAAATAAATAAATAAATAAAAATTACAATGTGTAGTTTTTTAATAGATAAATATAAAACAAATACTAAGATAATTCTCTCATCTAAAAAAATACTAAGATAAGTTACTGAACTAATAAAGAAGCAGAAGAAAATACATATATATACAAATGACTAATTTTATTAATACATAAATCATACCCTCACAACAACTAATCAATTTTATTAATAAGTAAATCATTAAGTAAATTAATAATTTTTAGTGAGATGAAAAAAGATTTCAGTTAACTATTTTGTTAATAAATAAATTATTAAGTCAATTAATAATTTTTTAATGAAATGAGAAATATTTTTCAATAAACAATTTTGATAATTTATTATTGCATAAGAGTAAAGAAGCAGAAGAAAATACATACATATACAAATGACTAATTTTATTAATACATAAATCATACTCTCACAACAACTGATCAATTTTATTAATAAGTAAATCATTAAGTAAATTAATAATTTTTAATGACATGAAAAAAGATTTCAGTTAACCATTTTGTTAATAAATAAATTATTAAGTCAATTAATAACTTTTTAATGATATGAGAAATATTTTTCAAAAAACAATTTTGATAATTTATTATGGCATAGGAGAATAGTTTTTTCTTTCTTTCTTTCTTTCTTTTCCTTGAGTATTGTATTAAATCTATACTATATATTAAGCAAAAGGGGGTTTTTAACCCTAAGCCTTGTGAGAGCTCCAATCTCCCAATCTAAATTTCCTGATTTTTTTATTTAAAAAAAAAAAAAAACCTTAGCATTTATTAACTTCTCTCAACCCCCAAGTCTTACCCTCATAATAACACTTTAATACATTAAGAACAAGCATAAAAAAAATTCTTTGAAATCAAACACATATGAATTCCTTGAAAAGTCCCAACACATATGATTATTATCCCTCATAATAACACTTTAATGCATTAAGAACAAGCATAAAAAAAAATTTCAAAAGTCCAACACATATGATTATTATTAAAATATTAAACTTTAATATAATATAATATAAAAAAAAAAAAGACATTTAATTCCTTGAAAAGTCCATATGATT
Source organism: Camellia lanceoleosa (assembly GCA_025200525.1). NCBI lineage: Eukaryota > Viridiplantae > Streptophyta > Magnoliopsida > Ericales > Theaceae > Camellia > Camellia lanceoleosa. The sequence goes on along the minus strand of CM045765.1, from coordinate 141,364,571 downwards.
ATTATCAAAATATTAAACTTTAATATAATATAAAACTTTAATATAATATATGATAGAATTATGTGTTATGATATGTATGATTTTTTGATTTGTTATAAAACCAATAATATCGACTCCAATTTTATTATCATATCATTTTGAGTGAATTTATGAGTTTTAAATATTTCTTCCGAATTCATAAAAAAAATTACAATGTGTAGTTTTTTCAACAGATAAATATAAAACAAATACTAAGATAATTCTCTCATCTAAAAAAAAATTAAGATAAGTATTGAACTAATAAAGAAGCAGAAGAAAATACATACATATACAAATGACTAATTTTATTAATACATAAATCATACCCTCACAACAACTGATCAATTTTATTATTAAGTAAATCATTAAGTAAATTAATAATTTTTAATGATATGAAAAAAGATTTCAGTTAACCATTTTGTTAATAAATAAATTATTAAGTCAATTAATAATTTTTTAATGAAATGAGAAATATTTTTCAATAAACAATTTTGATAATTTATCATTGCATAAGAGTAAAGAAACAGAAGAAAATACATACACATACAACTGACTAATTTTATTAATACATAAATCATACTCTCACAATAATTGATCAATTTTATTAATAAGTAAATCATTAAGTAAATTAATTGTAACGCCCTCAAAAACAAATACATAAATCCCATCATATTAGACATGTAATGGTATAAAGAAATCAACACCTTTTCATTCATCAGAGTAATTCTTACAACAGTATTACATGTTAACAACAAAAGCAAGTGCCCTATAGGCTTACAGCTATAGCGATCCCGGGTTTACCCTTGTTGTACAGTGATCCGGACATGTGTCCGTTGGTGTTGGTAGTTGATTATTATCTTGTTTACATCCTTTTATACCTTGTATCTGAGTTATGGGATGTGTTGGGCAGGTTTGTTACAGGTTGGTTGAACTTAGGAACCAATTCTAGTCGCCCAGGTTTTTGGCTGGTCCGCTCGAACGAAGAGGTTTACGCTCGAGCGGAGAGGTTTACGCTCGAGCGGGGACCTTGTTGTTGCTTGTACGCTCGAGCGGGGTTTTGGGCGCTCTAGCGGAGAATACACCCATCCGGTATCTTGTGCTTCTGCAAAACTTCTGCAGGTGTGGTTTCTACGCTCGAGCGGGTTTTCTGAGCTCGAGCGGGTTGTGCTCGAGCGGGATTGTTGGCGCTCGAGCGGGCAGTACCTTTTTGGTGAGAGTTCTGGGAGAGGGAGATTTACGCTCGAGCGGGCTGGATTTCACGCTCGAGCGGACAAACTTTATTTCTGTTTCTTGGAGCTCGAGCGGACCATGTTTTATGTGTCTCTACGCTCGAGCGGTGTGTTTTACGCTCGAGCGGACCTGTCGTATAACTGAGAGTGGCTGGGCATTTTGAATCACTTTTCACTTTTCTTTCTCTCTCCTACTTTTCCAAAACGCCATTTTCAGAGCTTCTCACTCTAAAACCATAACTTCTCTCTAGGGTTTGATCTAGGTAGAGTGTTCTTCTTCTCTTCGGCCTTTGTAAAGGTTGGGTTGATCGTCGGGGGCGTCGTTTTGATCCAAAAAGTTTGGTGTTTGGAGCGTTTTGATTTTGGTCTCTTCTCCATTCGAGCTCTAACTTTGAGGTAGGGATAACCTACTCCTCTCTATGAGTTTTGTCTTTAAATTTTAGTATTTTGAGACGTTGGGGTTGATTTGGTAATTTTGTGAAAGTTTGGGGCTTTTATGTAATTTTATAAAAGTTGGGGTTTTATTTAAAATAAACCTATATGCACGTTTAGTATTGAGAAATGAGATTAATGTGGAATTATTGATGAAAAATGGAACCATAAGGGTTGAAATGTTAATTATGGAAAATGCCCTAATTACATTGATTAATTAACTTGAATAATTAATTGTGAGAAATGAGGAATTGGGTTGAAAATGTTGAGATTGGAAGTACACGGGAAAAAGGGGTGTAGTTGAATTTCTTATCACTCACCGAATTGAAATGTTGATTTAATATCCATTTTGTACATTTATTTTCTATATAGAAATAACTGCTTTGGGCTATCGGTGGAGGATAGTCTTGATTGTTGTAGACAATGCATGATGATTAGGCAAATTGAAACTAATCAATGGAATGTGTCATAGAGTATGACGGTTGATAGAATACATTAATTTTATGTATTGATTGATTGTGTATAGAACCTATGTGTTTTTATGCACTTCGTGTAGAGGAGGAGATGAGGGATGTACTCCGCGGTTTAGGGGAAGATGGGGGATGTACCTCTAAACCGGATAGTGTTGGGAGGAGATGGGGGATGTACTCCGTAGATACAGCTCATAGGCTTGTCTAAAGAAGTGAAGATATAGCTTATATGCTTATCTTTGAGAAGTATAGATATAGCTCATATGCTTGTCTAGAGAAGAGTAGATATAGCTCCTATGCTTATCGTTTGTTGTATGACATAGTTCTTATATTTATCTGCTGAGATGTTGATACAGCTCATATGCTTATCGGTTAATGTGATGACATAGCTAATGTACCTATCTGTCGAAAATGGAAAATGATAGATAACATAGACTTGTAAGTCATGTAATCGAAATGTGATATAAGTGGATGTTTCGGTGTTAGCCATCTATCAACTGCTAATCTTTTAGTCATTGTTCATAGTTGGTTTAGTGTATTTCTCTTTGGTGTGGCTCACCCTATATAGAACATCATTTTGATGCAGGTAGCATGCCACCTCCAAGGACATAGCTTGGGAGGCTAGAGGCGGACAGACTTTTTGTTGTCTTTCTTTGATGTATTACATGTAAATTCAAGCCAAGGGCTTAATGTGTAAATGAGTTAGCACTCTATTTTTTTTGTAACCAAGTGTTAACTTGGAAAGCTGTAAGCCCTTAGGGCATTTGCTTTTGTTGTTAACATGTAATACTTTTGTAGTGAAACTCTGTTAATGGAAGAATGTGGATCTTTTATACATATCAATGCAGGTCTTTATTGTTGGGTTTTATGTTGTTATTTTGAGGGCGTTACAACAGCTTTCCAAGTTAACACTTGGTTTCACAAAAAAAGAGTACTAACTCTATACAAAATAAGCTCGTGGCTTGATGTACATGTAATACAACAAAATAATCAAAAAAAGGTCTTCAACTCCTACGTCCATCCAAGCTATGTCATTGGAGGTGGCATGCTACATGTACCTGAAAATGGTATCCCATATAAGGTGAGCCAACGCCCAGTAGAGATATGCTAAACACAATATGTGTAACGCCCTCAAAATAATAACATTAAACCCATAATATAGACATGCATTGATATATAAAAGATCCACATTCTTCTATTCATCAGAGTTTAATTACAAAAAGTATTACATGTTAACAACAAAAGCAAATGCCCTAAGGGCTTACAGCTTTCCAAGTTAACACTTGGTTACAAAAAGGAGAGTACTAACTCATTTACACATTAAGCCCTTCGCTTGAATTTACATGTAATACATCAAAAAGAAAGACAACAAAAAGTCTAGCCGCCTCTAGCCTCCCAAGCTATGTCTTTGGAGGTGGCATGCTACCTGTACTTGAAAATGATATTCCCATATAGGGTGAGCCACAGCCCAATAGAAACACACTAAACCAACTATGAGCAATGACTAAAAGATTAGCAGTTGATAGATGGCCAACACTAATATATCCACATATATCATCCCGTTGTTTCGTGTCTTACAAGTCTATGTTATATTTCATTATCCATTTCCTTTCAATTCTCGATTCATAATCATGGCTCAGAACCTGGCCAAACAACTTATATGAGATAATAACTCATACTAAACACTTTCCCATTTCATAATAGATAAGCATACTAGCTATATCAACACATCCACAGATATGCATAAGAGCACTATCACACTTCCAAAGACAAGCATATGAGCTGTGTCAACACATCACTAGATAAGCATATGAGCTCTATCTATGGAGTCCATCCCCTATCTCCTCCCAACAACATCCGGTTTAGAGGTCCATCCCCTATCATCTCCTAAACCGTGGAGTACATCCCCTATCTTCTCCAACACACCACAATGCATATAAACAACAATTATACACATCACAAATCAATACATAAAGTTAATGTATTCTTTTAACCGTCATACTCAATGACATATTTCAATGATTAGTTTTAGTTTGCCTAATCATCATGCATTGTCTACAACAATCAAGACTATCCTCCACCGATAGTCCAAAGCAGTTATCTCTATACAGAATATAAATGCAACAAATGGATATATATATATATATATAATCAACATTACCACATCAATTCCTCATTTCTCACAATTAATTATACAAATTAATTCACCAATGTAATTAGGACATTTTCCATAATTAACATTACAATCCTTAGGTTCCATTCTCATCAATGTCTCAACATTTATTCCATTTCTCTATGCCAAACATGCATCTGGGTTTATTATAATTGAAGCCCCAACTTTTGTAAATTTACACAAAGGCCCAAAGTTTTCCAAAATCACACAACAACTCCCATTATATCAAAATGCTAAAATTTAAAGACAAAGCTCATAAAGAGGAGTAGGGTATCCCTACCTCAAAAGGTGACACCCAAGGGAGAAGATGATGAAAAGTAAGTTGCTCCAAATCACAAGATTCTTGGATCAACGGATAGCCCACGACGATCAACCACCTTTTTGTAAAGGCCAAAGGTTCGGAAAACACTCTAGCTAGATTAACACTTAGAGAGAAGTGAAGAATGTAGAGAGAGAAGCTCTCAAATGGTGTTTTTGAAAAGTAGGAGAGAGAGTGTGTATGTAAAAAGTGATTTTAAAAGCCTAACTGCCGACTGATATACGACTTTTCCGCTCGAGCGTAAAACACAACGCTCGAGCGTCAAGAACAAAAATCTGGGTCCACTCGAGCGTAAGAATACCCGCTCGAGCGCTAAGACACATAAATAAAGTACATCCGCTCGAGCGCGAAAACCAGTCCACTCGGGCGTAGATTCTCCCCTCCCAGAACTTACACCAACAATGTACTACCCGCTCGAGCGCCAACAAGCCCGCTCGAGCGCAGGAAATCCACTCGAACGTAGAAATCACATCTGCAGAAGTTTTGCAAGAAACAAAATACTGTGAGTGTGTAAATCCCGCTCGAGCGCAAGAAGTCCCGCTCGAGTAAACTGCAAAAAACCAAAACCCGCTCGAGCGTAACACTAAAAACCTAGGCAACTAGATTTGAGACTCAGGCTCAACCAACCTGTAACACTCCTGCCCAACACATCCTATAACTCAACTACAAGGTAGGAAAGGATGTAAACAAGATAATAATCAACTACTAACATCCACGGACACATGTCCGGATCACTGTACAACAAGGGGCAAACCCGGGATCGCTATAATATGAGCAATGACTAAGGCATTAGCAATTGATAAATGTTCAATTCTCATAAATCAATTCATAACCCATTTCTTATCAACTTCACAATTTACATCAACGGCTCAAAACCTGGCCAACCACTTGCATGAGACAGTGACTCATATTAAACGTTGTCCATTTACAATAGATAAACATAATAGTTGTATCAACATTTCAACAGATAAGCATACAAGCTGTATCCACTTTTCGACAGATAAGCGTACTAGCTATATCAACACTTCCAATGAGCTGACAAGCGTATAAGCTGTATCAGTCGAGTCCATCCCCTATCTTCTCCCCATCAATAACCGATTTAGAGGTCCATCCCCTATCTTTTCCTAAATCATGGAGTACATCCCATATCTCCTCCCATACACACACAATGTATATACATATAAGTCATATACATAATCAATCAATGCATATCGTTAATGTATTCTATCAACCGTCATACTCTATGACACGTTCAATTGATTAGTTCTAATTTGCCTAATCATCACGCATTGTCTACAACAATCAAAACTACCCTCTACCGGTAGCCCAAGCAATTATTTCTAAACAGATAATAAAAGTTCCAACAGATAAAATATTAATGTTTTAAAAGGAAGCGATTAATAAATCCAACTCCACTATTCTACCATATACTGAGCCAATTTCATTATTTCCAACTCAATTCTATATAACCACATTTAGCCCAAATTAATTATACCAATTAATTTATAGAACAAATTAGGGTTTTCTACTCCATTTCCAAATATTGACCCAATGGTCTATATATCAACAACCAACAACAATATTATTATTTTGAAATCCAAAATACACATTTTTAGAATCAAAATAACAAAACCCCTTTTTAACCTTTTTTAAACCCTAACTCCCAAAATCAACCATTTAACAAAATGCCCAAAAATCCATGTCAAAACCCATAGTAATGAGTAGGAATCCCTACCTCAAAAGATGAAACCCAACGATGGAGATAACGAAAGTGAAGATGCTCCAAATCCCGAGATTCTTGGATCAAAGGATAGCCCACGATGATCAACCACCTTTTTGTAAAAGCTAAAGGTTTGGAAAACACTCTAGCTAGATTAACACTTAGAGAGAAGTGAAGAATTTAGAGAGAGAAGCTCTCAAATGGTGTTTTTGAAAAGTAAGAGAGAGAATGAGGTTGTAAAAAGTGGTCTAAAAATGCCTGACTATGAACTGATATACGACATGTCTGCTCGAGCATAAAACACAACGCTCGAGCATCAAGAACAAAAATCTGGGTCCGCTCGAGCATAAAAAGACCCGCTTGAGCACCAAGACACATGAATAAAGTACATCCGCTCGAGCGCGAAAATCCGTCCGCTCAAGCGCAGATTTCCCCCTCCTAGAGCTTACACCAACAAGGTACTACCCGCTCGAGCGCCAACAAGCCCGCTCGAGCACAACCCGCTCGAGCGCAGGAAACCCGCTCGAGCGTAAAAATCACATCTGCAGAAGTTTTGCAGAAAACAAAATACTATGAGTGTGTAAATCCCGCTCGAGCACAAGAAGTCCCGCTCGAGCGGACAGCCAAAAACCAAAACCCGCTCGAACGTAACACCAAAAACCTAGGCAACTAGGTTTAAGGCTCGGGCTCAACCAACCTGTAACACACCTGTCCAAAACATCCCAAAACTCACACAAATGGAATTAAAGGACGACAACGAGATAGACACAACTACCAACTCCACGGGCAAGTGCGGGTACAACCGAGCGATAAAGGGAATCTGGAATTCGCTATAACCTCCCCCCCTTAAAGAATTTCGTCCCCGAAATTAAGTGCAAGTTTCTGGAAAACAAGTTTTTTTTTTTTTTTTTCATTTTAAACAATGTTATATTACAACATTCAACAACTCGACCCATTACCGGTCATTTCATCTCTTATCAAAAGGCATCTCACAATATGTAAAAATAACATATATTATAAGTGCATCATCAACATGCATTTCTCTTCCATTTCCAATATACATGGTTCACAATTTCATATCATAATCAATACTCATGATACATCTCCAGTTCTATAATATAGCCGACATATGCAATATTATAATCAACTTCCATTCCAAGGCAAGTTTCCACACTATATCCATAAACCAAAACATTCACAATGTTTCACAAATTAATACACATACATAATGTTCTTAAAATTCATTAAAATTACAAAATCTCATTACATGACTACACATCAACAAACAAGTTCGAATATTTCTCGCGGACCTCCAACTCACGTTCCCAATTAGCTTCCTCCACTCTGTGGTGTTTCCATAAAACCTTCACTAAAGGGATGGTCTTGCCACGCAGGACTTGATCCCGTCTATCCAAGACCCAAACCGGTCTCTCCTCATACGAGGCATCCTCATCTACCTCTAAGTCGGTCCAATCTAACATGTGGGACGAATCCGGCTCATACTTCCAAAGCATACTCACATGAAACACGTCATGCACTCCGGACAACTGCGGCGGTAAAGCCAAGCGATAAGCGACTTCCCCAATCCTCTCAAGGATCTCAAAGGGACCAATAAACCGAGGGGACAACTTCCTACTCTTCCCGAACCTCATCAAACCTCGCCTAGGTGATATTTTCAAGAAAACATGGTGTAGACACCCCATTTTTGACTGACCTTAAGACTCAGACGTCACCGATTGAGTGCTCGGTGATGTTGCATGTTGTGCCCGTTCAGAAGTCTCAGAGTCGCAGCCGCACGCCCTGTCTCCGGACTTCCGAACTCTCTTCTGTGCCTTGTCTCGGTTTGCGAACCGGACTCGGTTTTCTCTGTTTTCTTTCCTGAGGGGAGGGAGAGGTCCCGTAGACCATCTCTCAGTGGCCATGGGCTACATTTCGTGGTCAGAGCCATTTTGCCCATTCGAGCGGTTCCGGTTTTGAGCCGTCATTGTGTGCCTCGATTCGAGACCACCGGCCATCTCCGATTCCTCGGTTTGCATGCATCTCATTTACTCCTTTCAAGGGACACTGGGTCTTAGATACCCACTTCATGGCCAAACACCACTTTCGCTTAACGGCCGATTTTCGGGATCGGCTGCGTGTTTTGGCCCTCGAGCATTCGCTTTGCATCGGTTTTGTTCATTTTTGGCGGTACCTCTGTTTTATCATAAAGAAGGTCCTTTGGAGGGTGGGAGGACAGCAATTGTCTCGGCAACAGTTATGCTCCTCCGGCGCCCGCCCGTTTTCACTTAGGGCTAATGTTGAACACCCTAGGGCCATTTTCTTCGAGCCAAAACCACATATTTGTGTTGTACACACATGGGAGGACCCTAAAAACACATGGCCGGACAGTAATTCTTCTTTTCATTTTTGACCCTCTCCTAAAAGTGGCTTGTTGTCTCTCTTGGTTCAGAGTTGCCAGATTCCAACCATAGGGTCTTGCTGTACACACATGGGAGGACACTAACCTTTGGTGGCCAGCCAGTAATTCTTTGTAACCCTTTTGACCCCTAGCCGGCCGGCCATGGGGGGTGGCCGGCCGGCCACCTCCAGTAAAAGCACATGGCCAGCCTGCATCCTCAGTTTGAGTTCATTACAGCTGTATAGCTGTTTCTCCAAAATATCTTTTCATCCGGGGGATATTTTAGGAGGAAAAGCTTGGGTGCATTTCCCTCCTCTTTTACACCCCCTTCTTAGCCTTTATAAGTGGCTGGCCAGCTCCTTCATTAGGGTTAGAAAAACTCCCCTTAAGAGCTCATATACATTGGCTTACATCTCCCTCTCCAAAAACCTCCAAAATCCTTAAGTTTTGGCCTCATTTGTTCATCAATACCAAGCACTACCTTCACCACTTCCATTCCAGCAGCAAGGGAAGGTTTTTCAGAGGCTAAGAAGCAACAAACTCAAGCCAAGAAGCAACCAAAGTGTAGTCTTCAAGGGTAAGTCACTATTTCCCCTTTTCTAGCACTTTTTTGCATCATTTTTCTACCCTACTTGCTTATTGTTTTGAGCTCCGACCTTAACTGAGACTAGGTCTATTTTGAGCTATTATCCATGTTTGTTCAAGGGCTCAACCCTGTTTGAGCCCTGTGATGCGCTTGCTTCAATATCATCTTGTATGTCAATATTTTGCATGCTTTTTCTAGCCTATGATTGATCTGTTTTCGAGCATAATGTAAACTGAAAGTGGGCCTATTTTGAGCCCCTCTTCAACATTGAAGAAGGGATCAATCCTATTTGGCCTCTTTATCATGCACTTGCTTCATAATCTCTCATATTTACCGTAAATTTGCATGATTTGTTTGGCCTATGTGTAGTCTGTTTTGGAGCATGTCATGAACTGTGAGTGAGCTTATTTTGTGTCCCTCTACAACATTGTAGAAGGGATAAACCTTGTTGGGGGTCTCCATGTTATGCTTGTCTTTATATCTCTCTTTGGCCCCCATTTTTGCATGCTTTTTAGGCCTATCTAGCTTCTGTTTTCGGCCATGAGCAGTACTAGAAAGAGTCATATTTTGATCTTATTGACCTATTTCATTAAGGGTCCTTTCTGGTTTGATGAATTTTTGGGGTACCTCATGTTGTAGCCTTTGTTGGCTTCATTCTTGCATGACATTTTTAGCATGTTTACATACTGATTTGGGGAATGTCATCTACTGTAAATGTGCATATTTTTGGCCTCTCATCAGTGTTGTAGAAGGGTATTTTGCTGTTTGGGCATTGCATGTATCACTTGTTTCAATACCCCTCTCTTGGCTCCCATTTTTGTATGCCATTGTTGTCCTATCTATGCTCACTATTTCGCCATGTTTTGTACTGTAAAAAATGCTATTTTGGGGCTGCCTGGCTACTGTTTTGCATGTTATGTACCAATTATGCATATTTAGTATGGCTGTAGGCCATTTCAGGTGCTTAATATCGCATTTCGGGACCATTCCGCGCATTTGGTGTCATTTCCCCACCTTTCGGGACCGTTTTGCATCATTTGTGAGTGCTGAAATTCCATTTGCATGTTTGCATATCATTTTCCATGTCATTTCATACCTTTATGTCATTGCCTCGGTTTGCGTGCCCATGTGCGCGCACTTCGAGGCACTTCATTTTCATCCTTCGGCCTCTCACGTGAGTGTGGCTGAGGCCCTCTCATGTTAGTGTAAGCCCAATTTGCATTTTCCATGCCATTTCATACTTTTATGTCATTGCCTCGGTTTGCGTGCCCGTGTGCACGCATTTCGAGACACTACATTCTTTATCCATCGGCTTCTTATATGAGTGTGGCTGAGGCTCACTCATGTTAGTGTAAGTCCATTTTGCATCCTGTATCTCATTTTAGTCCATCATCGCATTCCGTATGCCATTTTCTCAGTTTGCGTGCCCATGGGCACGCATTTCGAGACATCTCATTTTAGTTTCATTGCATCGTGTTCGGGATAGGAGTTAGCCCGGGCACGGGAAACGAGGCGCGTTCCGTACTCCGAGTAACGGAACGGGTCTCAGTTCCCAAGTCACCGACACTCCGGATTACCCATGATGGAGTTAGGTTTTGTCGTAGCATTCATCTGCATTCACCCCATATTGAGTTGTGCAATCCGATTCCTCGGCTACCATGCATCGATATGCGTGATTGGTGGCACGAAGATCGAGGCATGCATATATTTGTGAAATACATTGCTATGCCCCTCCTCGCTCTCTGCAACAAAATGAAGAATCGAACTTTTTGAGTCCGCACGATTTCGAGAAACATCACAAACAGAGGCTAATTGGGGCATCCTGGATTTCAGGCGAAAATCAACATACATCATTTCATTATCCGGAGCAGAGTCAAGGCAGCCCCTGGCTTGCACGCCAATTTTACAGCTTTCTTATTTAATTTGATAATCAATTAGGAATTTGTATATTTATTATTCGGACTGTATATTTATTTCGGACTGTATTATTCTTTTATTTCGGACTGTATTATTATTTATTCGGACCCTCTGAGCGAGGGTATAATTGTAATAAGTGTGGGTGAGTGTGATGTATGTCTTCCAACCCCACGTCTTTCTTCCCTTTTATTTACCTGCTTATGATGGTTAGATATAGGGCATGTTTCAATTAGCATACAGTATGACAGCATGTTTGCATCATTCATCTGTTTTACACGCACCGGGCTCGGCGCATCATACAAACTGCATTTGTATTTCAATTCCGAATTGAGTACGTGATAATTGTAGCATTTCATATGCCATGTTTAGGACAGTCGAGCCTGTTATATTTCGCATCTTCGCATGTATTGCATTAGGCAATTCTGTATGTTTAGGATCATGCATGATTTTTAACGAGCTTCTATTTTGGCGTGGAGTACTCGGTGAGTTTTATGCTTTTGCATCCTTGCATGCGTGTGAGTGTTGCCATGAATAGCATGCTTACCATGAGACTAACTGCTTATGTGATATAACTGCCTTGAATGCCTGTGGGTGGAGGTTGAGTTACTTGGATTGGAACAATTCATCAAATGTTCGTTTTAAGCCCACTAGATGGTGGCAAAATCACGTTTTTTTAAGCCCACCCGAGGGTGGCAAATCCGCGTCTTAGCCTACTTACGGGTAGCACCATCAAACCATTTTCAAACAAACAAACATGAAGCGTTTTGTTCCAATTCAGGCGATTCAGTCTATACTTGTATGCTGTGCGCATCACATAGTAACCTAGGCTAATAACCGGAATAAGAACTCACAATGTTTTCAAAATAAGATATCATGGTTAGTAGAGGCCTTTGTGGCGGAAGGGGGTGCTCACGAAGTGACCTTCCCCAATCGTACCCAAGTTCCCGAGCCGAGGCAACTTTGGTGATGACGGACACGTGGCCTTTGGCACCGAGTTAGGGTTTCCTAAATTTCCCATTATAAAATATTTAAGTGGCGACTCTGTATCTGGCGAAGCAGTCCATGTTTGGCACTTCTTCCAAAAAATCTATTTTCAAAACGATTTGCCGGATTTGGACTCTTCGGTTCAGGATTGAGGACCGTGACATTTGAGTCCTTCGAACTGTAGTGACCCAATATCGAACCAGAACGGGGGGCACTCGCACTCCCTTCCCCGGGATGCGTTCGGGGACGTCTACACATGGTCACCTACCTCAAACGCCAAAGGCCTCCTCCTATGGTCGGCATAATTCTTTTGGCGACTCTGGGCTGTAACAAGCCTCCTACGGATAAGCTCAATCTTCTCCGTCGTCTTCCTAACCAACTCCGGGCCCAACAAAGGCGCATCACCCACCTCAGCCCAACACACTGTGGATCTACACGGTCAGCCATGCAAGGCCTCAAACGGTGCCATACCGATACTAGACTGAAAGCTGTTGTTGTAGGCAAACTCCACCAATGGCAAGTGCCTCTCCCACGTCCCACTAAAGTCAAAGACACAACCTCGAAGCATATCCTCAAGGATCTGAATAGTACGCTCGGACTGCCCGTCAGTCTGAGGATGGTAAGCCGTACTAAAGGTCAACTTTGTGCCCAAGGCACTCTGCAAACTCTGCCACAGCTTAGCAGTAAAACGAGGATCTCTATCTAAGACGATCGTCACTAGGACCCCGTGCAATCTCACTATGTCCCGAATATACAAGTCGGCAAGATGATCTACCGAATCTCTCATGCGCATAGGGATAAAGTGCGCAGACTTAGTCAACCGGTCTACAGCCACCCAAATAGCATCACTACCTCGCTGAGTCCTCGGAAGACCTACAACGAAGTCCATAGTGACATGCTCCCACTTCCACTCGGCAATGGGCAAGGGTTGCAACAAACTCGCTGGCCTCTGATACTCGGCCTTCACATGCTGGCAAGTAAGGCACTTAGATACGAAAACTGCTACATCTCTCTTCATACCATGCCACCAAAACTGGCGACCTAAATCCCGATACATCTTAGTACCCCCCGGATGCACCGCAAGGCGCGAATGATGGAACTCTCGGAGTACCTCCTCTCAGCAAGACTCCGGCACAAACAAACGGTCTCGGTATCTCACACTCAAGTCGGGATACACCGTCAAACCCTTCTCAACTTTTCCACTGGAGATCTTCTCTCGGAGGGATTCTACCTCAAGGTCACCTCTCTATGCCTCTAACACTCGAGTCACAAGTGTAGGCTGCACAACAACAAAAAACATGGCTGCAGTCTCAACAGATTCGCTCAAATGCAAATCAAACTCACCAAGTGCCCCCAACATCCCCCACTCCCAGATGGCTATACAAGCTACATCACCTATGGATTTTCTGCTAAGGGCATCGGCCACAACATTGGCCTTCCCTGGATGATAATGCAACTCGAAGTCGTAATCCTCAATGAACTCTATCTACCTTCTCTGCCTCAAGTTCAAGTCCTTCTGTGAAAACAGATATTTCAGACTCTTATGATCCGAGAACACTTCGAATCTCTTGCCATAAAGGTAGTGCCTCCAGATTTTCAAGGCAAAAATCACCGCTGCTAACTCTAAGTCATGGGTAGGGTAATTCTTCTCATGAATCTTTAACTGACGTGAGCCATAAGCTACCACTTTCCCTTCTTGCATCAACACGCAACCCAGACCCTCCCGTGAGGTATCACAATAAACCGCATAACCCAACCCTCTCTCCGGAATAATCAAGATTGGAGCGGTGGTCAATCTAACTTTCAATTCCTGGAACGACTTTTCACAAGTCTCACCCCATACAAATTTGACTCCCTTCCGAGTCAGTCTAGTCAACGATGAAGCTAACCTGGAGAAATCCTTCATAAACTGACGGTAATACCCAGCTAACCCCAAAAAACTGCGGATCTCAAACACACTCTTAGGTTGTGCCCAATCTTGCACTACCTCAGTCTTGGATGCATCAACAGACACCCCTTCCCCGAATACCACATGGCCTAAGAACTTGATTTCCTCTAGCCAAAACTCACACTTCCCAAACTTGGCATACAGCTTATGGGCTCTAAGCAACCCAAGCACCACTCTCAAGTGTTCCTCGTGCTCCTTCTCAGAAAGTGAATAGATAAGAATGTCGTCCACGAAAACGACCACAAAACAATCCAAGAATTCCCGGAAGATCCAGTTCATCAAGTCCATAAAGACTGCCGGTGCGTTGGTAAGCCCAAATGGCATCACCAGAAATTCATAATGGCCATACCGCGTACGGAATGCCGTCTTCGAATGTCTTCTCCATCTGTTCCAACCACTCGTCAGCCTTAAGTGGCTCCTTCGGATCTCCAACAAATTCGTCCGGATTAGACCGGAAAAATTCCCTCTTCAAGAAAGAAGGCCCTACCTCTGCAACCTGATGCTCAGCTTTGAGAATACCCAAAGCTCCCGCTATCTCTCGGGCCAAGGCACCCATAGCATGCTGACCCACTAGCTCGGCCACGTTGGCCTGACCAACTCCCTCCTGCATTTCCGGAACGTCATCCGGTAAAGGCACCTCTTGCCTCCTAGGCCTACCACGCCTACCACCTCGTCCTGACATCCTATTAAAGATAACAAAGACGTTAGCACATTCATAAATGTGCTGAAACTAAACACCCGCGTCCTAATGCATGGACAACTGTAATTCACTCCACGTAAGCACATAAGAACATAAGCACTTACGAATTTCATTTCCGGATAATGATAGTCCTGAGGCGTTACTAGAGTTTCGGTTAAAAACAGCATTGATCAAGTGCCTTTCCAACAAGACTCCCAGAAACCCAAGGATCCAATCAACATCCTAAAAATTAAATCCCATACCCAAATAACCACATAAACATGCTATCACATAAACACATTACATTACACTTAAGTCTCTAACAAGCAAGACAAACCCATTGTGATACTAATCACTTTTCACGTACCCAAAGTATTCGAACCCAGTACGCTCTGATACCAAGTTGTAATGCCCTAAAAAAAATACATAAATCCCATCATATTAGACATGTAATGGTATAAAGAAATAAACACATTTTCATTCATCAGAGTAATTCTTACAACAGTATTACATGTTAACAACAAAAACAAGTGCCCTATAGGCTTACAACTTTCCAAGTTAACACTTGGTTTCACAAAAGAAGAGTACTAACTCTATACAAAATAAACCCGTGGCTTGATGTACATGTAATACAACAAAATAATCAAAAAAAGGTCTTCAACTCCCACATCCATCCAAGCTATGTCCTTGGAGGTAACATGCTACCTGTACCTGAAAATGGTATCTCATATAGGGTGAGCCAACGCCTAGTAGAGATATGCTAAACACAATATGAGCAATGACTAAGACATTAGCAATTGATAAATGTTCAATTCCCATAATTCAATTCATAACCCATTTCTTATCAACTTCACAATTTACATCAACGGCTCAGAACTTGGCCAACCACTTGTATGAGACAGTGACTCATATTAAACGTTGTCCATTTACAATAGATAAACATAATAGTTGTATCAACATTTCAACAGATAAGCATACAAGCTGTATCCACTTTTCGACAGATAAACGTACTAGCTATATCAACACTTCCAATGATAAACATATGAGTTGTATCAACACTTCCTTAGATAAGCATATTAGCTATATCTACACATTAACTGACAAGCGTATAAGCTGTATCAGTGGAGTCCATCCCCTATCTCCTCCCCATCAATAACCGGTTTAGAGGTCCATCCCCTATCTTCCCCTAAACTGTGAAGTACATCCCCTATCTCCTCTCATACACACACAATGTATATACATATAAGTCATATACACAATCAATCAATACATATCGTTAATGTATTCTATCAACCGTCATACTCATGACACGTTCAATTGATTAGTTCTAGTTTGCCTAATCATCACGCATTGTCTACAACAATCAAAACTACCCTCCACCGGTAGCCCAAGCAATTATTTCTAAACAGATAATAAAAACTCCAACAGATAAAATATCAATGTTTTAAAAGGGAGCGATTAATAAATCCAACTCCACCATTCTACCATATACTGAGCCAATTTCATTATTTCCAACTCAATTCCATATAACCACATTTAGCCCAAATTAATTATACCAATTAATTTATATAACAAATTAGGGTTTTCTACCCCATTTCCAAATATTGACCCAATGGTCTATATATCAACAACCAATAACAATATTATTATTTTGAAATCCAAAATACACATTTTTAGAATCAAAATAACAAAACCCCTTTTTAACCTTTTTTAAACCCTAACTCCCAAAATCAACCATTTAACAAAATGCCCAAAAATCCATGTCAAAACCCATAGTAGTGAGTAGGAATCCCTACCTCAAAAGATGAAACCCAATGATGAAGATGACGAAAGTGAAAATGCTCCAAATCCCGAGATTCTTGGATCAAAGGATAGCCCACGACGATCAACAACCTTTTTGTAAAGGCCAAAGGTTTGGAAAACACTCTAACTAGATCAACACTTAGAGAGAAGTGAAGAATTTAGAGAGAGAAGCTCTCAAATGGTGTTTTTGAAAAGTAAGAGAGAGAATGAGGTTGTAAAAAGTGGTCTAAAAATGCCCGACTGTGTACTGATATACGACATGTCCGCTCGAGCGTAAAACACAACGCTCGAGCGTCAAGAACAAAAATCTGGGTCCGCTTAAGCATAAGAAGACTCGCTCGAGCGCCAAGACACATGAATAAAGTACATCCGCTCGAGCGAGAAAACCCGTCCGCTCGAGCGCAAATTTCCCCTTCCTAGAGCTTACACCAACAAGGTACTACCCGCTCGAGCGCCAACAAGCCCGCTCGAGCGCAACCCGCTCGAGCGTAGAAATCACATCTGCAGAAGTTTTGCAGAAAATAAAATACTGTGAGTGTATAAATCCCGCTCGAGCGCAAGAAGTCCCGTTCGAGCGGACAGCCAAAAACCAAAACCCGCTCAAGCGCAGAACAACCCGCTCGAACGTAACACCAAAAACCTGAGCAACTAGATTTGAGGCTCAAGCTCAACCAACCTGTAACACACATGTCCAAAACATCCCAAAACTCACACAAATGGAATTAAAGGACGACAACAAGATAGACACAACTACCAACTCCACGGAACCGAGTCCGAAGTACAACTGAACAGTAAAGTGAATACCGGGGTCGCTATATTAATAATTTTTAATGACATGAAAAAAGATTTCAGTTAACCATTTTGTTAATAAATAAATTATTAAGTCAATTAATAATTTTTTAATGATATGAGAAATATTTTTCAATAAACAATTTTGATAATTTATTATTGCATAGGAGAATAGTTTTTTCTTTCTTTCTTTCTTTCTTTTCCTTGAGTATTTTATTAAATTAAAATTTATCACAAACGATAGTTGTAATTTCTACTATTATATGACCAATTCATATTTTAAATAAATTTTATGGTATATTTGTAATTTGTTAAAAAAATAAAAGATTTATGTTTCATAATTAACCAAGAATATCCCAATCTAAATTTTCTGATTTTTTTATTTTTTTTTTTTAAAAAAAAAACCTTAGCATTTATTAACTTCTCCCAACCCCCAAGTCTTACCCTTATAATAACACTTTAATGCATTAAGAACAAGCATAAAAAAAAATTCTTTGAAATCAAACACATATGAATTCCTTGAAAAGTCCTAACACATATGATTATTATCCCTCATAATAACACTTTAATGCATTAAGAACAAGTATAAAAAAAATTTCTTAAAAAATCCAAGACTTATGATTATTATCAAAATATTAAACTTTAATACAATATAATAATAATAATAATAAAACATTTAATTCCTTGAAAGTCTAACACATATGATTATTATCAAAATGTTAAATTTTTATATAATATAAAAAAGGAAAAAAAGAAGACATTTAAAAAAAAAGATATTTAAAAATACCAATTCACATATATAGGTAACTAGCCTATCACTCGTGCTATGCACGGGATAATTATTTATATTTATATTTATTTTAGATTTTTTTAATATATAAATTATGTTTTTAAAGATTTTTTATAAAAATAATTTAACAATCTTATCACTAGCCATAGTGTATGTGAGAAGTTAAAAATGGTACTGCAGTAACTATACACGGATTGTATCTATAATTATTTGTATAAAGGGATTTTAAATGCTGATCAGAAAATTTTGACCAAATCAATAAATGCAGGCATGTAGAAAGACATGTGGATTGAAAAAAGTTAATAAATGCTGATCAAGGGATTTTGATCAAATCAATAAATGCTGAGTTTTTTTTTAAATAAAAAATAAAAAAATATAGAAAATTCAGATTGGAATATAGAAGCTCCCACAGGCCTTGAGGATAAAAACCCCCTTTTGCTTAATATATAGTACTAGCATATCACCCGTGCTATGCACGGATTGTATTTATAATTATCTGTATATGTGAATTATGACTTTTAAATGTCTTTTTTTTTTTTTTAAATGTCTTCTTTTTTTTATATTATATTAAAGTTTAATATTTTGATAATAATCATATGTGCTGGACTTTTCAAGGAATTTTTTTTCATGCTTGTCCTTAATGCATTAAAGTGTTATTATGAGTGATAATAATCATATATGTTGGGACTTTTCAAAGAATTTTTTTTATTCATTAATCTTTTTTTAATGCTATCTAACTACAATGACATTTTTCTCATAATAAAAACAAATAATTAAAAAAATAACCATTAAAGTAGTAAATAAAAAAGATTATTTAGAACCATTGAACAAACTACAATCACATTTTTCTTTTTGTGAGTGATTATGTTTATCTAATTTCAATCATATTAAAAAATATAATTATAAACAAAAGGAGATAACTCCAATCATACAAATCACAATTTTTTTAATGCTATCTAATCATCATCAATAATTAAAAAAATTAATCACAAATTAAGTCAATTGATAATTAAAAAACACAATAATTTATTTTTCAAAAAACATAGTGAGTTAAAAAGATCAATTACAATTTTTTTTTTGGTTCAAAATACAATCTAATCATTATCAATAGTTGGTACATTATGTGACCCCAATGAGTACAATCCATTTTGTTTTTCAAAAAATACAGTGAGTTAAAAATCAAATCACAAATTAAGTGAATTGATAGTTAAAAAAACACAATAATTTTTTTTCAAAAAACACTATGAGTTAAAAAAATCAATTACAATTTTTTTTTTTTCAAAATACAATCTAGTTATTATTAATAATTGGTACTTTAAAAATCAAATCACAAAAAAAATAAAATCAAATCAAATCACAAATATTTTTATGCTATCTAACTACAATCATATTTTTTTCATAAATAATTGTAAACAAAAACATTAAAACAGTAAATAAAAGATTAAATCACATTAAAAAAAAGAACCATGGAACAAACTACAATCACATCACATTTTTTCCATAATAAAAATAAATAAATAAATGAAAAAAAGAACCATTAACTAACTACAATCATATTTTAAAAAAAAAAGAACCATTGAACTAACTACAGTCACATTTTTTTTCTTTGTGAGTGTTTATGTTTATCTAACTTCAATCATATTAAAAATAAAATTAAAATAGTAAATAGAAAGATTAAATAACATTAAAAAAAAATACATTGAACTAACTATAACAATCATATTAAAAACAAGAGCCATTGAACAAACTACAATCACATCATACTTTCCCATAATAAAATAAATAAATGAAAAAAAAGAACTATTAAACTAACTACAATCACATTAAAAAAAATTATTCAACTAATTATAATCACATTTTTCTCTTTGTTAGGGTTTATATTTATCTAACTTCAATCATATTAAAAATCAAAAATAAAATTAAAATATTAAATAAAAAGATTAAATAACATTAAAAAAAAAACCATTGAACTAACTACAACAATCATATTAAAAAAAAGAATCATTGAACAAATTACAATCACATCACATTTTTCACATAATAAAATAAATAAATGAAAAAAAAAAGAACTATTAAACTAATTACAATCACATTAAAAAAAAGAATCATTCAACTAATTATAATTACATTTTTCTGTTTATATTTATCTAACTTCAATCATATTAAAAAATCAAATTATAATTTTTATTCGCTAAACAAATCACAAATATTTTTATGCGCTATCTAACTACAATATTAAAACAGTAAACAAAAGAAAAAGTTAAGAAGGAGAAAACAAAAAGAAGACTTTCTTGTTTGCATACGTGGTCACTGAACTTGAAAGTGCAAATGTGAGAAGTCAAGAAGGAGATAATCATCATCAATAATTGATACATTATGTAACCCTAATGAGTAAAATCCATTTTGTTTTTTAAAAAACACAGTGAGTTAAAAATGAAATCACAAATTAAGTGAATTGATAGTTAAAAAAACACAATAATTTTTTTTCAAAAAACACAGTGAGTTAAAAAAATCAATTACAATTTTTTTTTTCAAAATACAATCTAATCATTATCAATAATTGGTACTTTAAAAATCAAATCACAAAAAAAAATCAAATCAAATCACAAATATTTTTATGCTATCTAACTACAATCATATTTTTTTCATAAATAATTGTAAAAAAAACCATTAAAACAGTAAATAAAAGATTAAATCACATTAAAAAAAAAGAATCATGGAACAAACTACAATCACATCACATTTTTCCCATAATAAAAAAAATAAATACATGAAAAAAAGAACCATTGAACCAACTATAATCACATTTTTTTTTTGTAAATGTTTATATTTATCTAACTTCAATCATATTAAAAATAAAATTAAAATAGTAAATAAAAATATTAAATAACATTAAAAAAAAAACCATTGAACTAACTACAACAATCGTATTAAAAAAAAAGTCATTGAACAAATTACAATCACATCACATTTTTCCATAATAAAATAAATAAATGAAAAAAAGAACTATTAAACTAATTACAATCACATTAACAAAAAAAAAAAAGAATCATTCAACTAATTATAATCATATTTTTCTCTTTGTGAGGGTTTATATTTATCTAACTTCAATCATATTAAAAAAATCAAAAATAAAATTAAAATAGTAAATAAAAATATTAAATAACATTAAAAAAAATATTGAACTAACTACAATAATCATATTAAAAAAAAGAGGCATTGAACAAACTACAATCACATCACATTTTTCACATAACAAAATAAATAAATGAAAAAAAAGAACTATAAAATAATTACAATCACATTAAAAAAAATAATCATTCAACTAATTATAATCACATTTTTCTCTTTGTGAGGGTTTATATTTACCTAATTTCAATCATATTAAAAAATCAAATGATAATTTTTTATTCGCTAGACAAATCACAAATATTTTTATGCACTATCTAACTACAATATTAAAACAGTAAACAAAAGGAAAAGTGAAGAAGGAGAAAACAAAAAGAAGACTTACTGTTTGCATACGTGATCACTGAAGTTGAAAGTGTAGAAGTGAGAAGTCAAGACTGAGAAAATAAAAAGGAGACTCACTGTTTGCAATAGGTATGTGAAAAGTTAAAAAGAGTGTGTATTGGAGAAGTTAAAAAAAATTGGAAGAATTTAATAAATGCTAAGTTTTTTTTTTTTTCCAAAAAAAATCAAAGAAATTAAGAAATTAAGATTCAGATATTGGAACTCCCACAAAATTTGTGGGTTAGAAATAGATATAAATAAATAGATAGATATAGATATAGATATTTATATTTGTTTTAAATTTTTTTAATATACAAATTATTTGTTTTGGAAAAGGTACTGCAGTAATTATGAAAGAAGTCAAAAAGTCTAAATAGATAGATACAGATATAGATATTTATATTTGTTTTAAAATTTTTTTAATATGCAAACTATTTGTTTTGGAAAAGGTACTACAGTAATTATGAGAGAAGTCAAAAAGTCTTGTGAGTTGAGAGAAGTTAATAAATACTGAGGTTAATTTTTTTTTAAAAAAAAACCAAAAAATTAGAAAATTAGGATTGACATATTGAAGCTCCCACAGGCCTTGGGGTTAAAAATCCCATTTTGTTTAATATATAGTATAGATTATAAACACAATTCGTGCATAGCACAGGTGATATGCTAATCTATACTATATATTAAGCAAAAGGGGATTTTTAACCCCAAAGCCTGTGGGAGCTCCAATCTCCTAATCCTAATTTTCTAATTTTTTTATTTAAAAAAAAAAAAACCTCAGCATTTATTGACTTCTCCCAACCCAACCTCAGCATTTATTGATTTTTCCCAACCCACAATCCCTTTTGATTTCTCTCATAATTATTGCAACACCATTTTCATTTTTTCCCATACACTATGGTTACACACAAAAATTTAAAAAAAAATAAGAATTTAGCTTAGATCTCAAAGAGATATAACATCTAAATTTGAATTGTGATTTAATAATATAATTATGTATTTTTTTAATGTATATCTATCAAAATTTTAAATTACTTAATGGGACAAATTAATCAATTTTTCAAAATTATTTATTTTTAATTTACAATATAGATTAAAAAAAACTATTGGCTGATTTATTTATTTAATAACAAAAATATTTCATAATCTCTCCCTTCTAATCTCTCTCACAAATTTTCAAAAAAAAATATTAAAACTTGCATTCATTTTCTCTTACCCAAAAAATTAGATAATATTTTCTATTAAAGTTGTAGATATCTACCTATATTTTATATATTATATTATAACATAAATAAAAAAAACTAAAAAACTAAAAAAAAATCTTTAAAGTTTATCTAAATAAACATGTCTATCACATATCTAACTCATATTTTAATCTATATCTATCAAAATTTTAAATTACTTAATGGGACAAATTAATCAATTTTTCAAAATTATTGATTTTTAATTTACAAAATAGATTAAAAAAAACTATTGACTGATTTATTTATTTAATAACAAAAATATTTCATAATCTCTCCTTCCTAATCTCTCTCACAAATTTTCAAAAAAAAATATTAAAACTTGCATTTATTTTCTCTTCCCCAAAAAATTAGATAATATTTTCTATTAAAGTTGTAGATATCTACCTATATTTTATATATTATATTATAACATAACAAAAAAAACTAAAAAACTAAAAAAAAACTTTAAAGTTTATCTAAATAAACATGTCTATCACATATCTAACTCACATCATAACTTACCTAAATAATAATAATTAAAAACAAATGGAAACCACAGATAAATTAAATTTAAAAAAAAAAAAAAAAGATATCCACAACTCTATCTTAAATAAATTGAAAAAAAAAATACCCGAATAGAAACCACACAAAAATGTATACTATATATTAAGCAAAAGGGAGTTTTTAACCACAAGGCCTATGGGAGCTCCAATCTCTTAATCCTAATTTTCTAATTTTTTGATTTAAAAAAAAAAAAAACCTCAGCATATTTTGACTTCTCCCAACCCAACCTCAGCATTTATTGATTTTTCCAAACCCACAATCCCTTTTGATTTCTCTCATAACTAGCCTATCATCCGTGCTATGCACGGGATAATTATAAATATTTATATTTATTTTTATTTTTTTAATATATAAATTAAATATATGGGGTTTGACCGAGGAGTTTGAAAGAATTTAATAAATGTTTATTTATTTATTTAAGAGGCATTAGGATTTCATTTATTGCGTTATTCATTTAATAAGTGTAATTATTATAAATTAAGTGTTTATTGTAATCAATAGTGTAATTATTACAATCTTTGAACCAATCACCAATCACCAAGTCAATTTTTTTTTAAAAAAAAAATTAAGAAATCAGGAAATTAGGATTTTTTAATATATAAATTAAATACATGGGGTTTGACCGAGGAGTTTGAAAGAATTTAATAAGTGTTTATTTATTTATTTAAGAGACATTTACACAATAATTACATAATATATAAATTAAATACATGGGGTTTGACTGAGGAGTTTGAAAGAATTTAATAAGTGTTTATTTATTTATTTAAGAGGCATTCACACAATAATTACATGGGTCTCTTGGGGATGCAAAAAGTAAGGAAATCAAGATTTCATTTATTGCGTTATTCATTTAATAAGTGTAATTATTATAAATTAAGTGTTTATTGTAATCAATAGTGTAATTATTACAATATTTGAACCAATCACCAATCACCAAGTCAATTTTTTAAAATAAAAATATTAAAAATTCAAGAAATTAGAATTGACATGTTGGAGCTTCCACAAGCCTTGGGTTTTAAAAGACCCTTTTCCTTAATATATAGATATAGATTATTGCAACACCCTTTTCAATTTCTCCCATACATTATGGTTACACACAAAAATTTAAAAAAAAAAAAAAGAGATAAGAATTTAGTTATAGATCTCAAAGAGATATAACATCTAAATTTGAATTGTGATTTAATAATATAATTATGTATTTTTTTTAATATATATCTATCAAAATTTTAAATTACTTAATGAGATAAATTAATCAATTTTTCAAAATTATTGATTTTTAATTTACAATATAGATTAAAAAAAACTATTGACTGATTTATTTATTTAATAACAAAAATATTTCATAATCTCTCCCTCCTAATCTCTCTCACAAATTTTCAAAAAAAAATATTAAAACTTGCATTCATTTTCTCTTCTCCAAAAAAATTAGATAATATTTTCTATTAAAGTTGTAGATATCTACCTATATTTTATATATTATATTATAACATAACAAAAAAAAAAAAACCAAAAAACTAAAAAAAAATCTTTAAAGTTTATCTAAATAAACATGTCTATCACATATCTAACTCACATTTTAATGTATATCTATCAAAATTTTAAATTACTTAATGGGACAAATTAATCAATTTTCCAAAATTATTGATTTTTAATTTACAAAATAGATTAAAAAAAACTATTGGCTGATTTATTTATTTAATAACAAAAATATTTCATAATCTCTCCCTCCTAATCTCTCTCACAAATTTTCAAAAAAAAAATATTAAAACTTGCATTCATTTTCTCTTCCCCAAAAAATTAGATAATATTTTCTATTAAAGTTGTAGATATCTACCTATATTTTATATATTATATTATAACATAACAAAAAAACTAAAAAACAAACAAAAAATCTTTAAAGTTTATCTAAATAAACATGTCTATCACATATTTAACTCATATCATAACTTACCTAAATAATAATAATTAAAAACAAATGGAAACCACAGATAAATTACATTTAACAAAAAAAAAGATACCCACAACTCTATCTTAAATAATTGAAAAAAAAATACCCGTATAGAAACCACACAAAAATAAAAATAAAAATAAAAATAAAAATAAAAAGATATATCTATCTATTTATCTATCTATATCTATACTATATATTAAGCAAAATGGGGTTTTTAACCCCCAAGGCCTATGGAAGGTTTAATATCCCAATCTAAATTTTTTAAATTTTTTATTTAAAAAAAAAAAAAACTCAGCATTTATTGATTTGGTCAAAATCCCCTTATTAGCATTTATTAACATTTTCAATCCACATATCTTTCCACATGCCTACAATTATTGATTTGGTCAAAATCCCCCGTTCAGCATTTAAAATCCACTTATACAAATAATTATAAATACAATTCGTGTATAGTTACTACAGTACCCTTTTCAACTTCCCCCATACACTATGGTTAGGGATAAGAAAAAAATCTTAAAAAACATAATTTATATATTAAGAAAAATCTAAAACAAATATAAATATTTATAATTTTCCCGTGCATAGCACGGGTGATAGGCTAGTATTATATAAGGAAAATGAGGTTTTTAATTTACAAGCCTTGTGGAAGCTCCAATATCCCAATCTTAATTTTCTAAATTTTTTATTTAAAAAAAAAAAACTCAGCATTTATTGACTTCTCCCAAACCACTTTTTGACTTCTCTCATACCTACTTTTACACCATTTTCAACTTCTCCCATATATTATGGCTAGTGATGGGATTGTTAAATTATTTTTATAAAAAAATCTTGAAAAAAATAATATGTATATTAAAAAATATTTAAAATAAATATAAATTCTTATCAAATCTATCTATCTATCTATATATTATATAAGTAAAAAGAGCTTTCTAACCACAAGTCTTGTAGGAGTTTTAATATCTCAAATTAAAAATTTCTAATTTTTTGATTTTAAATAATTGAAAAAAATCTTCTATACCTCTTATTCAAGCAAAAAATAATAATAATAATAATTATTATTATTATAATAATAAAATTAATTAATATTTCTTGATTTATGACTTTCAAATGGAAAGTGTGGTGGCCGAATAATTAGGCGAGGATAAGGGAGGTATATTTCGGAAGCTTGACGCTAGCCGGCATATATCCTATAGCGATCCCGGGTTTACCCTTGTTGTACAGTGATCCGGACATGTGTCCGTTGGTGTTGATAGTTGATTATTATCTTGTTTACATCCTTTTATACCTTGTATTTGAGTTATGGGATGTGTTGGCGAGTTATTCTGAGTTGGTTGAACTTAGAAACCAAGTCTAGTCGCCTGTGTTTTTGGCTTGTCGCTCGGCGAGAGGTTTACGCTCGAGCGGGGACCTTGTAGTTGCTTTTACGCTCGAGCGGGGTTTTTGGCGCTCGAGCGGAGAATACACCCATCCGGTATCTTGTGCTTCTGCGAAACTTTTGCAGGTGTGGTTTCTACGCTCGAGCGGGTTTTCTGAGCTTGAGCGGGTTGCGCTCGAGCGGACAGTACCTTTTTGGTGAGAGTTCTGGGAGAGGGAGATTTACGCTCGAGCGGGCTGGATTTCACGCTCAAGCGGACGAACTTTATTTTTGTTTCTTGGCGCTCGAGCGGACCTTGTTGAGCTCGAGCGGACCATGTTTTATGTGTCTCTACGCTCGAGCGGTGTGTTTACGCTTCGGCGGACTGTCATAACCGAGAGTGGTGCATTTTAAATCACTTTTTCACTTTTCCTTCTCTCTCCTACTTTTCCAAAACGCCATTTTCAGAGCTTCTCACTCTAAAACCATAACTTCTCTCTAGGGTTTGATCTAGGTAGAGTGTTCTTCTTCCCTTCGGCCTTTGAAAAGGTTGGGTTGATTGTCGGGGGCGTCGTTTTGATCCGAATAGTTTGGTGTTTGGAGCGTTTTGATTTTGGTCTCTTCTCCATTCGAGCTCTAACTTTGAGGTAGGGATAACCTACTCCTCTCTATGAGTTTTGTCTTTAAATTTTAGTATTTTGAGTTGGAGTTAATTTGGTAATTTTGTGAGAGTTTGGGGCTTTTATGTAATTTTATAAAAGTTGGGGTTTTATTTAAAATAAACCTATATGCACGTTTAGTATTGAGAAATGAGATTAATGTGGAATTATTGATGAAAAATGGAACCATAAGGGTTGAAATGTTAATTATGGAAAATGCCCTAATTACATTGATTGATTAACTTGAATAATTAATTGTGAGAAATGAGGAATTGGGTTGAAAATGTTGAGATTGGAAGTACACGGGAAAAAGGGATGTAGTTGAATTTCTTATCACTCACCGAATTGAAATGTTGATTTAATATCCATTTTGTGCATCTATTTTCTTTATAGAAACAACTGCTTTGGGCTATCGGTGGAGGATAGTCTTGATTGTTGTAGACAATGCATGATGATTAGGCAAATTGAAACTAATCAATGGAATGTGTCATAGAGTATGACGGTTGATAGAATACATTAATTTTATGTATTGATTGATTGTGTACAAAACCTATGTGTTTATATGCACTTTGTGTAGAGGAGGAGATGGGGGATGTACTCCGCGGTTTAGGGGAAGATGGGGGATGTACCTCTAAACCGGATAGCGTTGGGAGGAGATGGGGGATGTACTCCGTAGATACAGCTCATATGCTTGTCTAAAGAAGTGAAGATACAACTCATATGCTTATCTTTGAGAAGTATAGATATAGCTTATATGCTTGTCTAGAGAAGAGTAGATATAGCTCCTATGCTTATCGTTTGTTGTGTGATATAGATCTTATACTTATCTACTGAGATGTTGATACAGCTCATATGCTTATCGATTAATGTGATGACATAGCTAATGTACCTATCTGTCGAAAATGGAAAATGATAGATAACATAGACTTGTAAGTCATGTAATCGAAATGTGATATAAGTGGATGTTTCGGTGTTAGCCATCTATCAACTGCTAATCTTTTAGTCATTGTTCATAGTTGGTTTAGTATATTTCTACCGGGCTGTGGCTCACCCTATATGGGAACATCATTTTCAGGTACAGGTAGCATGCCACCTCCAAGGACATAGCTTGGGAGGCTAGAGGCGGACAGACTTTTTGTTGTCTTTCTTTGATGTATTACATGTAAATTCAAGCCAAGGGCTTAATGTGTAAATGAGTTAGCACTATATTTTTTTGTAACCAAGTGTTAACTTGGAAAGCTGTAAGCCCTTAGGGCATTTGCTTTTGTTGTTAACATGTAATACTTTTTGTATTGAAACTCTGTTAATGGAAGAATATGGATCTTTTATACATATCAATGCATGTCTTTATTGTTGGGTTTTATGTTGTTATTTTGAGGGCGTTACATATCCCGCAAGAATACGGGGCCGAATAGGATAGATAGGCCGTATTTGGACCCCTCCCTAGAGCCAAATAGAGGAAAAGATAATGATCGAAAAAGTAGGCCCAGGCCCCGAGGCCCAGATAATGGATATAAATACAAGAGCTTCAGATTTGTAAAGGCACGTAAGAATCACTTCTGAAAACTTAGTAAACAAGCTTTCTTGAGCAGAGGAACTGACTTGCCCGTCGGAGTGCTAATTCCGGCACCCCCGACCGGAGTGTTCATATCTTTTCAGGTGACTAGCTGAGGATCATTGGCATCTTTCAGGATCTAAAGAGTATTTCCAAACCCTTTCACCACAATTGGCGCCGTCTGTGGGAATAATCAAATACATCCATGGAAGGCGTGACCGAAGATCCCCCGATAGCCACCAACGAGATAACACAGGAAGACGACTTCACCCCAGCCAATATGCTCGGAAAAGAAACCATCTCGGCACGACGCGTCCTGAACTTCGATTCACCAACAACTTCAGCACAAGAAACAATGCAGGCTATCATAGAACAAGCAAAGCAGAATGAACATAGGCTCGAGAACATGATCGCTGAGAACGAACGACTCCGTCAAGATTTGGCCCTGGAGGTAGCAATGTAACGCCCTCAAAAAAACAACATAAAACCCAACAATAAAGACTTGCATTGATATGTATAAAAGATCCACATTCTTCCATTAACAGAGTTTCACTACAAAAAGTATTACATGTTAACAACAAAAGCAAATGCCCTAAGGGCTTACAACTTTCCAAGTTAACACTTGGTTACAAAAAAATATAGTGCTAACTCATTTACACATTAAGCCCTTGGCTTGAATTTACATGTAATACATCAAAGAAAGACAACAAAAAGTCAGCCCGCCTCTAGCCTCCTAAGCTATGTCCTTGGAGGTGGCATGCTACTTGTACCTGAAGATGATGTTCCCATATAGGGTGAGCCACAGCCCAGTAGAAATACACTAAACCAACTATGAACAATGACTAAAAGATTAGCAGTTGATAGATGGCTAACACCGAAACATCCACTTATATCACATTTCGATTACATGACTTACAAGTCTATGTTATCTATCATTTTCCATTTTCGACAAATAGGTACATTAGCTATGTCATCACATTAACCGATAAGCATATGAGCTGTATCAACATCTCAGCAGATAAGTATAAGAACCATATCACACAACAAACGATAAGCATAGGAGCTATATCTACTCTTCTCTAGACAAGCATATGAGCTATATCTATACTTCTCAAAGATAAGCATATGAGCTGTATCTTCACTTCTTTAGACAAGCATATGAGCTGTATCTACGGAGTACATCCCCCATCTCCTCCCAACGCTATTCGGTTTAGAGGTATATCCCCCATCTTCCCCTAAACCGCGGAGTACATCCTCCATCTCCTCCTCTACACAAAGTGCATATAAACACATAGATTCTATACACAATCAATCAATACATAAAATTAATGTATCCTATCAACCGTCATACTCTATGACACATTCCATTGATTAGTTTCAATTTGCCTAATCATCATGCATTGTCTACAACAATCAAGACTATCCTCCACCGATAGTTCAAAGCAGTTATTTCTATACATAAAATAAATGCACAAAATGGATATTAGATCAACATTTCAATTCGGTGAGTGATAAGAAATTCAACTACATCCCTTTTTCCCGTGTACTTCCAATCTCAACATTTTCAACCCAATTCCTCATTTCCCACAATTAATTATTCAAATTAATCAATCAATATAATTAGGGCATTTTCCATAATTAACATTTATACCCTTATGGTTCCATTTTTTCACCAATAATTCCACATTAATCTCATTTCTCAATACTAAACATGCATATAGGTTTATTTTAAATAAAACCCCAACTTTCATGAAATTACATAAAAGCCCCAAACTTTCACAAAATTACCAAATCAACCCCAACATCTCAAAATACTAAAATTTAAAGACAAAACTCATAGAGAGGAGTAGGTTATCCCTACCTCAAAGTTAGAGCTCGAATGGAGAAGAGACCAAAATCAAAACGCTCCAAACACCAAACTTTTCGGATCAAAACGACGCCCCCGACGATCAACCCAACCTTTACAAAGGCCGAAGGGAAGAAGAACACTCTACCTAGATCAAACCCTAGAGACAAGTTATGGTTTTAGAGTGAGAAGCTCTGAAAATGGCGTTTTGGAAAAGTAGGAGAGAGAA
The DNA here is from genome assembly GCA_025200525.1 of Camellia lanceoleosa. NCBI lineage: Eukaryota > Viridiplantae > Streptophyta > Magnoliopsida > Ericales > Theaceae > Camellia > Camellia lanceoleosa. The sequence goes on along the minus strand of CM045765.1, from coordinate 141,333,425 downwards.
GGAAAAGTGAAAAGTGATTTAAAATGCCCAGCCACTCTCAGTTATACGACAGGTCCGCTCGAGCGTAAAACACACCGCTCGAGCGTAGAGACACATAAAACATGGTCCGCTCGAGCGCAACAAGGTCCGCTCGAGCGCAACAAGGTCCGCTCGAGCGCCAAGAAACAAAAATAAAGTTCGTCCGCTCGAGCATGAAATCCAGCCCGCTCGAGCGTAAATCTCCCTCTCCCAGAACTCTCACCAAAAAGGCACTGTACGCTCGAGCGCCAACAATCCCGCTTGAGCTCAACCCGCTCGAGCTCAGAAAACCCGCTCGAGCGTAGAAACCACACCTGCAGAAGTTTTGCAGAAGCACAAGATGCCGGATGGGTGTATTCTCCGCTCGAGCGCCCAAAACCCCGCTTGAGTGTAAAAGCAACTACAAGGTCCCCGCTCGAGCGTAAACCTCTCCGCTCGAGCGGACAAGCCAAAAACCTGGGCGACTAGACTTGGTTCCTAAGTTCAACCAACCTGTAACAAACCTGCCTAACACATCCCATAACTCAAATACAAGGTATAAAAGGATGTAAACAAGATAATAATCAACTACCAACACCAACGGACACATGTGGGATCCTTCATACAACAAGGGTAAACCCGGGATCGCTATAACCTTCCTTAAAGAATTTAGTCCCGAAATTAAGAACAAGTTTTGAAAAGAGAGTTTTTCTTCAATTTAAACAATGTTATAACTCAACATTCAACAATTACCCATTACTGGGTCATCCATTTCTTATCAAGAGCCATTTCACAATATATATATATATTTCAATGTGCATCTATGACATGCACTTCCCTTTCATTTTCCAACCATTTTCAACATACATGGTTCACAATTCACATTAGAATCAATAATCAAGATATATCTCCAGTTCTATAATATAGCCAACGTATGCAATATTATAATCAACTCCCATATCAAGGTAAGTTCTTCATTACTACCATAACTCAAAACATATTCAATGTTTTACAACTTAAGATATATATAAAGCTCTCAAGTCTAACAATTACAAAATCTATTGTCAAGATTACACATCAATAAACAAGTCCGGATATTTCTCGCGGACTTCCAACTCACGTTCCCAAGTGGCCTCCTCCACCCCGTGATGTTTCCACAAAACCTTAACCAAAGGAATGGTCTTGCCACGCAGGACTTGATCCCGCCTATCCAAGACTCGAACCGGTCTCTCCTCATACGAGGCATCCTCATCTACCTCTAAGTCTGCCCAATCCAACACGTGTGATGGATCCGGCTCATACTTCCGAAGCATACTCACATGAAACACGTTATGAACCGGGATAAGCTGGCGGTAAGGCTAAACGATAGGCAACCTCGCCAATCCTCTCAAGGATCTCGAAAGGACCAATAAATCGAGGGGATAGCTTCCCGCCCTTCCCAAATCTCATCAATCCCCGCCTAGGTGATATCTTCAGAAAGACATGATCACCCGTCTCAAACTCCAACGGTCTCCTCCTACGGTCAGCATAAGATTTCTGACGACTCTGGGCTGTAACAAGCCTCCTACGGATAAGCTCAACTTTCTCCGTCGTCTCCCTAACCAACTCCGGACCCAACAAAGGTGCGTCACCCACCTCGGCCCAACAAACTAGAGACCTACAAGGTCGGCCATACAAGGCCTCAAACGGTGCCATACCAATACTAGATTGAAAACTGTTATTGTAGGCAAATTCCACCAATGGTAAGTGCCTCTCCCACGTCTCACTGAAATCAAGGACACAACCCCGAAGCATATCCTCAAGGATCTGAATAGTACGCTCGGACTGCCCGTCAGTCTAAGGGTGATAAGCCGTACTAAAGGTTAACTTAGTGCCCAAGGCACCCTGCAAACTCTGCCACAACTTGGCGGTAAAACGAGGATCTCTATCTGAGACGATCGTCATTGGGACCCCGTGCAACCTCACTACGTCCCGAATATACAAGTCAGCAAGATGATCTACCGAATCTCTCACGCGCATAGGAATGAAGTGCGCCGACTTAGTCAACCGGTTTACAACCACCCAAATAGCATCACTACCCCGCTGAGTCCTCGGAAGACCCACAACGAAGTCCATAGTGACATGCTCCCACTTCCACTCGGCAATAGGCAAGGGTTGTAACAAACCCGCTGGCCTCTGATGCTCGGCCTTCACTTGCTGGCAAGTAAGGCACTTAGATACGAAAACTGCCACATCTTTCTTCATACCCCGCCACCAAAACTGGTGACCCAAATCCTGATACATCTTAGTACCTCCCGGATGTACCGCAAGGCGCGAATGATGAAACTCTCAGAGTACTTCCTCTCGGCAAGACTCCGGCACAAACAATCGGTCTCGGTATCTCACGCTCAAGTCGGGATACACCATCAAACCCTTCTCAACCTTCCCATTTGAGATCTTCTCTCTGAGGGATTCTACCTCAAGGTCACCTCTCTGGGCCTCTAACACTCGAGTCACAAGTGTAGGGTCATGCGCAACAAGAAAACAAGGCGCGGACCTCAGATTCGCCCAGAAGCAAATCAAACTCGCCAAGTGCCCCCAACATCTCCCACTCTCGGATGGCTACACAAGCTACATCACTAATGGATTTCCTACTAAGAGCGTCGGCCACAACATTAGCCTTCCCTGGGTGATAATGCAACTCGAAGTCGTAATCCTCAATAAACTCCATCCACCTCCTCTGCCTCAAGTTCAAGTCTTTCTATGAAAACAGATATTTCAGACTCTTATGATCCGAGAACACCTCGAATCTCTCCCCATAAAGGTAGTGCCTCCAGATTTTCAAGGCAAAGATCACAGCCGCTAACTCTAGGTCATGTGTAGGGTAATTCTTCTCGTGAATTTTCAACTGATGTGAGCCATAAGCTACCACTTTCCCTTCTTGCATCAACACACAACCCAAACCCTCTCGTGAGGCATCACAATAGACTGCATAACCCAACCCTCTCTCCGGAATAATCAAGACCGGAGCGGTGGTTAATCTAACTTTCAATTCCTGAAACGACTTTTCACAAGTCTCACTCCATACAAATTTGACTCCTTTTCGAGTCAATCTAGTCAACGGTGAAGCTAACCTGGAGAAATCCTTCACGAACCGACGGTAATACCCAGCTAATCCCAGAAAACTGCGGATCTCAAACACACTCTTAGGCTGTGCCCAACCTTGCACTGCCTCAGTCTTGGATGTATCAACAGACACCCCTTCTCCGGAAACCACATGGCCTAAGAACTTGACTTCTTCTAGCCAGAACTCACACTTCCCAAACTTGGCATACAGCCTATGGGCTCTAAGAAACTCAAGCACCACTCTCAAGTGTTTCTCGTGCTCCTCCTCTGAAGGTGAATAGATAAGAATGTCGTCCACGAAGACGACTACAAAACGATCCAAGAATTCCCGAAAAATCCGGTTCATCAAGTCTATAAAGACTGCCGGTGCATTGCTAAGCCCAAATGGCATCACCAGAAACTCATAATGGCCATACCGCGTACGGAATGCCGTCTTCGGAATATCCTCCTCCCTGACCCTCAACTGGTGGTAACCCGATCTCAAGTCTATCTTAGAGAAACAACGGGAACCCTTCAACTGGTCAAACAAAGCATCTATACGGGGCATAGGGTACTTATTCTTAACCGTAGCCCGATTCAACTTCCGGTAGTCGATACACAATCTCAAGGCACCATCTTTCTTTTTAGCAAAGAGGGCCGGTGCTCCCCACGGTGAAACACTAGGGCGAACAAAACCCTTATCTAGTAATTCCTGGAGCTGAACTTTCAACTCAACCAACTCTGCTGGAGCAAAACGGTAAGGTGCCATAGATATCGGCGCCGTGCCGGGCACTAGATCAATAGAGAATTCTATCTCTCGGTGAGGTGGCAAATCAACGAGATCCTTGGGAAAGACGTCCGAGTGCTCACACACTCACCACTCTCAAAGCTAGCAAGTAGACCACTAAGCTCATTCCGCCCTCGCGGACCATACCCCGGTGGCACAACACTACCAACCTGGTCTCCCATGAAATGGAAACACTCCCCGCTCACGGTACAACAAGTAACTCTCTGGCGGAAGCAATCAATCACAGCCCGGTATGACGATAACCAGTCCATACCTAGAATAACATCAAAGCCCTTCATGGGCATAACTACAAATGGAAACGGAAGCCTATGATCGTCAACCTCGATATCGCAACCTCTACATCCGTGTTTCAAAATCAACTCACCCCCAATAGGTGACACAACGCAAATAGGAGATGCTAATAGTGCTAACTCCAATTCCAACACAGATGCAAATGCAGCAGATACAAAAGAATGAGATGCACTAGTGTCAATCAACACTCTAGCAACTGAGTTGCAAAATAGAAAAGTACCTCTCACTACTGATGGAGCTGGTACTAGGTCTGTGTGATAAAGATACACGCTACCAGAGGCCCCTCGTCCACTGCTCACCTCTAGGAGCATCATGTTGCCTTTGAATGGGATGACGAAGCCCCCGGGTTGGCCCCCGAGGCCTGCACAGACTGAGCTGGCTGAAATCCCTGCGTCTGTCTAGAACCAGACGCCCCTGAAGTGGCACTCAGCTGTGGGCAAAACCTCTTCAGTGCCCAGTGTCCCACATCGATAACAAGACAAGGTGCCGCCCAAACTCTGACTCTGTGGTCTGGCTGAAGAAGATGCAGCCCTCTGACCTCCGCCCTTCTGCGGGCAAACAGAAACCTTGTGACCCGGCTGGCCACACTTGTAACAGGTAAACTCTCCCTGATTGCTCCTCCCGAGCACTTAGACTCTTGGGAAAGGCGACCTGGCCATACCACCCTGAGACGGTTGAGGGTTATAACCCCTCTGTCTCCTGCCATCACTCTGGCCTTCTTGGCCCCTCTTGGAGCCTCTATGTTTCTCCTCATCCTCCTCTTGCATCATCAGCTCCATATGAGCTGCAGTATCTACCAAGTGCCTATACTCCCGAATGTAAGGTCCACCAACTCTCAACTTGAGGCCCCGCCTCAACTTCCGCTCAAACTCATAGCAGCGGTGTTCTTCTGTCGCCACAAGTTCAGGTACAAACCTGGGCAAGCTAGTAAAAGTAGCCTCAAACTCGCCACGCACAAACCCTCCATTTAAGGCTAAACTGATCCCTCAGCTTCTCCCTGGCAACTGCAGATAAGAACTTCTCCTGGAAAGCATTTACAAACGCTTCCCAAGTACCTCCAATACGGACTTTCTCATACTTCCACCATTGACCTGCATCTCCCTTCAGCTGGAAGGATGCCAAAGTCACCTTCAGTGCTCCGTCCTCGATGCCAAGCATCTCGAACGTTTTACTCATTTGTTCCAACCACTCGTCTGCCTTCAGTGGTTCCTTAGGATCCCCTACAAACTCCTCCGGGTTAGACCGGAAAAACTCCCTCTTCAAGAAAGAAGGTCCTACCTCAATTGCCTGGTTTCCAGCCCTGAGAATCCCCAAAGCCCCTGCTATCTCTCGGGCCAAGGCACTCATAGCCATTGACCATTGCTCGGCCACGTTGGCTCGATCAACCCTCCCTCTGTCTTTAGGAATCTCATCCGGTAAAGGCATTTCCTGCCTCCTAGGCCTGCCACGCCTACCGCCTCTTCCTCGTCCTGACATCCTAAAAGAGGCACTCAGAACGTTAGCACATTTATAAACGTGCCCAAACTAAACACTCACGTCCTAATGCATGGACAATTGTAATTCACTCCACGTAAGCACATAAACACATAAGCACTTACGAATTTCATTTCTGGATAGTGATAGTCCTGAGGCGTTACTAGAGTTTCGATTAAAAACAGCATTGATCAAGTGCTTTTCCAACAAGACTCCCAGAAACCCAAGGATCCAATCAACATCCTAGAAATTAAATCCCATACCCAAATAATCACATAAGCATGTTATCAATTAAACACATGGAATATGACACTACACTAAGTCTCTATCAAGCGAGACAAACCCATTGTGATCCTAATCACTTCTCACGTACCCAAAGTATTCGAACCCGGTACGCTCTGATACCAAGTTGTAACGCCCTCAAAAAAACAACATAAAACCCAACAATAAAGACCTGCATTGATATGTATAAAAGATCCACATTCTTCCATTAACAGAGTTTCACTACAAAAAGTATTACATGTTAACAACAAAAGCAAATGCCCTAAGGGCTTACAGCTTTCCAAGTTAACACTTGGTTACAAAAAAGTAGAGTGCTAACTCATTTACACATTAAGCCCTTGGCTTGAATTTACATGTAATACATCAAAGAAAGACAACAAAAAGTCTGTCCGCCTCTCGCTTCCCAAGCTATGTCCTTGGAGGTGGCATGCTACCTGTACTTGAAAATGATGTTCCCATATAGGGTGAGCCACAGCCTAGTAGAAATACACTAAACCAACTATGAACAATGACTAAAAGATTAGCAGTTGATAGATGGATAACACCGAAACATCCACTTATATCACATTTCGATTACATGACTTACAAGTCTATGTTATCTATCATTTTCCATTTTCGACAAATAGGTACATTAGCTATGTCATCACATTAACTGATAAGCATATGAGCTGTATCAACATCTCAGCAGATAAGTATAAGAACCATATCACACAACAAACGATAAGCATAGGAGCTATATCTACTCTTCTCTAGACAAGCATATGAGCTATATCTATACTTCTCAAAGATAAGCATATGAGCTGTATCTTCACTTCTTTAGACAAGCAGATGAGCTGTATCTACGGAGTACATCCCCCATCTCCTCCCAACGCTATCCGGTTTAGAGGTACATCCCCCATCTTAGGGCCGAATAAGTCTCCGGATTCGGAGCCCCCTTTGGTGCATGACACCTTAGGCCCGAATAAGTCTCCGGATTCGGAGCGCCTTTCGTCGATATCACGATTGGCCAAATCAAGTCTCCGGATTCGGAGCCCCCTTTGGTTCATGACACCTTAGGGCCGAATAAGTCTCCGGATTCGGAGCCCCCTTTGGTGCATGACACCTTAGGGCCGAACAAGTCTCCGGATTCGGAGCGCCCTTCGTGGATATCACGATTGGCCAAATTAAGTATCCGGACTCGAAGCGACCCTCATGGACGTCACGACTGCCCAAACTCTCCGGATCCGGAGACCGTTTTAATTCACTAATATGGTTCGCCGGACAAGGCGTACCTTAGCCGGCCCATGAGTAAGACCCATTCCAGCCAAACTCGCACCCCGCCCAAGGCAAAGGCCGATCCCCGAGTACAGGAACAATATTTAAACTAAAATATCTAAGCCACACAAAAGTTCCAATAGCAAACTATTGAACCATACGAAACAACGTACTTAACCGGGATCAAGAACATTCATCCGGTATAGCTAAAACAAAACATTTTCAGAATACAGCTCAACTATATGAAATAACACTTTTTATTTCATTCAAAAGGTGTTACATAGACGCAATCCGCGTTCGAACATTACAATATCTACCTCTAACTTCTAAGACAAATCAACCCATCGACTCGACTCTTGTCATTAGAACAACCATCGCGCCTCAAAATGAATCGATCTAACCGCGCCCGAATCGGCATGCCACCAGGCCTTTGACACCATCGACAATGTCAAGGCCAAGATCCAAGACAAGGGAGGTTAGGAGTAGCGGTCGTTGTGCTTCCTTTCGGGGTGATCTGCTTCGACGACTTGAGGCGGCGTGTTTCGGTTTCTCCTCTCAGCGGTCCACCTCCCACACCGGAGAATCCTCCGCCGCAAACCATCCGAGCGCCAAGTTCGGCCGGAATTTGAGCTCCTGCAACTATCATCACCATCCGATGGTAAGAACTGTTGGTCATCCCACGCAGTAGATGCTAGAGAACCAAATATGCTTGACTGCATGAGGCGCCTGCCGCTTTTATTCTCAGTAATGGCCGCGATCTCGAGGCCCAAGTCTCGAAGTGATTTTATTAACACTAAACTCCACGAACACAATCGTCGGTCAACATTCTCCACGACCTAATTAACCCAACAATTGGCTAAAACGCGCGCGCATAGGCTGCGCAAGGGTAAAAAATTACCTAGCCCAATCGGCTAGACATCTGGCATTCAAGCCAAGTCAAAACGCCGTAGCCCCTCCGATCCCTGACACACGGCTTCTTCAAATTTCAACAACATGCCGCAATAGGCTTTGTTCAAAAGTAAACGACCATTATATGGAGGCCGATCACGTACAATGAATCGGAGGCCGATCACGTACAATCAAATTAAACATGCACATGCCGAATGCGGGACACAATTTGACATTTTCAATAAAGCGTCTTTTATTCAAAGAATCAAGAAATTACATAATTGCGAACGCGACCAGCGTTCGAACCTTACAATAATTAAAGTCATACGACATCGGCCTCATCCTCACTCTTCTCAACCTCGAAAGCAGAAAATGGAAAGTCCTTACTGTGATAGAGAGGTGACGCCGAATCGATGCCTGACAAGCGAAGAGATTCGACGGCTTGAGATGCCTTGATCCAACCATGCCTGAACCCACGATTTTCACATCGGCAAACCTCTTCGGCAAGCTTCTCCTGGGTCTTTTGGATTCCAACCAAGCGCCCTTCGTGAAAACCTTTCTCATAAGACCTCCCCTTGGCGGACTCCAACGCGAACATGCTCGCCGTTTCACGATCGGCAATGGCAGCGCTTATAAGCCGACTGGTAACCCTCTCTTCCACGACTGGATTCACCTGCCCTGCCGGTTGTACTTGAGCCGCTTTGATCTTCCTTAATTCACGTTCAGCCGCCTCCACGCAAGCCTCCAAACTGCGGATATGCTCATCCTTTTTCTCCATTTCTCGGCGGGCGGCGCGCAATCGCATCCTGACTTCATAAGCCGTATAGAGCCCTTTCACCGCCCCATGAATGCCCTCGCGAAACACTTCGTAGTCCTGACGACCAACCATTGACTGCTGAACTTCCGGAGGAAATATTTGTCGAGCAAACTCGACCGCTACGTCTGGATCTCGCACGATCGAGTCCGCTTCCGTCATGGGCTTATTCTTCACGAATACTGCAAAACTTAACGGGCACGGATTCGCGTCTGATCTCCTTTCAACTTGGGCGTGTGGCGATCTCCCATGAGACTGCCTGTCCTGTTTGGGCGACCTACTACGACGTCGGGGAGATTGACACCTCTCTCGACCCATAGAACTCTTACTCCCAGCACGCAAGGGCGCACCACGGTGTTCACTTCGATCCATATCACTGCCAAGCTCAGCCAATGTCTTGGCTTCCCCTTTGCTGTTAAAGAAGAGTTTGTTCGACATACGCACAATAGATTTTCTCTCACGAGTCTGAATCAGATACCTACCACTCTTAAAAGTTGTGCCCTTAATCATTTAACACTCGCAGAGGCAGCACGATCGAGGCAAGTTCATTAGTCGCGAAACCCAATCGCCTGACGCCGGATAGGTCAACGGCAGGACAAGCTTTTGGCTCAGGATCTTCAGCCTAAGTGCGTAGTACCCCAGCCGGCTCATGAATTGATCCCTTAGAGCCAGAGTTCCTATCATGAACCCACTAGGGCAAGGGCAGATCCATCAATCCAAGGACACAAGATCAGTAGGCAGTGAAATTGCAAATGGTGATTTTGATGAGATATGTATAAAATCTGTAGGAACCCAGATATTGACCAATCTTTTCCCCTCTACCTTCAGTGGTTCTATGAAATTGAAAATGGTGTTTAGAAGAGTTCTAGATAAAATCATTCGTGCCACAGCAAAATCATCCGGCTCATGAGTTGACTGGCAAGAACAGATTTATCAATCTATTCGGACTAAGTACCCCAGCCGGCTCACAAGTTGATTCAGCGCTAGAATTCTTTTTATGAACCCACTGGGGCAAGGGCAGATTCACAAATCAGGGTTTCCCCACAGTATATGCAATTCCATTTTACCAAATGCATTGACAAATATAGAACTCTTTCATTAAAATTAAAATTACAAGAATTCTTTCATACAAAATGTGTGATAGTAGCAAAAATTACAAGGAAATTTTCATTAATAAATTGCGCGCCAATGCTAACCAATTTATACATGAAAACTACCCTAAACCAACAAATCACTATCCAAAAAGAAAAACAAAAACAAAAAGACGCCTGCGCAGTAAACGGCTCCCAGATCATTCATCGGTATCGGACTCAAGTGGCTGAACGTCCACCTGCTCATAAGGAATTGGCACATCCAAGGTAACCTCAGCGGCAGCAAGGGCTTTGAGCCATCCATGTTTGAACCCGCGATTCTCAAATTTGGACACTTCTTCAACATATTCCGTCAGAGCGGCGCCTCTCCCTGCCTCAAAGGCCTCCGATTCGACTTTATCGCGGGCCGCCTTAAGCTCCACTAACTGAGCTTCCGCTTCAGCAAGTTCTTCCTTTGAGAGTTTGAGCGATTCCTCGCTCGCATTTGCCCTACCCTCAGCTTCAACACGAATTTGTTCGGCGACGCGAGCCCTCTCTTTCTCCGCTTCAGTTCGCCCGCTCTCCATTTCAGCTCTTATAATTTCGAACTCGGCCCTACTTTTCTGACCCTGCAACTCTGTTTCCAAATGGTCAATTCTCCCGAGCGCATCACGCAAGCGGCGACCCAAGTCGGTGATCCTTCCGATCGTCTGCAAAACAATTCGGTACGATTAGACACCTTTAACAAACAAGAGCGAGATTAAGGCGACCTACCAGGAGTGCCGATTGAGCGATTAGGCAACGGCCATAACGTCAGCACGCGGCAGCAAGGCTTTGTTGTCGAGTGATGAAATTGAAGCCGCCAGCTCAGAGCCTGTTGGATCTCGATGGCGGCGTCGGATAAAATCGGCACGCCCCTGATTTTCGGCTGAATAACAAACGGCGCGATCACGTCCGGTTCTTCAAGCCGAGGCCGTTTGCTAGCGGGGCCAGTTTCCGAGCTCGTCTCTCCCTCGACACCACGCTTTTGGCCATGCTCTGGAATCAGCCGTTCCTCATCGGCCTGCTCTCCACCCTCTCTCCCCGCATCGGACGCAGCAACCTCAACCGTCCCCTCAGGAACGGGTACGAAGGGCTTGATCAAGATGGAATCTGATGCAGCGCATTCGGCCTTCTTCCGGGCGGCCATCCGCTCGGCATTTCTTTTACGTGCCATCTGCGTTAGGCTTTCCTTCGCCATACCCTCCAAGAAATCGCCGGGTAGATCCCCCAGATTCGCAAAAATATCCCTAGAAGAGAAATCCGTTCGTCTTGAGGCGAATGGCTCGGTGGCCTCAGATGCCGAGCATACGGCCTTGTCGCCCTCTACAACCTCCTCAGTAGACCCCCCAGCCGGATCGGCGATCACCTCTACAACCGGCTCGGCATCTTCTTCGGAATCAGAATCTACGAGACCGATCTGCCTAAGGTTTTTGAAGCGGGGGAAGATAAGGGCCGAGAGCTGTTGACTGCCTGCTGGAATCGGGATGTTATCTGCAGCCGAGAAAGTAGTGTAAGTGGGTTCGTACCGAAGGAGAATATGGGCGGCTCTCCCTTGCTGTTGTACGTTTGGGCGGCCGAAATATCTGAGTGCAGTCTTGATTTCCCCAAGAATCACGTCGTCAACCGAAGTCAAGATTTTCTTCAACCTATTACCTGCAGAAGAGAAAAAACGATTTAGGGAAAGGAGCCGAATAAGAGATAGTCCAGCAAACAAGACATTGCGTGGCAACCTGGGTCACCCTTATGTCTGGGAATAGGGTCCAGGCGATCCTCCCCATCAGCGAACTCCCAATTACCTCGGACGTTGACCATCACGTCGTCAACCCGTTTACCAGAACTGGCAAGCATGGTCACCAAGTGATGGTCAGTATCTTTGGCCCTGAGAAAATATCGCCCCAGCCGACCGGAGGATTTGGCTAAGGCGTAGCAATGCCGAATGGCCGGAATCCCAAGGTTGATCCTAAGGCGTCGATTCAACTCTACTACCCCCATGATGATTCGAAAGAAATTTACATTGGGTTGAGAAGGAATCAAACCCCAATAGCGGAGAACGGCTCTCAAAAGTGGGTGTAGGGGGAAACAAACTCCGCCCTCAGCAATGGATAAAAGAGGGAATACGATAGTGTTTTGGTCTTCCCTCTCCATGTCGAGAGCATTGTCCATTACAAGGGATAAATGGACATCGTAAGGAATAGAGAAGTGTTGCCGAAAACCAGAGATACGACCCTCAGAGAGGAGGTCTTTCAAATGTTTGGCCATCTTAATAGAGAACTAAGTGTTCGCCGGAGCCAAAATAACAAACGGAAAACAGGATTACAAAGAAGGGATAATGAAACTTACGAGGAGCAAATGAGACAGGGGAAGACGGGAAGAAGTTGCAGAAAACACGAGTCGCGGAGAGATATGCACTGGCGATCCAAAAGTCTCAGAAAATCGACGAAACGAGAATTTGAAAAGACCGAAGTTTCAAATCGCAATAAATGCTGAGATACACATGAATAGAGCGGGAAAGCATAATGATGAGCAGAAAGGTGCGCGCCTCCTGACATATATTGGGGCACGCGAAGCCGCCTGACGCTGAACTTCTCAAATTCTGAACCAAACTCGCCGGTTAACTGCCGTCAACAGAGAGTTCGGAGGGCAATTGTGGTGGCCGAATAATTAGGCGAGGATAAGGGAGGTATATTTCGAAAGCTTGACGCTAGCCGGCATATATCCCGCAAGAATACGGGGCCGAATAGGATAGATAGGCCATATTTGGACCCCTCCCTAGAGCCGAATAGAGAAAAAGATAATGATCGAAAAAGTAGGCCCAGGCCCCGAGGCCCAGATAATGGATATAAATATAAGAGCTTCAGATTTGTAAAGGCACGTAAGAATCACTTCTGAAAACTTAGTAAACAAGCTTTCTTGAGCAGAGGAATTGATTTGCCCGTCGGAGTGCTAATTTCGTCACCCCCGACCGAAGTGTTCATATCTTTTCAGGTGACTAGCTGAGGATCATTGGCGTCTTTCAGGATCTAAAGAGTATTTCCAAACCCTTTCACCACAGAAAGTATAACAAATATATTAAATGAAAAATAGAAAGTATATCAATCCATTTCAAAATTCAAATTTGAAGGGCACTAAATATAGAAAACATTCTATTAATTTAAATTTAAAATTATAATGATTTATCCCATAATATATAAGTTTTAAATAATTATATATTACATGATTTATTTATATATCTATATACTATTATAGTTGTAAAATATTGTCATTTCGTTAAGGTTGAAAGTTGTAATTCTTTTTTCTCATTTTTTATTTTGTTTAATTTTTTGTTAATACGTGTTACAATATGATTGGTCTATAAACTAATTTTATATTCTTAAAAGAAAATTTCAAATTTAGATTCTTACTTAAACTATGTTACTATAATTGGAATGAGATCAATATTCATTCCTTAAATTTTGTATCCTTTATTAAATTATAAAATAAAATTTTAAATTTAAATTCTTCTTCAAAATATATTACTACAATTAGAATGAGATCAATATTCACATGTGTCGTAATAATGTATCATAATATTATTGGTCTAAATATAATTTGTTTTAAATACACGTGTTCAAATTATTAATCGCTATTAATTTTTTTTTCTTCTTTTGTTTTAAATTTTATAAAAAAAATTATATTCTTCTAAACTATAAGGACTTGAACAATAATATTTTTTAATATAATTTTTTTTTTTTAACAAAAGAACAAAACATAACTTTTTTAGTACTTACCAAACATGGTGGATTTTGTTAATTTTTTTTTTATTTCAATTGTCAATTAAAGAAATTAGAATAAAGAATAAAGATATCTTTGGCTCAAATTGTTAAAAAGTTAGTTTTGCTAAAATAAATTAGAAAGAAACGTTGATTTTTTTTTTAATTAAAAGTGATAGTTCGTTAATTTTTTTATTTAAAAAAAAGGGGGGTTATAGGTGATAATTTATTGTTCATCTAGAATTATTTTCAGATTAAATGAAAATACCATATTTAAATTTTAAATTTCTTACATTTTTTTATTCAAATACTTTTATTTTGTAAGAAATTTGTTTTTATTCTATTTAATATTTTATTGTAATTTTTAAATTAAAAATAATTTCAAAAAAATCACATTTAAATTATTTATACTATTATAAAAAGTAAATTTTTTTAATATCAACTTAGTGGTAGTTTGGAAAGTGCTAAATAAGTATATTTTTTTTTTATTTTTTACAAAAATGTATAGAAAAGTAGAGATGTGATGTGATTCAAAAAATATAAAAATATATAATAAAAAAAAAAGAGCGCTAATATGGCACTTCCCAAACAACCCTTTATTTGATGATCCCTTTCTAAAAGGTGTATTTTTTTTAAATATTTCTAAGAAAAGTTCTATTGAAAATCTTAAGTATGTTGCTTTTTCTTTTGTTCATTAATATTAAAATTTTAATTAATTTTATTTATTATTTTAAAAAATAAATTAGCAAATAATTTATATATTTATATATATAATTTTATTTTGGTTGCTCAAGTTATTAATTGGTGTTTCTGCCCAAGTCCACTCAAATTTAGGGATTGTTTGGGGTGTTCTAAATAAGTGCACTTTTTGATTTTTTGGACCAAAAAGTTGAGGGAAAAAAAAGATGGTTGTTTGGGTTAATTTTTTAATTTTTTATGAAAAAATGTGTATTAAAAAATTATATAAATTAGTGTGTAGGAGAAGATAAGGATAGTAGGCAATAGGTTGTACCATCTCGGGGAGTGAATTGATGATAAGAAATGGTTGCCTACTTTTTGAGCATTGCATTGGACGGTGCTATTTAGTTCGTGGGGACCATCACGAGTCCCGTTTTGATAATTTGAACCGTTAAATATGTAGAACTCGTCGAATACTATATACTTGTAAAAAATCACGTTGATCGGATATCGATAGCTATATGATCGGATTATTTTTTTTCAACCGTTAACTATAACACCATCATTGTTTATACAAAACTGATTTAATCATATAGTTAGCTATATCCGATCAACATGATTTTTTTCAGACATATAATACTCAATGAGTTCTATATATTGAACGGTTCAAATTATCAAAGTGGAACCCATGATGGGCCTCCACGGACCGAACAACACTGTGTTGTTTGTGCACCCCACCTGTGCAATTTTTCCAAATCATTTTAGCAACTCAGCAACAGTCTGTGGGACGGTTCAAACTAAGTTGTAATAATTTGTGTAAAATTATTATTAATAGTGATAACTTTTTAACCTTTTTAGTAACTTTTTGGATTTTTTTGGGTATCTCAAACCAGCCCTTAATTTGAATTTTTGAATTTCTACATAGATCTTCACTTAATTAAAAACTATATAGTTCAATTGTTAAAAAAAATTTAAGCTCGACTCAAGTTGCTTGGGTTGAGCCCACCTAAGTTCACAATTCTAGAAAGAGAGGTTCAAAGTTACATGATTAAATTTGTGGCAAATTAAAAAAAAAAAATTGTGATAAAATTGTGAGATTTAAATTGTAAATTTCAATCTTCTTTGTTTTCATAATTTGCATACAAAAATTTAACTATTTATATTATTTTGTATAAAAATATATTATTAATTTTTTTTACATTCCGTGCGTAGCACGAGTTACCACTAATCTATACTATATATTAAATAAAAGGGGGTTTTTAGCCCCAAGCTTTGTGGGAGCTTCAATCTCCCAATCTAAACTTCCTGATTTAAAAAAAAAAAATCTTAACATTTATTAACTTCTTCCAACTTCCAAGTCTTACCTTCATAATAACACTTTAATGCATTAAGAACAAGTATAAAAAAATTCTTTGAAATCCAACACATATGAATTCCTTGAAAAGTTCCAACACATATGATTATTATCCCTCATAATAACACTTTAATGCATTAAGAATAAGCATAAAAAAAAATTTCTTGAAAAGTCTAACACATATGATTATTATCAAAATATTAAACTTTAATATAATATAATAAAAAAAAAAGACATTTAATTCCTTGAAAAGTCCAACACATATAATTATTATCAAAATATTAAACTTTAATATGATATAAAAAAAGAAAAAAAAAAGAAGACATTTAAAAAAAAAAAAATTTAAAAATGGGATCTTTTTTGATAAATCCATTTTCTAAGAGTTTTATTCCATCCAACCCATATTTTTTTTTACTATTCCATTAGGTCATATTTGAGATAAGAAGACCAAAATACCTTTTTCATCTACTTATGTTCCATTTAGTTCACATTATTTTCTTATGTTTCAATAAGTCCTATGGGTGACATAATTACCAAAATACCCCTAATGTAAATGTTCACACCGTCAATGTGAATGTTCATATCGTCAATGCGTAGGGGCCCGGCCCATGTCGATCCTCATGGGTGCCCAGAAAAATTCGAGTCGAGCCGGGGCGAGCCCGGCCCATTGACAATGTGAATATTCACATTGACATATTAACATTCATATTAATAGGAGTGTAAAATTGGCCCGCGTCCTATGGTGGCGCGAAACCCTCTCGCAGATGGACGACTCGGGGCGGGCCCCATATGGCCCGTTGACAATGTGAATATTCACATTGACATGTTAACATTCACATTGATAAGAGTATAAAATTGGCCCGCAGTCCATGGGCGGCCAAAAGCCTGCTCGTTGACAATGTGAATATTTACATTGACATGTTAAGATTCACATTGATAGGAGTGTAAAATTAGCCCGTACCTCGTGGCTGCTTGAAACCCGCCCACGGCCCGTGGGCGGCCCGAGGCTGGCCCGGCTCGGCCTGTTGACAATGTGAATATTCACATTGATAAAAATACAAAATTGGCCAGCGGCCTAGGGCGGGCCCGGCCCGGCCCGGCCCGGCCCGTTGACAATGTGAATATTTACATTGATAAGAGTGTAAAATTAGCCCGTGTCTCGTGGCTGCCTGAAACTCGCCCACGACCCGTGGGCGGCCCGGGGCGAGTCTGGCCATTTTTTTTTAATTCTTTTTAATTTTTTCTATCAAAATTTTATTATTTTCCACAAAAAAAGACACTAGGCCTCGACGCGGGCCGGACCTCAGACCGAGCCTTGAATGGGCCTTAACCGGGCCGATGGGCCGGGTCGGGCTTCAAAGTGATGGCCCAAGCCCTAGCCTAGGGTCTCGGGCTAGGCTCGAGCCTGGGCCCAAACGAGCCTTTCTAGGGCCAGGTCGGGCCGGCCCACGGACCAAAAAATTAGGCCCAAGCCCTAGCCCTGGCACAAAGGTATTCGAGCTTTGGATGGGTCGATGGATTGAGCCTCGGGTCGGGCCGGTGGGCCTGGGCCTAGCCTCGAGCTCAGGTCTGGCTTTGGCAGGCCTGTCCATTTTTTTAAATTCTTTTTAATTTTTTCTACCAAAATTTTATTATTTTTCACAAAAAAATACATTGCGCTTTGGGCGGGCTGGGCCTCGGATCGAGCCTTAAATGGGTCTTAAGCGGGCCGATGGGCCGGGCCGGTCTTCAAAGTGATGACCTAGGCCCTAACCTAGGGTCTCGGACATACTCGGGCCTGAACCCAAACGAGCCTGCCCCGGGCCGTGGGTAGGCTTCGGGCAGCGGGCCAATTCTACATTCCTATCAATGTGCATTTTAACATGTCAATGTGAATATTCACATTGTCAACGGGCTGGGCCTACCCCGGGCCGCGGGCAAGCTTCGGGCAGCGGACAAATTTTATACTCCTATCAATGTTAATGTTAACATGTCAATATGAATATTCACATTGTCACGAGTCGGGCCAAGCCCGTCTCGGGCTGCGGTCGGGTTTCGGGCCGCCCACAGGTTGCGGGTCAATTTTACACTCTTATCAATGTGAATGTTAACATGTCAATGTGAATATTCACATTGTCAACGGGCCGGGTCAGGCCTGCCCTGGGCCGCTAGCCAATTTTATACTCTTATCAATGTGAATGTTAACATGTCAATGTGAATATTCACATTGTCAACAGGTTGGGCCGGGCCCACCCCGGGCCGCCCACGGGCCGTGGGCGGGTTTCGGGTAACCACAAGGCGCGGGCTAATTTTACACTCCTATCAATGTGAATGTTAACATGTCAATGTGAATATTTATATTGTCAACAGGCCGGGTTTCAGGCAGCCATGGGGTGCGGACTAATTTTACACTCCTATCAATTTGAATGTTAACATGTTAATGTGAATATTCATATTGTCAACGGGTCTGGCCAGGTCGGGCCTGCCCTGGGCCGCGGGCGAGCTTTTGGCCGCCCATGGGCCGTTGGCCAATTTTATACTCTTATCAATGTGAATGTTAACATGTTAATGTGAATATTCACATTGTCAACGGGCCGGACCAAGCCTGCCCTGGGCCGCCCATGGGCCGCGGGCGGGTTTCGTGCCGCCACGGGACGCAGGTCAATTTTACACTCCTATTAATGTGAATGTTAACATGTCAATGTGAATATTCACATTGTCAACGGGCCGAACCCGCCCCGGTTCACGGGCGAGTTTCGAGCCGCCCACAGGCTAATTTTACATTCCTACCAATGTAAATTTTAAAATATGAATGTTCACATCATAAAATTGTTAACCGTTTAAAAAATATTTATAAGGATATCAAAATTAAATATAAGGGTATAAGTGTTCAAGAAAATAGTGTAAATCAAGAAAAAGACTTTATGGAATAAAACTATACATACATGGGATTAAATGGGTTAAAAAATTTCTTCATTGACTTCTTAGGTTAAAACACTTCTAAATGGGATTTATCAATAATTTTTCCATTTAAAAATCACAATTTACATATATAGATAATTATAAACACAATGCGTGCATAGCACGGGTGATATGCTAGTATATATTAAGAAAAAATGAGTTTCTAACCCCCAAGTCCCGTGGGAGCTCTAACATCCCAATCTAAATTTTCTAAATTTTTTATTTTAAAAAAAAAAGCCTCAGCATTTATTGATTATCTAAATTTTCTAAATTTTTTATTTAAAAAAAAAAGGCTTAGCATTTATTGATTTGGTCAAAATCTCCTGATCAGCATTTATTAAATTTTTCCAATTCACATGTCTTTCTAAATGTCTGCATTTATTGATTTGATCAAAATCCCCTGATCAGCATTTAAAATCCCTTCATACAAATAATTATAGATATAACCCGTACATAGTTACTGCAGTGTCTTTTTCAAATTCTCTCATACACAATGGTTAGTGATAAGAATGTTAAATTTTTTATATAAAAAATCATAAAAAACATAATTTATATATTAAAAAAATCTAAAACAAATATAAATATCTATAATTATCTCGTGCATAGCACGGGTGATATGCTAGTATAATACATAGATAAATAGATAAGTATGCACATCTATACTATATATTAAGCAAAATGGAATTTTTAACCTCCAAGGCCTGTGGGAGCTTCATTATCCCAATTTGAATTTTTTAAATTTTTTATTAAAAAAAAAAACTCAGCATTTATTGATTTGATCAAAATCCCTTGATCAGCATTTATTAACTTTTTTCAATCCACATGTCTTTCCACATGTCTGTATTTATTGATGCAATTCCTTGATCAGCATTTAAAATCCCCTCATTTAAATAATTATAGATACAATCCGTGTATAGTTACTACAGTACCCTTTTCAACTTCTCCCATACATTATAGTTAGTGATAAGATGGTTAAATTATTTTTATAAGAAATCTTTAAAAACATAATTTATATATTAAAAAAATCTAAAACAAATATAAATATTTATAATTATCCTATATGTATAGCACGAGTGATAGGTTAGTTCTAAAGTAATACGATGGGTCTACAGATTCAGAAAATTAACTAGAAAATCATCTAGAATTTCCAATCAGTTATTCATACTATGGGTCCACAACAACTTCAAATGTACATCAATGATCTAATCTTCAAGGCATTGTTTTGATTGATTTTTTTGGGATAGTAGACTTTCTAAAAGTAATATTGAAGCCAATGAATGATAAATTGTACATTTGTCTCCATACCAATAAATTCAATGACAGATTTTGCGGTATTGCAATGAATTAAACTTATACAAATTTAATTTTAGAATAATTCAATACTAAAAAAAACAAAACAAAACAAAACAAAACAAAACAAAAATTTAGGAGAAGAGAAGGAAAACCCAGAAATCAAATACCTGATTGGATGCTCCTATGAACTTTATTATGGAATTCAACATTCAAGTTAGGTTTTGCAGTGCCAAACTAACCTGCCAAAAATTTGATGAAAATACAAAGACTTATAAGACATCAAAATTAAAGTCAAAAAAGTAAAAGTGAACATAATGTTGAGAAGGATGAGCGTACTACTCGAAGATTGAAGCTTCAACGCTCTAAAAGCCTTGGTCGCACAACTACCCAAGGAAACAAAAAATTACAATTCCAAATTCAATGAAATGCATAGACCATACACATCTATACTATAGTCGGCTAAATCAGTATAGCGAAGGGGGATTAATGTGATGTGACCAGGGGTTTAAAGGCAGTGATCTGATGGATTTTTTTTTTTTTTTTTTTTTGATCTGCCAATGAGTAAGTGGGTTTCTTGGCTATCAAGGGGCACCTTTCAACTTTGGAGTTCGGATTACTTGTATTCAGATTTAGTGGGTTTTCAGTTAATATATCATGACAATGAGCTTTTTGTGTGTTGATTGTGGGATTTAAATCTATTTTATTTTCTCTTCCTTTTGGGTTCTTATAAAAATTTAGCATATCTCTTATCTTAGTCCATAAGTAGGCAATGGTTAGTAGTTAAATTTTCTAAATCAAATTTCTTTACTTCTACAACTTATATGCTGCTATGCATGCACATGGCTACCAATTTTGGTGACACACCAAGAACAAAGTCAAATTATGTATAAAAGTTACCTTGCAAACAATCACAATTCTAGCCTCTTTGCAAGCAACATCGAAAACAGAATCGCTCAACTCAGCGCCCTAAGTGTAGTGATCTTTGGCCCAATTAAAATAAAAAACAAAAAAGCTCCAAAAGAAATGTTATTTTTGCTGAATGGGATGTTGAATTTGGATGGGATAGCCTCTGTTTTTGCTGAATTTGGATGGGCTAAGCACGCTGGAAGTCCATGATAGTGAGTGTTTGTGAAAGGTGGGAGTTGTTGAACGTGGGAAGTTAGTCAATGTGGGAAGTTAGGCAGGTAGTTATATTTTGTGAGTTAGTAATTTATGATTTTACCCTTCATGATAAATTGATACGAGTTTAAAAATAGTATAATTATTGAAGAAGTTAGGACTGCTTTAAGAAAATTAGTAAAAAAATTCTGAGTATGACTTCAAAACTCCAAAGTAGCTGTTAGCTTTTAATAATAATATAGATGTAAATTGTAATAGTACAATTTATATTCTCCCAATAAAGGTGAACGTAGTTTTGCCACTTCCCAAAACGACGTTGGTTTCAATAGAGAATCTTGATGTGGTTCTTGACCTTGGCTGTCACCGATGTATCGCTGGTCTAATTTCCTTGCTATTATGTATCATCAATAAATTCCTGATGCTGTTTTCCCAAAAATAAAATAAAATAAAATAAAATAGACAGGGTGGTATAATTGAAACGTAAGATTAGAAAATGGAAAAATTTTATATCAGTGTAAAACTTAAAAATAACTATAAATAAGTGATAAAATTTGTAAATATTAATAATTAAAATTATAAAAAAATTTCATAAATATGTAATAACATTTTCTAAACATCACAAATCAGTAATTTTCCCTTGCTAAGAGAGTGCACCTCCAAATCATAGGCTGTCTAGATTAAATACAAATGAAGTGATTCCAAATAAAAGTTACATTACAATAGGAAGGAGAGAGGGAGAGAAAGGCCTTATTTGGTGGAGTTTTTCTTAAATTAAAAATTGATAATCTAAAAATCGAAATTAAAAGCATCTATTCCCCAGCTTTTAAATAATCAGCTTTCTTCAGTTTATTTAAGTTATTTTTTCCTAATAAGCAATAAGCAAAAATTACATTAAACAGTTTGATACAGATTTCTAAATTAAAAAAAATTGTAGTTTATAATGTATCCATTATTCCTCATCAAATATTATGTATGTGTGTCTAAGAAAAATTTAAGTTTAGAATTCTTCTACGTACCACCACGAAAAAATGGTCATGAATTCTTCTACGTACCAAATCATGCTAGACAAACAACTTTAGTAGGGCCAACATCACTTTTTTAGTGTTAAAAAAATGGCCAAATGTAAATTTGTGACACTTTTCAAGACCTTCTTTTTGTTATCTTTAAAATTTTCTTTTCTTTTATGATGTATCTCCCTTATTGTTCATCAAAGCTAAGCAAACTGAGAGAGAAACAGAGATTGAATTTTATGGTCTATATATGCCCTTATATTCACTAGCTTAGCAAACTTTCAAGAACACTTATTCTTGTTAAGAGGTTGATAATTTAAAGTTTCTTGGCCAACATTAACTGGCTTAGCGTTATTTATATGTTGTAAATCCTCCATATAAAAGTCAACAAATTAATTGTGCAAATATAATATATCTAGAAGAAATCTAATCTTCTATCTCATTCTCTCCTAAACTCCAATCATAGAATATGGGCGACAATAATCCCATAATAGAGGTAGGGGTGTAAAATTGGTCCATTCACCCACGGCCCACTCAAAATCCGCCCATGGTCCGGCCAAGCCCGAGCATGAGCCCAGCCCATGACCCTAGGCCGTGTGTTTTGAGACCCGATCCGAAGCCCAGTCCAAAGACCCACTCAAAGCCCTCTCCAAGGCTTGCTTGACCGGCCCAAGGCCTGATGTTATTTTCAAGCTATTTTGTGGAAAAAAAAAAAAATTTAAATAAAAATATAGTTAGGCTTGGC
This sequence comes from Camellia lanceoleosa, assembly GCA_025200525.1. Taxonomy (NCBI): domain Eukaryota; kingdom Viridiplantae; phylum Streptophyta; class Magnoliopsida; order Ericales; family Theaceae; genus Camellia; species Camellia lanceoleosa. The sequence goes on along the minus strand of CM045765.1, from coordinate 141,310,534 downwards.
CTAGGCCCACCCCAAGTTCGAGACTAAGCATAGGCCTGTGGCTCGATTTTGAGGAAGCTTGGGCTGAGAATTTTTCCACGTGGGTTAGCTCGCCCAGCCCCAAAATTTGGTGGAAGCCCGCGAGACCCGATGTTGGCCAGCCGGCCCAAGCCTGGCCTGGTGGTTGGGCTAAGTCAAACTGAGCCGAATTTACACCCCTAAATAGAGGACGTTTGGTTCATAGAGACAAATGAGAGTGAGAAAAAAGATCCTTAGGTGCCAGTAACATGTTTCCTCCACAATCTTGGTAGTGGTGGAAATGAGTACCAATTTTTTAAACTCCCAAAACTTCTGTACAAGTCAAAATAAAACCACAAGCATGGCAATTTCTTGCATTCAATTTTTTCTTCAAATAATTTTCCTTCTATAAACACTCATAAGTTACAGAAAAATGTGAATCTTTGATGAAGTGATGATGGGCTAGTTGCCTACTTTCAGAACTGTTGGTTCTCAGAACCCTCCAACCAAACAACTACTATAAGAACTTATACATTTACCTGCCAAGAAATAAACACATAAAACCGAAAAGAAATACACAAAAATAACAATGAAGACAACAACAATAGAGAAAAGTTAGAGAAAATTAGAACCTTTTGCAAAGTTGAAACCGGGTTATGGTTCTTGTAGAAACTTGAAGCACAAGAAACCGAATTACTGTGAGAGAGAATGGCAGGGCAATTCTCCTTTGGCAAAGCAGAATGTATGCATGTGTTTGCATGGTGATCTCCTTGCCAGAGGAGGACCGCCCTGTTATTCTTTAACCCCACATATTTGCCTTTGCTTTGAGTACCTGAGATCGAGCTCGATCTTTCACATGAAGTAGCAAGCCCTTTTTATACTACTCAGTTCGCACATTGGTTTTGGATATGCTAAAGAAAGGAAGAAGCATATGCTTGGCACAATTCCTGTGGGAAGGTTCTTTTGTGTTATTCATGGGGGCCATGCATGCATGGTCCCGATTCTCTCACTAAAAATCTCACTCTCTCCCAAGGCCAAGAACATCTTCACCTTTTTGATTCTTATCTTTTTTTTTTTTTTTTTTTTTATGACTTAGATAATATCATATGTTGGAAAAGAATACGCACACTAAAAACAGATTATACTTAAATCACTGATCTCTCACATTTTATTCAAATCTATAAATGCATTAATCTTATTCACCTTTATAATTGAACAAAAAAGAATACGCACACTAAAAAAATATTACACTTAAATCACTGATCTCTCACATTTTATTCGAATCTATAAATGCATTAATCTTGTTCGCCTTTATAATTGTGAATAAAATGTTTCGCATCAATAATGGTTTTGTTTGATGAGTAGTGCAATGACTTAATATAATGGTTTTGTTTCACGAGTATGTTGTATGGAATATTTTAAAAGTATTCATAAAATAAAGTGCATAACGTAGATTTAAATTTTTTTTTATAATTATATTATACTTAAAATGAATTTGATTGACATATTTTATTTTCTAAGTTTTATTTATTTATTTATTTATTTTAGATATGTAACCTTGTCATTGTTCTATAGTGAAAATGGAATTTGATATTTTCCACAACCAATAAAAACCAAGGACTAAACTTCTAACATAATGTACCTTTTGACCCCTACATGAGAGAGAGAGAGAGAGAGAGAGAGAGAGAGAGAGAGAGAGAGAGAGAGAGAGAGAGAATGGAACTATTGTTGAAAATTTTATAATTTAAATGTTATTATAAGGATAATGTGAGTATATAGTTATTTAATTAATCCTTTGACAAAGGCACATAATATGTCAAGCCTAAAAGGTTATCACTCTTTTGTCCTAAAATTCTACTATGACCATTTCAAATCATTTATGAGTAGACTTGTAAACAAGCTGAGTTGAGTTTTACTGAGTTGAGTTTTATTGAGTTCAAACTTAACTCGTTTATTTATTAAGTTTGTTTATTGAGCTCAAGCTTGGCTCAAGAAGGAATTGCGCTCGAGCTCCGCTTGACTTATTAATATTAATGAAACTCGAATTCGGCTTGGCTCGGCTTGATAATTTTTTTAATATTATTTAAATAAAAATATTTAAATAAAAAATATTATTTATATTATTTAATATATAAATAATATATTTATTATATAATTTAAATATAGATAAATGAACCGAGCCTAATATTCGAGCCCGAGCTCGGCTTATTTACTAAACGAACCGACCCGACCCAAGCATTTAACAAGCCGAGTCAAGCTTGTTCATAAACAGTTCGGTTTATTTGTAACCTTATTTATGAGACAACACATCATTGTCCATTAACAGTTTAGTTGCAATTAATGTAATATAACTGCATTTATTAAATTTTATATTAATTATATTATAATTAATGACAATCACAATATTTAAAGAGTAATGTTAGAGATTCTAAAAGTTTTACCAAAATTTCTACCAAATCATGTGGGTCTCACACCTATGTGAAACATTTGGTGAAAAATTTTAGGATTTCTAGCAATTTTGCCCTTTAAATATTCCCTTTCAAGAGTAATTTTAATATTATAAAATCTGATTGTTGCTACAATTAATGGAAGTAGTTGAGAAAACTTAGAGTTTATTAACTCCTCATTAGAAATATTCACTAACATTTTGATATAAACTTGATCATGAATTACACCTAGATGCTTGTTGTCTAACACTTTTTTTTTATTATTATATATAAACTATGTTAATAATTACATTTTAACAAGTGCATTGGAGCACTGTTAACATTTAAAATTAAAATTTAAAAAAAAAAATACTCAAAACAAAAATATTATATGTCATCAATTCTTTGTCACCGTTGAATCACCTTCTATATGATATCTATGATTGATTATGTTGTTTGGAAATCTGATTTTGTGTTGTATTATTTTTGTCTTTATGATATTTCAAGTTTGTGCCATCGTCCCCAAAATACAAGTTTGATTAGAAAATGTGTAGATCAAACATTCACATTATAAATAAATAATAATGATAAAAAGACATAGTCCAAAGCAAAAGGAAGGGCTCTTTCTTGCTGTGGGGAGGTCGGCAGAGCATGAAGACGAAAGATTCTCTAAATGCTTTGTTTTGTTGGAAAATTTATACAGAGATTTAGAAAGAGGGAAAAAAAAGTTAGATAAAATATGAATAAATTATACTTACATTTCACTTAATTTCACATCTTTTCTCTTTTTGTTTCTAAATCTCCCAACCAAATACAAAGTAAAAGTACGCAGTTTCTTTGTCTTAAAAATGATACTTTTTGGTGTTAAAAAATTAATTAAATCAAATGTAAATAATATCTTATCATGTAATTTAATGATACAAAACAATATGAATAAATAAGTAATGTATAACCTTAGCACATAATGTCACACACAAACCATCTTTGAAAACTATAAGCAAAATTTTATTTATACAAAGGGTTGCAGTTTTTAAAAATCTTGTTAACGTTTGTTTTAGAATACATGTCAAGAAATTTTAAAATATTGAACATATTTTATTGCACTCATTTTCATACAAAATGTACAACCTTTTAAGCCTCTTAATATTTAACAAAAATTATTTTTCAAATAGTCAATGAAAGTTTAGCTAATGATGTTGTCAAATAAAGGCATTTGAAGAACTTATTACTTGAAAAAATATTCATAAAAATGAAAGTGTGCGGACTATATTCAATATGGGTGTGATTAACTATATATAATAATTAGTGTACCTATTGATGATTTGGTATAATTTAAAAGATTTTTGGTATTTATAATGTGATTAATGAGTATGGTCAATAATAATATCATAACTAGCCTTAATACACTAGCATGTACATTAATTGATATATATAACACTATCATTAATTTTAAACTTACATTACAAGTTTTTATTTTTAAGTAACTTGTCAAATTAGTTTTTGTGAGTTCCCTAATTTCGAAGAGACAAGTAACTTTCTCGAATTAATTAAGCCGCGTTCACGAGATTATGTGTAACTAATAATGAGAGAGAGAGAGAGAGAGAGAGAGAGAGAGAGAGAATTCACCAAAAATATTAAGGCTACCCAACAAAGCCTTCCTCTAGAAAAATGTACTAGGCTCTCATCTCTTGCAATAATATATCTAAGTTGTATTCAATATGAATATTATTAAATTCATAAATCATATATATATATATATAGAGAGAGAGAGAGAGAGAGAGAGAAGTATAAAAACATTCACATTCACTGGACTGAAATGGATTTGAATTGAAGGGTACCAAAGAAGATAGGACTAAGACGTGAAGGACAATGAAAGAACATGCCATTGGATCTTCTCAATGTGCTCTTTATTTTTATTTTCTATTTTTATTTCTTCTCTTATTTTCTCTTTTATTTCCTTTCGCTATTTATCCACTAGAGGTGAAAGTGAGACACTAATTTAGATGCTTCTCTTTCAATCATTTTTACACTTCTCATTGAAGAGTAAAGAATCAACTCTAATCGAAGCTTTACTCGATTTACAGAAATGAAAGAAAGCTTTATTCCTATGGAACTGGCTAATAATATGTAAATATTGAGATTGAAAAAAATAAATAAATAAATAAAAGAAGAAGAAGAAGAAGAAGAAGAAGAGGAGAAAAAAACATAGGTTGAGTAAAGAGTAAATAAGAAAATTGTACATGTTGGCTTTCTTTTCAGTTTTTTTTTAACTTTTTGGCTTTTTACGAAAAAATATGCAGAAAAGTAGAGAGGTGATGTGATAACTTTTAGTAATTTTTTGACTAAAATAGCCACTCCCCAAACGAGGCCTAAATTTTGTTAATATGTAATAGCACACGTTAAGAAACTGAAAAAAAAAAATATACATTCTGCATAAAAGTATGTGCAATAAAAAATGTATAAAATTTTTAACCTTTCTTAATAACAAGACCCTTCTTTATGTTATGGTTGATTTTTGTCATCTTATCGATAAGCTAAATGAGTAACAATGGTGCATGGTGGGTGTTAAGTTTTAACTTCGTTACAAAAAATTATGTGATATATATTGTCTATGTGGTATTCTCAATAAATGAGAAATCTCAAAACACATTAAATTAGTCTTCAATTGTCTCCCAATTAACTATCTAGCTACAAAGGTGGGTCTATATTGTCTCATCTGAAAAACTTCCCCTATGTGTGTCCCTCCCGGTGAAAATAAGCATATATTTGGCAAAAGGTTTAGTCCAACGTAAACTAATCTAAAGAATCTTGCACATATATGAGAAAATCTTTATAAAGATAATCTTGTTTACTATCCTTTTAGTGAAAAGTATTACATTTTCTAGACAATATCATTAAAACTAAATACATTATAAAAAATCAACATGTTTTATTCTTGTTTAAAAAGAAGCTTCATAAGCCGAATGTTTTTAATACATTACACATACACACTATTGCTGTGTTGAGATAAAACTAGGGGTGCAACTTGGGCGGGTTCAACTTAAGCAACCCGAATCTAGTCCGAATTTTTTTAGGGCTTAGATAAGATATTTTCAAATTCAGTACGGGCTTGGGCAAAAATTTAGAAGTCCGAATTAAATTTGGGCGGGGTTGGGCAAAGACGTCAAACAACTCGAATAATCCGAAACCCGAATTATATATATAGATATATAAAAATATTAAATATACATATAAATTATTAGTCATTAATGATATTAAAATAATTTAGATTATTAAATCATATTGAATATATATTATATATACAAATAACATAAAATTTTACTTTTGTTTATTTTTACTCATAAATTGTAAAGACTGCTATAGCAGCATCTCTCTTACATTATATAAATTATTTGTTTTGATAGTATTAATGATTTTCGATTATAAAAAATGTAAATAGAGTCACATTTTAATAATTTAATAATGTAGCTATAAATAAATGAAATTCATTTACAATTCGGGCAACTCGAACAATTCAGGTTTAACTCGGGTCGGGTTTGGGTAGACAACTTCGGGTTATAATTCGGACCTGGGCTCGAAAGGGTCTCTCAAAGATAACTTGAGCTGAGCTTAGACAACCTCCTAACCCGACTGAACCTGCTCGAATTACACCCCTAGATAAAACATTTCACATACGTACGTAAATTGGGCAAACGTTGTGTGGGTCAAAGTGCATCACTAGTTCTTTTTCTACAAACAACAATATGGAGGATGTGCTGAGAATATGCTATTTTTCATGAAAACACTAGACTTCTTTCATGGCCTATAAATAGATTCTCAAGCTAAAGGAGTGTTCATCATCATCGACCAAGTGATCGGTCAAGTGCATGGTTGCATTACCGGGCAACTATTCTTTTGGCAGATGGCCACTTGACTGTGCGTGATTAATTTCATAAAACAGAAAAGTAATCTCTCTGCCAAAGGAGATTTGCCCGACAATTCACCTGTGCAATCTTCTAGGTACAGATACTCTCACCTTACATCTACCAACCCTAGGTAAGACTTCCTCAATTAATGTAGTTAATATTTTTGTTGAACAGCTAATGTAGTTAATATTATAAACATTGTCTCATTTTCTACTACTGAAATGCTTTATTCATTAGTATCACTATTTTTATTGTGTTAGTTAATGTCATATTATTTTTTATTTTTGGCTTTCCTTGTATTATACTTCAAAACCAAACATACGATTCTTTAGAGATCTGATTTCCCATCATACACCTCCAATTTGGACATTGGGAACTTCTTAAAAAAAAACTTTATAGTATTCATCCAAATAGGAAGTTGATATATCATAGCTAAATTTGCCTCCCACAATTGACTCTTTTTTTTTTGGGGGTTGGGGTTTAATGGGTAAAAATAATTACATATAAAACTTCATTGAAATTAGTTACAAGTTAATAATCATTCTATCAATCACAATAATCACAATATTATCCACTATTAGGGAAGTCGAACTCAAGACCACAACCACATTGGTATCAACAATTGATTTCATAGCTTGCATCTTACACATTAGGTATTTATGTCATAATTCAGTTTACAATAATGATACATATTTAGAAAAATGTTTAAAATTTAAAATAAATCAATGAGATATTACGAGTGTTCCAACACCAAGTTCAAATCTACACAATAAATTCAAGTTGTAGACATTTTTTGCAGATACTTTTTCCCTCTTTCTATTTAACAAAAGTTGTTGGACTACTCTTTAACATAAACATACACAATTTCTCAATCCCTCAAGGGCAACTTCTGTAAGTAAAAAATAAATAAAAAAAAAATGTAAGATTTATATTGGTTTGTAAAAAATATATATATAAAATGCAGAGTTATAAAAACTTTTCTTTTTTTAAAAAAAAAAATCGGTCTGAACTCCTCCCAAATTCTCAATATGTCAAGGGCACACTTCTAGAGGATGGGCCTTCTGAGCTGGGCTGTTAATGGATCGGCCCAAACAAAATATGGGCTTTGCCAAAAAGGCCTACACCCACTTTAGGTTTGAATGAGAGAATTTTTTGCCATTGAAACTAATTAAAGAATGGAAAGCATCTATTTAATCTAATATTTGATGAACCATGTCATTTGCAAATATTTCATGAACCAAAGTCAGATATGACTTCACTTTGTTTATGATTTCCCAAATTAAGAATAATTAAAAAAAGACTCTAGCTAGACCATGACCAAAGTCACCCTTAGGTTTGGTAATGTCTTTATTTATAGTTTTTGTTTATCTTTACAAAAGCTTTGAAAATTGTAAATAAATATTTTTTGTGTGTCTAATTCATTTTCAAATATTTATAGAATTTACTAAATTTATGTAATAAAAAAATTTATTTTCATTTGTTTCTTAGGCCCTGTTTGGTACAGCTTATTTCAGCTTTTAGCTTAATTTAAACTATTTTAATATGTTTGGTTCAGCTTAATAATATAGCTTATAGTTTTTTGTGAGTCAAAAATCAACTTATTCTTTGAGTGGGGGAGGAGAAATTTAATTTATAAGTTAAAAATCAGTTTATATTCACAGTTATAAGCTATAAGCTGTTAGATTATAAGTTATAATCACTTTCTCACAGCTCTACCAAACGGGGCCTTACTCTCTTACGTACTTTGACGATCAACTGCTTATCACCACTACTAGTTATCACATTTAACCATCCCTTACCACTGTCAGTGACTCCTCTAGCCACCACCTCCTATTAGCCACCACTTTCAGCGGGCCAAAAATCACCTCCTCCTACTAGCAACCCCTCTCAACTAATACCTTTTATCAACAACCATCTCTAGCCAAAACTTCTGACGGCCAGAAATCACCTTTCGCCACCATTTCTAACCCGTTAGTGATCAACTTTTGTCATTAGCTTTTGTCGATGATCACCCTCACGTATTTTCAAAATAAATTTGTAAAATGTAGACAGGAGACAATTCGTGTTCATTTATAAAATTCTCTTACCCTTATTTGAATAACTTTTTCAATAAAATGGGTCCCCAAAAAAATAAAAATGAAATTAAGACACTTTTTACTAATCCAAAATGTTTTTCATTAAATTTAAAAAAAATTAATATTTATCTTTTAAAATTAAAACTAAATTATATTTTACACTCATACATTTTATGCCAAATTTCATTTTAATTTCCTGTTTTTCAAATATAATAATTAATTTATAATCAAAGTTTGATTTTAATTTTTAGAGTAAATTAACAATAGCTCTTAATAATTGAACTTAATTCTCATTAAATCCTATTGAAAATAAGTTTTAATAAAATTGTAGTTAAAAATAATTTTTTGTGATGATTTTTTTTATGTCACTAAAAATTGACAATTACTTTTCCTTTTTTTTTTTTTTTTTTTTGGTCATGGTTTTTATAAATTATCTCTAAAACTTATAGTTTGTGATATTTTTCTGTGACAAATTTGTAAACTGTCACTGAAATTTGAAAATTAGTGACTTTTTTGTGACGATTTTTTTAAGCAGTTGCTAAAACTTATAATTAGTGACAATTTTCAAATTATCTCTGAAAATTAACAATTTAGTAACTTTTTTTAATAGTGTTTGATAAAAGTGCCATTAATTATTATAAAATTTATTGGATAATAAGTCCATCTATTAGGACCTGAGAGGGTAATTTATATTAATAAATTGGGTCGAGCTGGATTTTGGGCCGAGGTAAGCCCAAGTTCGGAAGACAGTACATACACCGGTCGGAGAGGAGCATTATTGTTAGTTCGGTTGCCAACCAGGTATCCGTATCTCGGTCGCGGCAAGTGACAATCTAATCCGATTCATGAGAAGACGGAAGTTAGGTCGGTCTAGGGGTACTTCGGGGGAAATAGACCGGTCTTAGAGTGACACCGGTTCGGATGTGTTAGTCCGGTTTAGGCAAGCCACGATTCGGTTCAACTCTCTTATGTTTAGCTTGGTTGTAGCATAATAAAGCCGAGGTGAGAGAATGGATTGTAAGGGCCGAACTAGAGGTTACTTCGGTCGTATTGAAGTTCGGCTGTGGTAAAACCATCTCACTTGGTTTAAGTAGTGAGGGGGGTGTTGGAGGATAAGCATTATCTTCCAGGAGTGTGAATCCTAGGAGGACTATACATGGAGGAGTTAAAGTTCTACTAGGATTGTGCCATGCGAAACCTATATAAGCTCACCAATATCACCTTTGGAGAGGTAATGCAACTTTTGCTCCCTGAATACATAGAGCTTTTGCCCTCTTGACTTGCTTACTGACTTAGGCATCGGAGAGGTTTCCGGCACACACCCGCTGGCCAGCTCACGTTTGTGTTTTCAGGTGATAGAGCGACGTCGTACAGAGGAACGCAGACTTGATCAACAGGATTATACGAGAAGGTATATTTCTTTCCCGTACAATTGGCGCCGTCTGTGGGAAGCACAGACAAGAACAACCTCTTGATCAAGCTTTCTCTTGAACATCAATGGTGAACAATGAAGAGTTACCTCAGTCCGTCGTCGACGGATAAACTCCAGATGGGGGTACAAGGCGAGAAGGCCTACCCTTGGTCGCTCCCATGGCGGATCTGGAGCCACAAAGACACAACTCCAGGAGGGATGCGAGGGGTCGAAGGCGAAACAATAGCCCTCATCCCTCTCGTTCGCAAAGCCCAGAAAGGCAAAGGCGCAGAGTTGATCCCCAAATTTTGGAGGATCGCGTTAGAGAACAAGACGAATTGATCCGTAAGATGGCAGCGGACATGGAATCCTTAAAGCGCCAGATGAAGGGTAAAGAAGTGGCGACAGGAAAGGAGCGCAACAAGAAGACGCCCCCTCGCTACTCAGAGGGTCGTAGTAGGAATTCTACGCCCTCCCAACTAGATAACAGAAGCCTCAGGACAAGCGACATGCGATCCGTATCCTCCAGGACTCGTCACTCCAGGTCTGAGAGGTCATACACTGAGGGAAGCACCTATTGGCCCTCACATACGCACCAGACGAGATCTAGACAGACGGAATTACCCAAGTCGTCCGACCTACGATCCATGCTAGAAGAGAAGGCACGGTGGAAGGAGGACGCTAGAGCGCGCGATCCACACAGGGTTCCTGCCTTGCAGCGGTTGGCTCATCGGACGCATGGAAGCGTCGAGGTTGGAATGCCAATGCCGCCCAAGATCTGAACCAATGACACAAGGCATTGGCGAGGCTGCAGACCTCACCATTCGTCCCAGCAATAGAGAACGCGCCCCTACCATCAGGCTTCCTTCAGCCCAAATTTAATACATACGAGGGAAAGACGGATCCCTACTCACATTTGAGCCACTTTCGCCAGGTCATGGCTATATACCGGCGGAATGAGGCCTTGATGTGCATCTTATTCCCTTCAAGCCTTGGTGACCTCGGCCTGACTTGGTTTGAGAAACTTCCAGAAGGCAGCATAGCCTCCTGGGCGCAATTGGCCGAGGCGTTCGTCACAAGATTCCGAACGAACACTAAGACCCCAGTGGAGATCGATCAGTTACTCTCCATCGACATGGGTGAAAAGGAAACCTTGCGATCCTATAACAGTCGTTACTGGGAGACATTCAACCAGATTGGGGATTGTCCCACCAATCTCGCCATTGCCCAGTATAAAAGAGGACTCCCAGTCGGAAACAGACTAAGGGATTCTATCACCATGACGCCACCTCTCACCATGGAGGCCCTGATGGAAAGAGTGCATCAGCACATCAGGGTGGAGGAGGACGGCGCCCGTGCTAAAGCAAAGCCTAGCACAACCGCAGTACCAGAAAAGAAGGTCTCAGCAAAGATCAATGCGGTAGATCGGCCGAACAGAAACGGGCGTGGCAGACGGGACAACGGAGAAGACCAGGACAAAAGATGGTTGAGAGTCCGCACTGCCATCACCACGGTCTTCAAGAAACCGATCTACCGAATACTTAGCGAGATTCGCGATGAGCCTTTCGTCAAGTGGCCAGCCAAGTTGGGCGAAGCTCAAAAGGACTACGATGACAGATCACGGTGCACCTTCCACAAAGAAAAAGGGCACCGCACTGAGAACTGCACCCCATTGAGGCAGCACTTGGAGGAGTTGGTGGCGGCAGGCCACTTAGACAAATACATAGAGGGAGGGGCACAACCGGCCCCCCAGGACCATAACAACCCTAATGGGATGCCGATCGACGCCCCGCCTCAAGGCGTCATCAACGTAATACATGGAGTCTTTGAACCTGAGCGTGTATGCGAGCTCAGAGGTTCAATCAAAAAGGCTGAGCACTTAAGGGAGGTGCTAAGTGCCCAACCGGTTGCTAAGAAGGGGAAGACAGAGGCCACAAATGTCATCTCTTTTTTGGATAAAGACTTGGCGAGGATTTATTGCCCTCATAACGATGCCTTGGTCGTCACTCTCCGAGTCAAGGATTTTGACGTCAAGCGGATTTTGATAGACCAGGGTAGTTCATGCGAAATCATGTACTATGAAACGTTCAAGCAACTGAAGCTTCAAGATAAGGACTTAGCCCCTGCCGTATCCCCTTTGATTGGATTCAATTCTATGCCGGAGTGGCCAGTCGGCAAAATCATCCTTCCAGTCAGGGCGGGAAGTGTGACGAAGCAAGTGGAGTTCTGGGTACTGAAGGTCCCCTCCACCTACAACATCATCTTAGGCAGAACATGGCTGCATGCCATGCGCTCGGTGGCATCCTCCTACCACCAAGTGATGCGGTTCCCCAACGACTGCGGAATAATTGAAGAAGTGTACGGGGACCAGGTTATGTCCAAACAGTGTTTCGTCACTACGAATGGCAGCCGCGCTGCAAAAGGATATGTTCATTCGGTTGAAGAACCAGAGAGTAATGAACTATTCGCGGATGTTGGCAAGGCGGCTAGTCAGAAAGCTGTAGAGGACTTGGTGGAAGTCAGGATAGATAAGAAGAACCCGGATAAGTTCTTCTTACTTGGCTCGTCGTTGTCCAGCACTGAGAGATTAGAAGTCTTGGAATTCCTGACCTCCAACATCGAAGTGTTCGCTTGGACCCCATACAACATGCCAGGCATCGATCCCAACTTCATCAGCCACCAACTCAATGTCCACCCTTCTGCCAGGCCAGTCATTCAGCGCATCCGCAGATCGGCGCTCCATCACGCTGAAATAGTAGCAGAAGAGGTGGGAAACCTGCTGGAAGCAGGGGCAATCAGAGAGGTACATTACCCCAAATGGATCTCCAACACGGTCGTGGTGCCAAAGAAGAATGGCAAGTGGCGCGTTTGCGTCGATTACAAGACGGTCAATAAAGCATGCCCGAAGGATAGCTTCCCCCTACCAAGGATAGATCAATTGGTGGACCTAACAGCTGGACACAGCAGGCTTAGCTTCCTTGACGCATACAGAGGCTACCATCAGATAGCCATGCACGAACCAGATCAGGAAGTAACATCCTTCACCACTCCAAGAGGACTATACTGCTACAAGGTCATGCCCTTTGGTCTAAAGAATGCAGGGGCGACGTTTCAGAGAATGGTCACCAAGATGTTTGAACCATTGTTAGGCAGAACAATGGAGGCTTACATCGACGACATGGTGGTCAAAAGCAAGAACGCGAATGACCATCTAAAGGACCTAGATGAGATGTTTCAGATCCTGAAGAAACACAAGCTGCGCCTTAACGTTTCTAAGTGCGCATTCAGTGTAGGGTCTGGCAAGTTTTTGGGTTTCCTGGTGACCAACCGGGGTATTGAGGCAGACCCATCCCAAATCAAAGCAATTCAAGAGTTGGAGAGGCCTAACTCAGTGAAGGAAGTCTGAGATCTCACCGCATGGCGAAGATTTAACCGATTCATCACCGGTCTTGGACAGATTAATCCATTCTTTGGTCATTAAAAGCTAAGTTTGAGTGGGGCGAAGAATGCGTGAGCTCTGGAAAGCTTGAAGGAGTACATGTCCTCCCCACCTCCTTGTAACCCCAATTCACGGAGAAGAACTTTTCTTATACCTAGCGATCTCAAGAACACGCATAATCGGTACGGTGTTGGTCGTCGAAGGAATCCAACATCGCCCATCTACTACGTAAGCAAGACATTCTTTGCCGGCTAAACAAGGTATTTTCCGCTGGAGAAACTGGCAGTAGCCTTAATGATGGCCTCAAGAAAGTTGTCGCATTACTTTCACGCCCACACTATAGTTGTTCTCACAGCCTTCCCCCTTAAGGCTTTATTTGAAAGGGCGAACTTTTCTGGGCGAATTTTGAAATGGGCAGTAGAATTGGGGCAATACGACATCAAGTTCCAACCCAGAACCGCAATAAAGGCTCAGGCACTAGCTGATTTTGTCGCGGAGTTCACCCCTGGAAGTCACCACATCTGCTTGATCGACTGGTGAAACAAAGAACTAAGGAGGGAGGTTGGCGTCGGAATAACGCAACCCCTAGTACTGGTTGCTCAGTCAGGCCCCAAGACAGACCAGAGTAGAGAAAGGGTGGAAGAAGTGAACCATGCTACACCAAGTCAGGACTCACCGACAAACAAAGACTTGGTGCAAACTGAGGACAAGGGGCAGACAGCAAGCATCGACTCTGAAGAAGCCACCAGCAACGTGGAAGATCCCAAGACATCATCTGATCCCTCCACCTGCTGGAAGTTGTTCGTTAGAGAGATGTGGCAGCTCTTCGTGGATGGAGCATCCAACAGGCATGGAGCAGGACTTGGCATAGTCCTCATCTCTCCAGACGGCCTAGTAGTGGAGCAAGCAATCAACCTGGGCTTCCCTGCATCAAATAATGAAGCAGAGTATGAAGCGTTCCTAGCCGGTCTCAAGTCGGCATTCTACATGAAGGCCACTGAGCTAATGGTTTACAGCGACTCGCAGCTGGTGGTAAACCAAATATCTGGCGACTATGAGGCAAAGGATGATAGGATGGCCAAGTACCAAGACTTGGTCAGAACAGAGATAAAGAAGTTCGAAGTAGTGAGGATAGAACAGATTGGCAGAGAGGAAAACAGTAGAGCAGACGAACTCGCAGGCCTCGCCTCAATGGCAGACACCTCCATTCCCCATCCACTACTAATCGACTACCTGCCTAGACCAAGCATTGAAGATCCAGAAGCTGAAGAAGTATATTGTGCAGAGCTAGGTCCTTCATGGATGGATCCCATTATACTATTCCTAAAGGACGGCACCCTCCCAGAGGAGAAGAAAGAAGCCAACAGAATAAGAGCAAAATCGCAGCGGTTTTGGCTCTCTCCATCTTTGGCATTGTACAAGAAGTCGTTCACAGGACCTTACTTAAAGTGTGTCCACCCCAGCAAGGTGGAAGCATTCCTGTTCGAAATACATTAGGGGGTATGTGGCAGCCATTAAGGAGGAAGATCATTGGCATACCGAGCTATTTCACAAGGATACTGGTGGCCATACATGCAAGTAGATTCAGAGAAGTATGTCAAAAAATGCGAAAAGTGTCAGAAGTTTGCGCATCAAATACACCAACCTGCCAGAGAACTCCTACCTTTGACTAGTCCATGGCCTTTCGCAATGTGGGGCTTAAACATAGTAGGTCCACTTCCAATAGCACCAGGTAACAGAAAGTTCTTCCTTACAGCAACAGACTACTTCACAAAGTGGGTGGAAGCAGAAGCCTTGGCGTCGATCAAGGAAAAAGATGTGAAGAAGTTTGTCTGGCAGAACATCATTACTCGCTTTGGCATACCAAAAGCTCTGATCTCAGACAATGGCACTCAGTTCGACGGCAGAATTTTCAGAAGCTTTTGCGAAGAATACAAGATAGAATTATACAATTCCACACCGGCGTATCCCCAAGCAAACGGTCAAGCCGAGGTATCAAACAAGGTAGTGTTGGATGGATTGAAGAAAAGGTTGAAAAAAGCCAAAGGCAAATGGGCAGAAGAGCTCCCTCATGTTTTATGGGCTTATCGCACCACACCACGGCGGTCAATAGGAGAAACTCCATTCTCCTTAGCCTATGGCATGGAAGCAGTCATTCCGTTAGAAGTCAGACTCCCTACAATTCGGAGCGAAAATTTTGATCCAGACTTAAATGGCGAAGCTATAGCATTGGAACTTGACCTTGCGGAAGAAAAAAGAGACAGAGCATTGGTTCACATCGCCTCCTACCAACAAGAACTATCTAGGAAGTATAACAAAACTGTGCATCCAAGGCAATTCAAGATCGGCGATTGGGTACTTCGCAAGGTTATGGGCAACACATTGGTCCCAGGAGATGGCAAGTTAGGTCCTAACTGGGAAGGTCCTTACAAAGTGGTCGGATTAGCAGGAAAAGGGGCATACCACTTGGAAGATGAGGACGGCAAAGCAATTCCTAGGCCTTTGAACACTGCCAATCTTAAGTTATTTTACTTTTAGCTTTTTCTTTTCTCTCTTTAAGTATATGTAATTTTTCACTTCATCAATAAAACAAATCGATTCTTTTTTAGCATATTTGTTTTTAGTAGAAAGTAACTTTTGTAAGTTTGTAGCATTGTAGACATAGTTGGCTGGATTAAACCAACTATAACACCTCCTAAGCCCAGGATAAGGATCCAGGCTGCAGGACGTTTGGTCGGAATAACCAAACACTATATTCTAGGTTGGCTAGAAAAACCAACCTAGAGGTTGGCTGGATTAAACCAACTCTTTGTACTCTTCAGTCGAAGTAAGTGTATGGCTGAAGAGCGGTTGGCTGGATTAAACCAACTCTCTGTACTCTTCAGCCGAAGTAAGTGTATGGCTGAAGAGTGGTTGGCTTGATTAAACCAACTCTTTGTACTCTTCAGCCGAAGTAATCTATATCGGCTGAAGAGTGGTTGGCTGGATTAAACCAACTCTTTGTACTCTTCAGCCGAAGTAAGTGTATGGCTGAAGAGTGGTTGGCTGGATTAAACCAACTCTTTGTACTCTTCAGCCGAAGTAATCTATATCGGCTGAAGAGTGGTTGGCTGGATTAAACCAACTCTTTGTACTCTTCAGCCGAAGTAAGTGTATGGCTGAAGAGTGGTTGGCTGGATTAAACCAACTCTTTGTACTCTTTAGCCGAAGTAAGATATATCGGCTGAAGAGTGGTTGGCTGGATTAAACCAACTCTTTGTACTCTTCAGCCGAAGTAAGCTATATCAGCTGAAGAGTGGTTGGCTGGATTAAACCCTCTGTACTCTTTAGCCGAAGTAAGTTATCTCGGCTAAAAAGTAGGTTGGCTAGTAAGTTAGAGAGCTAACCGAGATCACAGTTGTACAAAAAAGTTCAAAATTCATTGCAAGTATTAGCATACATACACAAAACCGGAATAAGAGTTGAGGAAATTTTTCATTGAACCACAAAACAGAGAAGTACAATTTGGGGGGGCCCCAGCCCGGTTACAAAGTTCAAAAAAAAAAAAATCAACCGAGAAGTGCATCAAGCTCGGCATCAAATTCTGCATCAGCAGTCGCCTAGAGTCCGGTGTTAGAGGGGAGCACGGTTTGAAGTGGGACTCCGGTGTCAGCCTGAACTTCGGTGTCAGTCGGCTGCAGCTCAAGAGTTGGATCCTCAATGGTAGCTCGCATCGAACTACCTTATCGTTCTGCTGCTCGTTGACAACCGGAGTGTGAGATGGCTCCTCATCTTCATCATCATCGTCATCATCATCACCGGACCCCTCAAGAAAGGCTTTTTGGAGTTCGGCCGCGTATTGTGTGAGCGAAGCTGGAATGGAGTACGGTGGAGCGTTGTAGACGTCGGTGTCAGACGTACAACCGAGCTTCTCCACCGCCGACCTCCAGCCGCACTTAAAAAAGAGATCTTTGGCTGCGTTGCATTGCAGGGTGTAGGCGTCTTCGGCTTCCTTGAAGCCCCGCTTCTCGGCCTTCTTCACCTCCCCCTTCCACTGGTTTATCTCGGCGTCTTTTTTCTTCTCAATTGCCGCCAAGATACGGAGGTATCTATCTTTTGCCTCGACGGCAACTTTTTTCTTTTCGGCCTCGACCGAATTGGCGATCTCGGTCAGCCGACCGTTCTCTTCCCGAAGCTCGGCCAATTGCTTCTTCGCCTCATCCAGTTCGGCCCTCTTTAGTTCGGCCTCAGCCATGGCCTCTCTAGTACTCCTCCTAAGCTCCATGACCCTCCTGTGAGTGACTTGGTTTTTCTGGATGGCCTGCAAAGAAGGAATAACGTTAGGCGGACTCCAAGTTAAAGAAAAAAAAAAAAGAAGAAGAAATCTTATATGGAGAGGAATACTGCTTACCAGGATCATGGACTTAGTGGAGGACCGGATTGACTTTAGCTCGGTGTTGAGCTGTTTGTAGTGGTGCTCCATGTCTTTAGGGAGGCACACACTCTTGGCCAAGTTGAAAGCCATCTGATAATCCTTCTCTGAGACCACCGAATCAGACGCGGTGATGTCTCGGTCATTGAAGGTGAGTACGGGAGTCCACTTGGGAGAAGCGGTTCGGTCGGTGGGTTCCGGTTGGAGGCTCAGCTGAGGGCTTGGTGGAGGACTTGTTGGCAGGACGGTCTCGTCTTCATCAGCAAGACGTGGCTCGGTTTGGCTAGTCCGGGCACGTTTGCTTGGTCGTGATGAAGATGGCCGTTGAGATGGGAGTGCCACCACAGTCTCGGTGACACGGCCGATTCCCTGTACTTCGGCTGGGGTTGTTTCGGTTAGGAGGGCCTTCAATCTGTTCTTCTTAGCCATTTCTTGCTCGGCTGTGAGTGGAACAAGGTTGATCTGAGGCAAGTTTGGGTCCGGTTCGGATGCGTCTTCAAGCAAGAAGTCGGTTACCCTCGCTTTTCGGCGGCCGGAGTAGCGGTATGTCGGTTCGAAGTCTAGCAATTTAGCCCAACTTCTTTCCCGAACCCGTAGTGTGGCACGCAGAACGCCTAGGTTGGGGTAGTTGTAAAGAGAGTGAAGATGAGCTGAATCTGCAAAATGAAAAACAAACTGTTAGTTCGGTTCAAGAGTGAAAAGCCGAGATAAAGAAAAGTGAGAAAGGCAACCGGAGTATGTATACCGGGTTCTCCTTTATTCCAATTTATTTTTCGGCCAGGAATCTGGGCTTGATGGTCTTCGAAGTTTCCAGACACCCAGAAGAAGTCATCATCATTTAGGTCTTTGTCCGGTGTGTCCTTAATTATTTTTTCTCGGCCTCGGCGTGTTCTCAAATAATAACACCAGCCTTCATTCTTGGATCCTAATGAGTACTGATGGAGTATTTCGGCTAGGCCTAGGTTAAGACCGGTCTGGCGGTTTAGGGCGTCTATGCCCATTATTATGCGGTATGTGTTGGTGGAGAGTTGAGTTGGGCATAGTCTGGTTTGCCTAAGAAACTCACAGATTAAAGGCTGGACTGGGAATCGTAGTCCGGTCTCTATTATTGATTGAATGGTGAAAGGGACAAAGCCTGGGTTGCCCCATGGATCTACATCTGGTTCGGCTAGGGTGAGGTTTACATCGGTTGGTATGTTGTAATCCTTTCTGAATTCGGTTAAGCCGCCTGGGGTTTCTACCAAAAATCTGTACTTCCCCATTTATTGAATAACTTATAAATAATTTAGTTAATTTGGGGATTTGGACTCGGGAGCTTTCGGTTGAGCGGAGGAAATATCTGGGCAACCTAAGTCAGAATTGGAAAAACAAGGTGTTAAGCACGGATCATCGTAGTGCTATAAAAAACAAAACAAGGAAAGGAAGCCTTACTTCGGCTAGATGGATTGCTGCGGGATCTACCTCGGTTTCAGAGAGGAGCATGTTATCTCGGTTTTGGCAAGTCGTTTGGTTAGTTCGGTTCTACTTTTTGTTTTGTTATTCCGGCTGAACGCCAAGGGGCAGTTTTCTGAGTTCGGTTTAGGAACTGGGAAAGCTGGCTTAGCCCCCAAGGCTTAGCCCGGTCGAGGCTTTAGGAACTTCTAGCTCGGTACGTTTTCATTTCGGCTAGTATGGATCAGTTTATGGCCTTATGAAACTATTGTGATATGTTCGAGTTCTAGTTCGGTTTCAGTCTGCCTAGATTTTTATATACCGCAAGAACAGTATTCTAGTTCGGTTGAAGCATGTGCCAAGATCAAAAAGGTGTTCTATTTGCTAAATCAGTATGTGCAATAGGTTCTTGTTAAGTTCTTCAGAAAAGTACAGATACGGTGGAAGAGAAACAAAGTGTTTTGCAAAAACACGTAACATAAACAGCTCTGGACTAAAACGAAAGCAAAAACAGAAAAACAAGAATAGATTCATGAACTTACCAAGAGGAAGAGGAGAAGAACTAGAAGATTGAAGCAAAAGGCGTGAGAACGCAGCAATTCCTAGCTCAATGTAAAGGTACAGAGAGAGAGAAGGTGAACAGTAGCGTGATTCAAAAATGAAGGGTTTTTTGGTGTAAAGGGAGAATGGCGGGAACTGTTCAAATGCACGAGGAGCGAAGAACGGCGACAACAAGAAACCAATAGAAGGTGACACGTGTCATTAGAATATATAACGCTTCTTTGTGGTGAAGAGACGTTTGATCGGACGTGTATAGCTCGGCTTAAGCTTAACTCGGCTGGAGAAGCTAAAAGGGTATCAGCCCGACCGGAGTATTTAAAGGATTTGAGCCCGGCTGGATAAGCTCGAATTTTAGCTCGGTTATAAACAGATAATCCCAATCATGTTGAACAGATGGAATTAATGGGCAATTGAGAGGGTAATTTATATTAATAAATTGGGCCGAGCTGGATTTTGGGCCGAGGTAAGCCCAAGTTCGGAAGACAGTACATACACCGGTCGGAGAGGAGCATTATTGTTAGTTCGGTTGCCAACCAGGTATCCGTATCTCGGTCGCGGCAAGTGACAAGCTAATCCGATTCATGAGAAGACAGAAGTTAGGTCGGTCTAGGGGTACTTCGGGGGAAATAGACCGGTCTTAGAGTGACACTGGTTCGGATGTGTTAGTCCGGTTTAGGCAAGCCACGGTTCGGTTCAACTCTCTTATGTTTAGCTCGGTTGTAGCATGATAAAGCCGAGGTGAGAGAATGGATTGTAAGGGCCGAACTAGAGGTTACTTCGGTCGTATTGAAGTTCGGCTGTGGTAAAACCATCTCCCTTGGTTTAAGTAGTAAGGGGGGTGTTAGATGATAAGCATTATCTTCCAGGAGTGTGAATCCTAGGAGGACTATGCATGGAGGAGTTAGAGTTCTACTAGGATTGTGCCATGCGAAACTTATATAAGCTCACCAATATCACCTTTGGAGAGGTAATGCAACTTTTGCTCCCTGAATACATAGAGCTTTTGCCCTCTTGACTTGCTTACTGACTTAGGCATCGGAGAGGTTTCCGGCACACACCCGTCGGCCAGCTCACGTTTGTGTTTTCAGGTGATAGAGCGACGTCGTACAGAGGAACGCAGACTTGATCAACAGGATTATACGAGAAGGTATATTTCTTTCCCGTACAGGACCTATACGAAAGTCCCCTTAATTTTTTTTACAAAAATTAGGAGCAAGATCCTCTCCAGTTGGATTTTTCAATTGGAAGGTATTGTTGAGTTTCCATGGGCTTACCACGGAGCCTACATCGATAATCCGTACTATTCACTATTAGGGCTCGTCGAATATTTCATCTTTGTAAAAAATTACTTTAATCGGATATCGATAGACACTTGATCAAATCACATCTGTGTCAAGAATTTATTTTAAAAATCATATTCATTGCTAATACAAATGTGTTTTGACTAAATGGATATCGATATCCGATCAATATAATTTTTTATAAGAATGAAATACTTGACGAATCTTATATATTGAATAATTCAAATTATTAATATGAATTTCATGATAAAACCTACAAAAGTCTAACCGTACCCTCCAATTCAATTTGGACCAGAGAAGAGGCTGATTCCAAAAATTATACTAATATGCCCTTCACTTTAGCCTCTAACTTTCAAATTAAGGCACGCGAAATTAGACTTTCAGAAATTAATAAAATAAAGTAATACACGTGAATATGCTTGTTAAGGTCGTGCAAAAGCAAAACGCATAGTCAATACAATTACCTTCATGCCAATCACATGGGATTAAAATTATTATTTTTAATTAATTTTCACATTTTACAACTTAATTAATTCAATACCTAACCATGGAAAAGGTATTATATGAATAGAGTACTGATACTACATTCTATCAATTATAAAAGTATATGTTTTTTATTATTTTTCAAACACTCAACGTAAATGTAATAGATCCTGCTGTTAAACCTAATCATAATAATAAAAATTACCATATGACATATATTTTATCATGTACAAAAATTACTCATATGGGTCAAGTTTTTGGAACATCCAAAGTCCATTGGGAACAACAGGTTATGAGATAAATGAGGTATAGTTTAGAATTATGATAAGTGTAATATTTTAAATTTTATCTAGAAATATTATTTATAATATCAATCTAAGGTTCAAATTTATTTTATATTTAAACTAACACTACATCAATATAATTTCTACCATACAAACCCTTCGCCCAGAAAAATCTGAGCCTTTCTAGATCCATAGCATTTCACTTTGTGAAAAACCATGTGTAAAATTTTTATTTTAGAATTTTGTTTAACGGGTTCCTTAAAACATTTGATAAGAAACTTATACTTATATATAATGTATGATAGTGCGTGCAACATGTAATATATAATTAATTTAAATATTATTATTTGTTAGTTTAAAGCCAAATGGGCGAGGATTCTGTGCCTTTTTTTTTTCTTCTATTAATTTTATTGTGGTAGTTATTCAAATTTTAAATTCAAACAAAATGATATTGTTTTGGAATATATAATTTAAAATAAAATAATATTATATTATTTTAATTTAAAATTTAAAATATTAAATATTAAATATTAAATTATATGTTTAATTGACTATTCTTGCTGTAGAAAAATAATGACAGATAATCTAAATCCAAATGATAAAGAGTGCCTATGGAGGACTTGCTAAAAGCATTTTCAACATTTTATGTATATAATGTTGGTTAGTTAAAAAAATATCTTGTATAACTCAAATTCACTAGTTAAATGTATTTAACCTACAAAGACTATGCAAAATGTATCAAACACTTACGATCGTTTATCGTTTTTTTCATTGTTGATGTAACATTTCAAAAAAAAAAAAAAAAAAGTAGTATTTAGACAAATAACTAAATAAATAGCAGAGTTGAAACAGAATGAAAAAATGAATAAATAAAATACAATATATACTTGATAGTGTATTTTAAACTTGCAAAATGTCTTTAAACAACACAGAAAAAGTAAGAGAGTTCCATACCAGAAAATTGTGTTCAATATTAATTTTTGTCCGCGTAAAACAACTGAACGTTTAATAATGTAGGAGATGCTTTAAAATCTAATACTAAAAAGTTAATAAATTAATTTTTTTTTATTAAATAAGTTCAATAACTTGCATTAATTATTATAACAATTATAAAATTCTTTTATTACAATTTTTTTATTTGAATTTATTTTGAATAGATAACTACACAGATAATATTTTCTACTGCCTACTATCATAAATATGCAGAAAAAAATAAATATATTTTCAGAAATTATTTTTAGATAGGTTTCTGATTGTCTTTACTGAATTTTTTTTCTATTTTAATCTTTTTTTATTTTTAAACCCATCAAGATTATATGCATCTACAAAATAAAAAAGTTTAACTAAAATATTAAAAAAATTTACAAAAAAACAAAAAAAAAAATCTAAATAAAAATGTGCACAATTTTTTGTTCAAATTTTATTTTTGCTTTTAGTGATTTTTGAAATATTTTCAATTAATTTATTTTACTTTTTGAATACATCTTACTTAAATGTATCTAAAAATATAAAATGCAATCACTAATTAAAATATAAACATAAATTGAAACATTTTTGAAATTGAAACTCGTCTAAAAACATGTTACTCATTGGTGTGACCTATTTAGGGTCGTTCACGATGACGTGACATATATTATTTTAAAAGGTCAGTATTCAGTATTTTTGAAATATAAATATGTGGTGTTTTATAAAATTTTGATTGATAGAGATGAGTAGGGACTCACGATTTATGTTTAGGATAAAAGAATAATATGAGATTAACTAATTGATGATTAACTTGAAATATGATCACGCAGTGTTCTGGAATTATTAAATAATTTCACTATTTTAAATGCACCATGAAACGCACGTGCGTACATGGAGACCCACAGGCCACGTGGTTGGAATTGAGAGATCAACGCATCAAAGTTGACACACTCACATGTGTGTCGTCGTGGCATTCAAATATGCTAATCAGAATATTCGTGTCGCCAATTGAATTTACCATAATACCATTCACACGTACGTGAACTTTGTCCCATTTTCTTTTTAGGAGGGTTATGTTATTATGCTCCTTTTTTATTCTTTCGAATTTTATTTTGAATAGTACTATTAATAAGAGGGTGTTTGGAATATTTTTGACTTTTTATAAAAAAAAATGTGTAAAAAAATAGAGAAGTGATATGACTTAAAAAAGATATAAAATATATATATATATATTTTTGTATGAGATGTGAAATAGTGCCTAACACTCATTTTTTTGTTTTTCTAGGAATTTATTACAAAATATTTTTCAAGTACTTATATCCCAATTAGTGTATAAAATATTCTTATATTCTAATAAGTCTTATTATATTCCAACAAGTCCTATTATTTTAGATATTTGATTCACAAAATCCTAATTCTTATGTTTAAGATAATTTATAGATAATTTTACTCTTACAAATATTTTTTGAACCCTTAGCTACTTTGTGTGCATTGTTTTGGACTATTTCAAATGTTCCATGACTTGAACATTTACATTAAACAAATTTGACAACGCGAATGTTTACATTGACAGTGTGGATGTTCACATCATGGAACATTCACACTGTCAATGTGAATATTAATGTACGCTTCACTTTATTATTATTAAGGATATTTTAGTAACTATGTTATCTATAGAATTTATTGGAATACAAGAAAATAATTTGGATTAAATGGGGTATAAGTATGTGAAAAAAAATTTATGAATAAATGCCCATTTTTGTGAATTTATATTTTTCATAATTTTTTAATGGGTAAATTACATTTCCCTCTCTTAATGTTTGAAAAACATACAATTAGTTTCACATCTTTAACATAATTACATTGATTTTCTCCAAAGTTTTAAATTACGTAACATTTAGGTCATTTTTTTTATCAGTAATTTATTATTATTATCAATAATTCGTTAGTCGTATGAATGGAAAAAAAAATGATATATTATCATATATTTTTTACTAAAATGTATATTTATCTTTATTTATTTCAATATCTACCTACCAATGACATTAGTTTCGGTCACTTAACCATACTAAAAGAAAGTTGATGTAATTATGTTAAAAATGTGAAATTAACTGTATTTTATCTAAATTTAAAAATAATTATAATTTTACCTGATCATAAAATGTCATTACTCAGTGAAGTTGTTGTTGGATGATTAAACTAAATTGTTCATGATTATTCTGACTTTCTCTTATAAATTAATAAATAAAAAAATAAAAAATTATCTCACATCAAAGGTGGATTAAGTATGTCATAATCATAAGTATATAAGTATCACCAACCCTTCCAAATGGAAGCCCTTTCTAAAGTAATGTTACCTTTGGGAGTTAGTTTTCTTTTAATATATATAAAAAAAAAAATTAATTTATATATTGGTTAAAAATAAGTCCCAAAAAAAAAATTTGTTTTAAATATTACTATTTTTTTTTTTTTGAGAAATGATTTTTTTTTTTAACTTTTTAATAAAAAATTTAGAGTGGTTAGAGTTGACTTTTTGGTTGGAGGGTATTCCAAATGATCTGAAGCTTCTTCTTTTTTTTAACAAAATAGACTTTTTAGCAAATAAATTAATTTTCAAGAGGTTGTTATAGGGCTTATTTATGACATTACTTTTTTGACTTTTTTTAGTTAAGCTTATTTTAGTAAATTTTTTAAAATTTTGTTTTTATTTTTTATTTTTTTTGGATTCATGTCAACGATTCTAAAATTAAAAATAATAATTGGTTTTTTAAACACTTAGAAAATAAATAAAAAAAATAAGATAATTTTAATAAAAAAATTTAATAACATTTTGCTTACTTTTGTTTATAGTGAACTTGTTTTAAAACTAAGTAAAATTTTTATAATTTTAAGAATAATCTAGTCTAGGCTGACTAAAAAAGTAAAAATAAAATAAATAAAATAAAACTTGACTCAAGTTGGGAAAAACATAAAGATTTATTAAATTTATTTATTTTTCTTTTCATGATATATATTATGTCGCCTTGACAAAATCCCTCCCCAACCATTAGTTTATCACCACCATTATTATTATCACCACCACCATCACTACACAATTACTTTAAAAAAAATAAAAGGGTAAATTACAAATACATCCTCTAAAATTTACTTAAAATACAAATTATTTATTGTGGTTTGAAAAATTATAAATACTCCCTATTTGAATTTTTTATTTAAAAGAATTAACTAAAAATAAATAAAATTCATAATTGCTCTTCTATATAATAATAAAATTACTTAAATTATTAATTGAAACATATTTTTAACGTCATTAAAAACTATTAATTGTCTTGATAATTTATTAATAAAATGAGCGATTTGTTATGAAATTAAAAACCTTAGAGGTGGAATGTAATTTTTAAAATTACAAGAGACAATTTATATTTTAATCAAATCTTTAGAGGTGTATTTGTAATTTATTCCAAACAAAAAAAATTATAAAGATATTGCATGGGTTACATGTTGAATTCAAAATAATTTATCACATTTGATAATAAATAATATCAAATCTGTAGCACTTTTTGGTTGGAGAAGGTGTACAATCTTGATTGGCATCATGATCATCAAAAGCATATCATGAAGGTGTGCCTAGCCAGTAGATTGACATCCACTGAAGTCATGTTTTGCCCAACGCAATGATTTATTTCACCCTTAAAAGCCACTCCTTCCCACCACATTCCAAATCTTTGTTGTTTTTTTTTTAAATCAAACCCACATAATAAAACAAAAGCAATTTTAAAACGTGTAACTCACAAGTTGAACCCTTCAAGTAAATACAATGGGCATTTTAGTCAAACAAAACAAATATAATAACACCAAATTCCTCATATATAAACCAATAGCCTAAAACCTTCTCTAATCATCCACAAAACCCACAACTCTAAAGCCAAAGCCTGGTTTTCCTTTTCACCCACCATTAATGGACCCACAAGAAGTTATGAACCTCTATGATTCATACTGGTTCACTCTTGAAATCTTCAAGAACCCACCTCAAAAATCAAGTTCTGAAACAAACCCAGATCAGCAAAATCAAGAAAACAAACAAGAACCAGAGCTTTCAATTCCAAGCCTCCAATCAATCCATGTTAGGTCAAAAAGTGACCAATTGAGCTCCATCACAAGCTTTGATTCTGATTTTCTCTCTCCTAACTCTGTCCTCTTCACACCAAATCTCCAGACCATCCTCTCAGGGAAAGAAACTACATATGAAGAACCAACAACACAATTACATGTTGAAGAACAACAACATCAAAGCATGAGAAGTACAAGCATGAGGAGAAAAACAAATAAGGGTATGACAAAGAGCTTGTCAGATCTTGAGTTTGAAGAGCTAAAAGGGTTTATGGATCTGGGTTTTGTGTTCTCAGAAGAAGATGTGAATTCAAGTTTGGTTGAAATCATTCCTGGGTTGCAAAGATTGGCCAAGAAGGATGGTGAAAAGGAAGAGAATCAAAAGAATAGTTTTGATGAATCTTCGGCTCCAATTCCAAGGCCTTACCTATCTGAAGCATGGGAGGTTTTGGATAGAAGAAATAGAGAGATGAAGAACAAGAAGAATAACCCATTGATTAATTGGAGAGTTCCTGATTTGGGAAATGAAATTAACATGAAAGATAGCCTCAAATGGTGGGCTCAAACTGTTGCTTCCACAGTTAGATGATGATGATGAAGTTCTCTATGTGTTTATCACTTTTTTTGCCTTTGTTCATCATTTTTTTTTTTTTTTTTTGGGGAGATCTTCAAGGTATGCACACAATTTTTTTTAGCAAAACTTTATTGTTTTGCTTTCAATTTGTGTTTATTTTGGTGCATAAATTCTTTATTTTTTGAATAATTTGTAATTGTAAACTAAAGTAGACATAAAACTTAAACTTGAAAGGAGAATTCATTGCACAATAATAAAACTTGAACTCAAGTATCAAATCAGTAAGGAGCACTTCATCCACCTCCTCAATCAGGGTTAGTGAATCATATGTTCTACTCAAATGATTTATTTTTGAGTAATGTTAGAGACACACAATTTAGATCCCTAATTTTACCCACAATAATATAACAAAAGAGGTAGACCCTACACAATTGAGTATATGACAAATCAAAAATTGACATGTATCATGCCACACACATCATTGTGGATCAAATTGTGAGAGATTTTTTTGTAAGTCTTAAACATTTTATTTTATTTTGCTTGTTTTTATCAATCCTGTGAAAAAATCATTTAATGATAAAAATATAATTCTAATTACATAATTTCATTATATTTGTTTTCATAAAATAAAATCTATTTTAAAATTCATTTTGGAGGTTTATTTTTATTTTTTAAATAAATATGATATACTAAATGTTGACAGACCAGTTTCAGTTCAATTCAGTTCAAGTTCAACAGATCAAAGACAGATCAAAGAATTCAATGAGCTAAGTTGAGGTCTCATTGTTTCATTCCTGTGCTTCTGTTACATGTGAATATTTTCCTCAGTTAGTTAGATAGTTTGTTAGTTAGTTAGAGTTGGTTTAGTTAGTTAGCTTCTTCTTATATATAAAGAGGTGAGACTGATATGTGTAAATAATGAAAAGAGTTCAATGATATATGACTGGTTTTATGTTTTTCATCATGGTATCAGAGCATTGATGCTCTCACGAGCTCCTGATCCATGGCAACTTCATCTTCACTATCTTCATCTATTTTGTCTTCCTCACTTCCTTCAAATTTAACTCTGCTGATATCCAATCTTTCATCATTTGTCACTGTAAAGCTTGATGGATCAAACTTTATCATCTGGAAAAATCAATTGTTTAACATTCTTAGGGCTACTATCTTCTAGGTTTTGTTGATGGTTCAACACCATGTCCTTCTCTCACAATTATAGATTCAACAGGAACAAAGGTGCCTAATCCTGATCATCTTCAATGCCGTATGATTGATGCTCATCTATTGAGTTGTATCACTGCTACACTTACAAAACCAATCTACTCAACTGTGCTTCCGTTCTAGCATTGCTCTAAGATCTGGTCTTCTCTTCACAAGAGATTTACATCTCTGTCTCGATCTCATATCCATCAATTGAAAAACAAGTTGAATCTTGTTTCTAAGAAATCAGATACAATTGAGGAGTATCTCTCAAAGATTAAGGCCTTAGTTAGTCAGTTAGCATTTGCTTTAGTAATTGTTGAAGATAAAGATTTGGTATTAATCACCTTGAATGGTTTGTCATCTGAATATGATGCATGATGCTTTCACCACAGCCATTCGTGCTCGATCTGACACTATAACTATGGATGATCTATCATCTCTACTATGTTTTGAGGTAATCCATTTGGAAGCTAAACACTAGAAGGTTGCAGAACCAATTATTGCATCCTCTTCTATTAAAGGATCTGTTAATTATGCTTCACGTGCACCTACTTTCACTTATTCAAGAGGAAGATCTTCCTATAAAGGCAGAGAATGTCGCAATTCAGGATCATATAGAGGCAATGGTCGCTACTACAGCAACAACAGAGGCAGATGATGAAATTTCAATCAGGTTTATTTTACTTCAGGTTGTCAAATTTGTAGAGGATTGAGTCATTCTACACTCGATTGTTGGCATCGCATAGATCCTCAATATCAGTCATCTTCACATACTTCTACTCATTCTCCATCCTCTCAATTCTCTTCTTCTCAGCAACCTAGAGCTCTTCTTGTATCTTCTTTACTTGGTTCTAGTGTTTCTTCCTCACATCTATCTCAAGCTTCTTTAGATTTTCAGTCTAGTCCTTGGTGCTTAGACTCTGTAGCAACAGATCACATTACTCATGATCTGAGTCATCTTAGTAACTATCAGGCTTATTCAGGTTCAGATCACATTACCATAGGTGATGGAACTTTTATTCCCATTCAGAATACTGGTAAAGGTCTCATTCCTGCACCTCATTATTCTTTCAAACTTAATAATGTTCTTCATGCTGATTCTATATCTTCTAATCTTGTTTCTGTTCAAAAGTTGGCCAAGGATAATAATTGTATTATTAGTTTTGATGAAGCTAAGTTTGTGATTCAGGACAAAGTTACGAAGAAAATTCTTCACCAAGGATCTAATCTCAATGGATTTTATCATTTTCTTCCATCAGTCACTCACACATCTTCTTCTGCTACCTTTGCTACTCAAAATACAGTACCACTCACATATGCTGCTACTCTTGTACCAGATTCTTTTGTTAATAATTCATTGCCTACTTCTAGTATTGTATGGCATAATAGACTAGGTCATCGTAGTCATTTGAAATTTCAGCATCTTGTTCCTCATTTGCAGCTTACTGACAATAAGTCTATTACTTCACTTGATTGTATTGACTGCTGTGTTGCTAAAAGTCATCGTCTACCTTTTCAATTGTCTGATTCATCTGTTAATAAACCTCTCTCATTGATACATAGTGATGTTTGGGGTCCCATTGACTCCATATCTGGCTTCAAATATTATGTTTTTTTTGTAGCTAACTTTAGCAAATTTACATGGTTGTATCCTTTAGCTTATAAAAGTGAAGTGTATGATAAGTTTCTTGAGTTTAAAGCTTATGCTGAAAACCAATTCTCTACTTCACTTAAGATTCTTAGAACTGATGGTGGCACCGAATATTGTAATGATAAAATAAAAGTTTTTACCACAGCTCAAGGTATTGTGCATCAACATTCTTGTCCATATACACCACCACAAAATGGTGTGGCTGAGAGAAAATATAGACATCTTAGTGAAGTTGCTATAGCCTTGTTACATCATTCTGCTGTTCCTCTTCATTTTTGGTTTGATACTCTTACTTGTGCTACTTATCTAGTTAACAGAGTGTCTTCTTCTAAGCTGGGTCACAAAACTCTTTTTGAGATTTTGTTTCATCATCTTCCAAACTTTGCTTTTCTAAGAACCTTTGGTTGTCAGTGTTTTCCTTGGTTAAAACCCTATACCTCTACTAAGTTGCAGCCTAAATATATTGCATGTGTGTTTTTAGGCTATCATCCTTTTGCTAAGGGTTATAGATGTCTTGATCCCCTTTCTGGTAAAGTTTACTTATCTGGACATGTTGTGTTTAATGAACATGTGTTTCCTTTTTTTTATGTCCACACCTAGTTCTACTTCTATTCCATTTCTTTCTTCTTTACTTCAGATTCAGTCATTTTTCTAGTCTTCTCCAGTTCTTGATTCTCCTCCTTCAGTTGCTAATCTTTCTTCTTCACCATCTGTTATTTTCTCTCCAGCTCAATCAGTCTCTTTGCCAACCAAGTCAATCTCTTTGCCTCTGGTTTCTCCTATTCTTCAACCATCTATTCCAATTCAATCTCTCTCTGTTCAATTGCCTTGCTTTCTCCTACTACTTCTCATTCCTCTGTCCCTTCTTTAAATCTTCTTCCTATGGTTACCAGATCTAAAGGTGTTGCACTTTCCTCTGTCAAATCCTCTTCTACTTTTGATTCTGAGCCTTCCTCTCACAAAGAAGTTCTTCTTATTCCGATATGGAAACAGGTCATGTTAAATGAATTTCAAGCTCTGTAGAAACAACATACTTGGTCTCTTGTTCCTCTTCCTCTTGGCAAAACTATTATAGGCTGTAAATAGGTGTTTAGAATCAAGAGGACCTCTAATGGCACTATTACAAGGCATAAGGCAAGGTTAGTTGCTAAGGGATATCTTCAACAAGAGGGCATTGACTACCAAAAAACATTTAGCCCAGTTGCCAAGCTTTGGCCCCATATCTTATTTTCTGGGTATATCTGTTGAGCCTTCAGCCTCTGGTTATGTTTTATCTCAACCTACATATGCTCAAGACATTCTTCATAAGGCTGGGATGCTGGATTGTAAACCTTGCTCTTCTTTTATTGTTGTTAAGCCTACTATGACTCCTACTTCTGATCAGCCTTTTACCAATCTCACTCTATATCAAAGTGTGGTTAGAGCTTTGCAATACTTGACAATTACCAGACCTGACTTGTCTTTTGCAGTCAATCAATTATGCCAACATATGCAGGACCCTACTAATGCTCATTTTTCTACAGTCAAAAGGGTTCTTCGATTTGTTAAGGGAACTCTTCATCATGACCTCACCTACACTCTCAGTTCTTTTGACCTTCATGCTTATTCAGATTCCAACGGGGCTGGGGATGTTCTTGACAGAAAGTGTACCTCTGGTTACTATGTATTTCTAGGGACTAATCTCATCTCTTGGTCTGCCAAGAAGCAAGCTACTGTTTCAAGGTCCTCCACTGAAGCTGAGTACAGGTCTTTGGCTTATATTGTTGCAGAACTTGCTTGGCATGGCATATTTCTCCATGATTTTTGTATTGCTTCTCCTACTATGCCACTGCTCTGGTGTGATAATGTTTCTACCATTGCATTGGCATATAGTCCTGTCTTTCATTCAAGATCCAAACACATTGAGGTCGATTGTCATTTTGTGTGCGATCAAGTTCTTGCCAAACATCTTGTTTTGCATTATGTTCCTACTATTGATCAACTTGCTAATATATTCACCAAGCCCTTGTCTATTTCTCAATTTTCCTATCTTAAAGACAAGCTTATGGAGGTTTCTCCTTCCCTTCGCTTGAGGGGAAATGTTGACAAATCAGTTTCAATTCAATCCACTTCAAGTTCAACAAATCAAAGACAGATCAAAGAGTTCAATGAGCTAAGCTGAGGTCTCATTGTTTCATTCCTGTGCTGCTATTACATGTGAATATTTTCCTTAGTTAGTTAGATAGTTTGTTATTTACTTAGAGTTAGTTTAGTTAGTTAGCTTCTTCTTGTATATAAAGAGGTGAGACTGATATGTGTAAATAATGAAAAGAGTTGAATGATATATAACTGGTTTTATATTTTTCATCACTGAAATCATGTAGTCCCAATTTTCAAATCAAGTAGAATTTTTTTTATTTTTTTTTTGTAATTAACATATAGTGAATCCACATGCTACAAGTAAATTGGAGATAATCTCTAATCCCTCTTGGAAGGGAAATGTTTGGGGCCTCGAATGATTGAGGCTTCAATGCCTCGAATTCCTCCTTTCTTTTTTTTCTTCTTTTTTTTTTTGGGAAGGGTGGTTATATATAAGGGTGTGCCAAAAAACTAGACATCCTACACCCACTCAGCCTGTGTGGTTTGACAAGGTAAGTGAGTTGGGTTGAACGGGTTAGATGATAAAATTGACTAATCCATTAGGAATAAAAATATAACACAAAATTATATGAAATTAACAAATTTTAACCAGCAGTCTAACTGATCAGTCAATTTTATCATCCAACCAGTTCAACCCAGGCTGAGTTAGTATGGGATGTCCACCCTACCCTTCCAAAAAAAAAAAAAACCAAACCAACACAATCGAACAATTAAAAAAAAAAAGCACAGCCAAAAAAAAAAAAAAAAGGAAGAGAGAAATTGTGGAGGCATTTGAACCTCTCGACTTTGAGGCCGCTAGCACTGCCCTCTTGGAAATATCTACAGAAGATAAAATGAAATGGATTGAAGTTGAAGTTTGATCAATTCGGCATCAATTGCGAATCCACAATGTTAGGTTGATTGATCCATTTTCATTATAAAAAGCATGTGAAACACACACCTATATTAGGTAAGTAATCACTTTCATATTGGTTAGGTACTATCATCACTTGCTACATTGTTCAATTAATTAGTGATTTCAAACCCCATCAATAATGACTTGGTACAATATAATAATAACAATAATAATAATAATAATTTGGGTAGTAAACAGAATATAAGAGGGTTGCAGTACTCGGTGTAGGACATAGTTACTAACCTTGATCAAATAAGGGCTTGTGTTTGCTGAAGTACATTGGACTTTGATCATTGGGTGTGAATGGCGTTGTTTACTTTGTTTTTCTTTGTTCTCTTAGTTGGTTTCACATCAACCCCGGGTTTTGCTAGTATATGATTGCACTTGTTTTGTAGTGTCAATTTAATTGGGATTGTTTATTTTAGTTATAATACTTGTAGCTTTCCTCTTGCTTTTTTGATGTATGTTATGCTTTTGTATCTTCATTTCATCAATAAAATCTTTTCTTTGTTGATAAAAAAAATAGTAATAATAATTTGATACAGATTTTAGCATTAACCAATTAGGGCAGCTAACTGTTTAAACTGCATGATTTTATGGTACTGTGCAAGTTAGAGGTTTTGTTATCTATTTAAAAATAAATAAATGAGTAGGTTGGTAAGAAAGTGAGTAATTTGTCTATGGGTTAGTAATTGGCTATTTGAAGTTAAACAAATAAGTTAAATTTATAATTCAAAGTGAAATTACTTCTGTTGGCAAGAAGAAAAATGCTCGGGACCCCTTTTTTTGGGGACCCCAATAACTTCTTTTGAATTTCAACCATTCATATATGTGTGGATCCCACACCCTCAATGGTTGATATCCAAAAGGGACTGTGAGGGTCTCCAAAAAAAAGGGGTCTCAATCAGCCTTGGAGTAGTACTGTCACATGATTGAGTGTGCTTCTTGGTGCCAACCTAGTTGGGGTTGGAAAGTCGATGTTTGGACCTTCTCCTTTCTCCCTGTTTTTTCCCTTCATTGATGTATCGCTTTTACTTTATATTGGTTGATTTATCAATAAAGGTTCTCTTTTGATTGATCAAAAAAAAAAAAGAGTCTCAATTATTGTTGTGGTAAAAAAAAATGCACTCAAATCTTACTGCTAGCAAAACTTTCCTTCCTTATGTCCTTTGATATCACTACAACATATAAAAGTTTTAGAGACCAAATGTTTTGGTCTCTAAAAGTGAAATTTTGTTGTAAAAGACATTTAGGAACCAATTTATATCATCATAAGAATAGTCGCTAAAAGTTCGTCTCGAAAAGTCAAAAAGAAAGGCTTTAAAAATGTCACTAATAAATAGACTTTTTGGGACAAAATAATTTAGTCTCAAAATAGTTTTTTTTTTTTATTTAAAAAATTTGGTCCCAAAATGACAATAATTCATCACTAATGTCTAATTTTCATTGCTAAAAATATAATAACGACACTTTTCACAGCAAAAATATTTAGTCTCTAAAAAATAATTTTGTCTTTAAATTTTGATTTCTAAAATTTTAATTTTTTATACTGTGTACCCAAAAACTTTAAGCACAAAATTTTAAAACACTTTTCTCTTTCCACTTGAGAGTAATCAATCTTTTAGCTTATTTCAATCTTTTTATTTTTATTTTTTTAATCATCCATTTGTCTTCCATCCACCCAATTGGATTTGAAAATACTGTTAGACTTGTGCAATCAGTCATGAATCTCATTCTGAAGATTTATACATACATTAGAAGTTAGGTAAAAAAAACCAACTTAATGAATAAAATAAACCTACACAAAGTTAATTTAAAAAAATAATAATAATTTATTTAGTACATTACTAGATTGTTTGGTCACACTTGCTCACAAGAAGCTATAACAAAATAGTTACATATTAGAAAACCAATGTTGGGTACATAATGAGATGGTCATCCTTGACCCAAATGATAAATTCTCAATGGTTGAAATTGCATTGGGTGTAACTGCATACCATACATTGAATCAAGCAACAATTGCACACCAATAATTGCATAAATAGTGATTGCATTTCAGTTTGTCACACATGGATTTGTCCCGTAGAATAAGTGGAGGGGACAAGTTATGTTACACTGATATACTCGCTAATTCTCATAACGAAAGTTATGAACTCGAGCCTCACATGAGGCGTTGGGATGACTCTCTTTTCATTTTCTCTTATTAAAATATATATATATATATATATATATCACTATAAGTAGCCTGGACAGCTCTAGATTCGTTACGTGGCATTGTGCTATGAATGGGGAAAGCAAACTGGGCCAGTGACCGGGGAACATGAGAACCATTCTTTTTCTTTACATAGAGTTGTCATGTAATTATGCTTTGTCACATGGAATGTTAATTCAAAAGATCGAAGTGGACGTTACAGATTTTTACAGCTTAGAATAACAAGACACAACAGTGATTGAATCAATCATATGATTTATTGAGCATTAGAGTAGCTCCAATGACTTTTTATTAGAGTTGTTATTGTCATAATTTGACACTTTCAGTAGAGTAGTGTGCTTTGATAGTAAGAAATAGCAGCTAATATATTTAAGAAATGTCAAAACTTGTGTCAAATTTAATACAAGATTTGGTAGCTGTTATTTGTTTCAAATCATAAAAAAAAAACACCTATCTTCTTCTCTCCATCCTCCAAGCAAAACATCCCTTACTCTCTTCCTCTCGTCCGCCATTTTTGCAGAAGAAACACAGAAACTAGTGTGTTTAGACGACCGGCTGAATGTCTGCCCGGTCGACTGGGAGGTCGTTCGATTAGACGGCTGAACAGACCAGTTTTCTGTGCTAAAATAACATAAATGACAATTGAATCTTTTGAGCATCGTTGCTATTTTTCGTTCATTTTCTATTATTCATTATCATAATTTAACAATGACACTACTATTATAATATTTATCATTAGAGATACTCTTGTTTCTGAGATGTCACATAGTGCTTAAAAAGTGATTTTACATGTTTGGACATTGAAGAGGATAACAGGTGCGGCAACCCAGTAGATGGGTTTGGGACAAGTAAAAAAGTGTCAGTTAATTCGATTAATGTGCTAACAATAGTTTTACAGTCTACATTTGGTATGTAGGTTTGTTTTTCGATTTTTTAATTTTTTAATTATTTTAGTCTAAAGTAAAAAATTTAATTTCGGATGAGTTTTTTTGATTTTTATAAGAAAAAAATAAAATAATTATAATTTAGATATGATAGTTTGTCTTATTGATTTTTGTAATTTTTTTTTGTCTTTTTTGGACTATTTTAGTCTAAAAATTTATGCCAAATATAGCCTAAACTCCAAATTAAATTTAATTTGACTATATAATTTTTTTTAAATGACATTTGATTTACCATTAAACAAAGATTTTTAAAATGATTTATAGTTTTGCCATTTAAATTTCGTTTGGGATGTGGGTTGATTTTTTTGACTTTTTCATTATTTTAGTCTGGAGCTAAAAAGTTTCGTTTGGGATGAACTTTTAATTTTTTTAACTTTTGTAAAAATAAAATGATTATAATTTAAATGTGACATTTTTTAGCATGAGACTAAAAAGCCTATATTATCTTTTTCTGATTATTTTAGCCCCAACCCATCTTAATCCATCATGCCAAACCAATGCTAAGTTGCACATTGCATGTGGTTAGGACATGTGGTCAAGGGTTTGAAACTGATAGAATTGTAACGATCCCTTTAGTTTTAAGTTGTTAAAAGTAAAAAAAAAAAAAAAAAAAAAAAAAAAAAAAAAAAGTTATTATCACTTCATAAAAAAAAAAAAAATTATGCTGACAATTTTCAAAATAATTTTTTTCCCACACAATAAATTATTTTTTTTTTTTTTTTTTTTTTTTTTAAAAAAAAAAAAAAAAAGTTAACCCAAACATCTATATTTTTTTTTCTCAATTTTTTAGTCTAAAAACACAAAAAATATACTTATTTAGGATACCCTAAACAACTCCTTAATTTAACCTTATTAACTGATATATGACAATTTTGATTTTTTTAAAAAAAACAAAATGCACAAGAAAGATTTGCTATGTAAGAACATAGTATAGTCTAACCTATGAGTAATGAATAAGGGTATTAAACCTTTTAACATAAACTTGGGTGTGTAAGGATATTTTGAAAAGATGGTCAGCTTTTAATTTATTTGAGATCATATTATTTTTCATATTTTTTTTTATATTTTTTTCAAAAAAAAAAAAATCACTTTTAATCATTTTTTCAAAACAACCCTAAAGTTTATCTACTGACCAATTCGTCAACTCAACTCAAGTCATTGTTATTTTTATTTTTCTTCCATGTAAGTTAAAATCACAATAACCTATTCACATACTCATGCTCAAATTCTTATCTAATTTTTTTGTGAAATTATTTGGAATTTATCTTGATATTTTTTAGTCATACAAACAAATCACAATTCCATTTTACATATTCTTCAAAAGTTTTTTTTTTTTTGAAAAAAAAATCCAATTTTCGAACTAAATTTAAATTTAATATTGATGTGACCTACCCTACACTAAAAATAAACTTAGAGGTTATTTGCCATGAACTAAAATAACATACATTTTTACCTTTTTTATCTTTTTAGATCGTATTACTTCTCTATTTTTTTATATATCTTTTTATAAAAAATAAAAAAATATACTCCATTCGTTTTAAAATATTAGTCTCTTATTTTATTTTTCATTGTCCCACCATTCATTTCAAAATATTAGTCTCTTATTTTATTTTTCATTGTCTCAAAATATTAGTCTCTTTTCAAAAATCAAGTACAAAAATAATATAAAATTTTCATTTTGCTCTTCTTTTAAATTCATTAACAACATAAAAAATACAATTATGACATTGATATTCTTAAAAAAAATATACTATCAAAGAATAATTTTGAAAAATTAATTTTTTAAAGTATAATAATTGTACTACCAAAGAAAGTTAAATTCTCTAAAAGAGACCATTATTTTGAAACTGAAGAAGTACTTATTTAGCGCTTCCCAAGCAACACTTTCAAACAAAACCTTTATTTCATACACCTCATTCCAACGTACATTTTGGATTTTATTTTATTTTTGTGGTTGCCTGACTTTTCAATTAGAAAATGAAAAAAGAAAAACCAATTTCAGGGCCAACCCGACCCAGTACCAGTTTATCCCTGAACAACACAAACCCATGGCCAAGTACTTGAAATCGGGTCGGACACAGAGAGAGCGAGAGAGAGAGAGAGAGAGGGGAATCAATGACGGAACCAAGACGACTGAGAGGTCACAAGGCCACCGCCACCAGCTGTATCGCCGCCCGTGACCGTCCTGGCCTCGTCGCCACTTCCGGCGAGGTACCCTCTCTCTCTCACTCTCTCTCTCTAAACATATACACACATATTTATATCAGTATTCATAGATATATGGTCACTTGATTGCTCAATTTGTTTTTACCATTTAGATTGATGTTATTCTTTGCCACTACCCTTGAAAGAAAAAGGGAAAAAAAAGAAAAAGAAAAAGAAGAAGTAAATATAATAGTCAGTCTTGGTGTCTTTGAACTTTGAGGAGGGTTTTGAATGAAAATGGGTTTTTTCTGGAATCAAGTAATTTTGATATTTTTTTATTATTTAATGGAAAATCAGGATGGGTGTGTTTGCTGGTTCGATATGCGGTGTAAAGATGTGTTATTTGTCATGAATGTTGGGGGTAATCCTATATCATCACTCTGTTTCAAGCCAGGTGATTTTTTATTTATTTATAATTTATTTTTTTATTAATTTGCTTGTGTTCATCATTGTTACTGTACTAAATTTAACTTACCTTCTATGTCTTGGCCCGTGAACTCTTTAAGCACCTGCATAATAATTTCCCAATTTATACTGATTGTTTATATCAAGTTCATCTTGGAGAACTAGGTCTGTGAACTGTCCTTTTAAGGCTCAACTCAAGGATCCAAAATGGTTTTATTGTTTTGTGCGAGACAAACAATGTAATTATCCAAATACAAGATAGATAACGTTTTGAAAAACCTGCATGGATAGGCCAACAGTTAAGGGGGTGGAGTCTAGGGCCGAGCCATAAACTTGGACGTCTTTGTTAACCCTCATTGATGTCACCCAAGCTTAACCGATAGCTTTGGTTTGTGGTTAATTGTAGGTATTGGATGGGTCCAAAGGGGCCTATTTTAGGGAGGTTCATTCATCTTCAAACAAAGAAGGAAAAAAAAAAAAAAGCCTTTTTAAATGATAACCTCCCATTGCAATGAATATGATTGTCAAGCACTTTTTAGCTGACACTATTGATAGTTTTTTTTGAGTATAATAAATCCTTAAGTGGCAACAGATAGCATGCACCTGTATTTAGAAAAAAAAAAAATGGAGGTAAAATATAATAGGATAATAGCTAGATAGGGGAAACTGGTTTTACCTCCGTTTCTTTTCCTTCTTTCTTTATGCGTAACTTGATGCCTACAAGAGTTAAAATTTTGAGCTCAGATTTTTTGAGATTTAAGGTCTCTTTCTCATGAGCCATTAGAATAATAGTTAAGTAAAACATTTATTTTAGGTGTGAAATTACCTAATATATATTTGGTTAATTTTTAAGTGATATGTATCTCTTGTAAATATATTTTGTAGTTCAAATACTTTAATAATTAGTTAAGACTTTAGCTTATTTCTGTGAAATGATTGTTGCATGATGCAGGAAATGAAGACATCATTTATGTTTCCTCAGGAACTGAAGTCAAGGGGTTTGATGTACATTTGGTAAATCTTTTATTTGAGGCTTCTCTAATTCACTAAGTTTATTTATAGAACTTTGCTAAACAAATTTAGTATGATGGACAAATGGAATATGTTATACACATCACACAGTATTATTTTATCTTGTATTGATGGTCTTCTATTTATAGTTTCAGTTGATTTTTCTCAAACCAGTATGTGTTTTATATATTATAAGCATAACACTGTTGTTTTCTTATAGTCTCAATAAGCATTCTGCATTCTCTGCTCAATGAAAGAAAGCCGTGTCCTAACTAGTTGGACATTCTGCATAGAATTATTATTATTTTTTAAATTGTAATTGAAGCAATTATTGCAGTCGTAGAATCAGCATTCACCATCGAATCATTAAATCTTTTAAAGTTTCTACTTATTATTTTGTTTAATTTGTTTGATCTCAAGGGGTTTTATTCTGTAAGCGCCTAACTGATATAGCCTATGGGTAATCTTATTTTTCTTCAACTTGGTGTCTGAAACACCACAGTCCTAGCGTTCCTCTTTTGTCTTCCTTTTTTTTTTTTTATCAAGTGCTTTTAATTTTAGTGATTGTAATATATAAACATTTCATCAATCCTATATTTCTCCATATTCAAACTCCTTTCATTCTGGATTTTTTTAGTTGGGAGGCAAAAACTTATTGATTAAAAAGAACGACCAAAGGGTGAAAACCCAGGTAGCAAGGCTAAAATTTCTTCTCAGATAAACAAGAGGTTGATTTTCCCACCAAATATAACTAACTAAAATCAGAGACCAGCTTTCAAAAAAGGTTTTTATTTTTTTTAAAGGGTTGTCTACAGTGGACCAGTATTCCATCCAATGGGTCACATGTTCCAATATTCCAATTGTGGTACAAATCATGCTCAAACATCCCTCGGAATGTAGGATTGGATAATGTATGCCTTCATGGTAAACGAAAGCTGCCAGTGCAACTCACATATTTATAATTAATCTTCCCTTGAATTTCATATGTACCCATTGAATAACATAATCCTAGCTTCCAGAATATTCAACAATTCACTCCCTAGATAAACATGATTATCTTTTCATTCTGTTTTTTATCACGAGGATGCCTTATTTGGTTCTGTGTGTGCTACAATTGGAAATCTCGATCTTTTTGATACATGTGTTTTATCTTCTTCAACCCGACTCCCTCTCTCCGTTCTTCCTTCCTTTGCATAATGATTGCCATCTTTTTATTTTCATGCTCATTTCTCTAGGCAAGATATAGTTATGCAGCACAAGTTACATAGTTATCTTTTGTGTAGTTTTTTCCCTCTCTCTCTCTCTCTCTCTCTCTCTCTAGGTTTGTATTAGTACAGGCTGTGCTTTCCTTTTTAGTGTTGATTTAATATTGAAATGCGTGGTTTTGGTTACTTATATATATTATCAATTTCTATCTTGAAGGCTGCCTCATCGAAGTGTTTAGAGAGTTACAACTATAATAAAGAGGAGATAAATCAGGTGCACTTTCTATATAATTCTGGATTCCGAAATATTTTAATAGCCTTGTTTTTTTTTTTTTTTTTTTTTCGTCCATTGTTTCTCATTATGATTATTGGTCAAGGTAGCTGTATTTTTCATTAGTTTTATACAAGCTGAACTAATGCAAGTAAATTTTACTAACTTCATGGATTCTTATTGATTGATCGAAACTGTATCTTTCTTCTTCTAAATTAATGCAAGCATGATTTTTGTGTCATCACTTCACAACCAATCTTTATATAATATAATTCTTGTTGAGAAATTCTATTAGAAAGAAATATGATGTCATTACGCTTACACATTTGTGTCTTGCAGATTGCATGCAACTCTAGGTCATGTTTTCTTGCTGCTGCAGATGATGGTGGTGATGTGAAGGTACGATAATTAAATGTTTGTCTTCAATCGTCAGTAATGTATTTTTATTGAGTTATTTACAGTATGTCACAGTCATAGTGCTTTATGAAGGACATGCAACCTTGTTTTTACTTCTTTTTTCTTTTGTAGTTTCTTTTCTTTTTCTTCTTCAGTTGTACTTGTTTTTCTTTTCTTTCATTGTGCAACATATAGCCCTGGACAGAGCGTAATGACATAAAAGAATTCAAGTAATCAACCCCATTTGATTGCAACATGAGGCTTAGTTTGGTTTGGTTTGTCTACCATTATGCACAGTGTTACATGGACTCTTCTATTGCCCCTGTGCACCATGTTCACTAGATATGCAAGGTTAAGGAGGGTATGTGATATGTTCTTAACCTCCATACTCTAACTTAAATATTTTGATTCTCTAATTTTTTGTGATGTTTGAAGAAGAAATTCATATTTGATAGTAAAGAAAAAAAGTCTAATGGATGGGAGATAGAAATTTTTCCCTCTAGTTCTATTTAATTTTGGAAAAATTGCATTTAAGTGGGAACAACTCAAAATAATTGCACTTTCATGGAAATACAACTCAAAACAAGTGAGAGTTGGGTCATAAAAGACCAAGTGTGTCTTTTAGGCTTTATTGGATAAGATTTTACAGAGATATGCTCTGGGAGGAAAAGTATGAGGATGAGGGAGGTCACTATGAAGTATAAGAGTGGTACGACTGATTGATGAGGACCTCCAGTGAGGTGCATTTGTGGAAAGGAGTTAGAAAGGATCGGGAGAATTCTTTTAAAGTTTAAACCATATAGGCCATCAGTGGGCTAGGGGGAAGATTGCCACTATTTAGTCTGTGAATAGAGCTTTCAAAAAAATCTTATTCTTAGACATTCCCCCCAGCCAAAAAAATCATATTCTTAGGCCTCCCCCCTACCCCTGCCTTGGTATATATATTACATTTGTTCAGTATCTCTCTCTCTCTCTCTCTCAAAATTTCAACATATATTTTAAGATACTTATCAAACTAGAAGAAACAGGGTTAATGTTTGGCAAAATTGTTTCCATTATTCATTTATTGACTCTGGCAGATCATCGACATTCGCCAACAAGGCCTCTACAAAACATTAAGAGCTGGCCATACAAGTGTATCCTTTCTCACTCATTTAACCCTTTTTATTTTTATTTTTTAATTTTAATTATTTTTCCATCTTTAGTGGGTTTCCAAGTAATATACAATTGGTTTGTCTGAAGAATGCAGTGTGTCTGGTATACTGATTGTCTCTTCTTTTCTTTCGATGAATCTTCTATTTAGTTGTTGGCAAAATTCCTGAATCTCCTTTATTGTATCTCAAGCCTTTCCAACTTATGGTAATTGTCTCCTTAACCGTGCTCTTTAGATCTGTAGCAGTGTACAAT
The DNA here is from genome assembly GCA_025200525.1 of Camellia lanceoleosa. NCBI lineage: Eukaryota > Viridiplantae > Streptophyta > Magnoliopsida > Ericales > Theaceae > Camellia > Camellia lanceoleosa. The sequence goes on along the minus strand of CM045765.1, from coordinate 141,267,216 downwards.
TCCTTCCCTGGAGACCTTGGGAAGGTATTTCTTGCTTGTTTTTGTAACTCTTTCAAATGCGTAAATTTTCTTCTCTCTCCCCCTTTCTCTAGTGTGTGCGTGCATGGTCATACTTGCACTATCTTCATCTACTTGCAAATTGTAAGTCAACAGGTAACTCAACACTGTACTCAAAAAAAAAAAAAAAAAGGTCTAGTCAGCCTGGTTTGTCTGCCTTTTCATCTTGAATTCGTTCTTAACAATACTAGTATACTACCACAAACACGGATTATTATTCTAAGCATAATGGGATCATGAATGTGGCTGGCCCAGCCACATTCATGACTCCCCAACAGGGAATTTTAGGGGAAAGCCAATGGGGATGACATTGACAGCATGCCTAAGGTTGGTCAATCTTGAGGGTTTTTTATTCACATAAGAAAGGAAAGGAAAATCGGTATTAGTAATATATTCAAGTTTTTAACGTTCTGTAGGATTTTGTTTTGTACCTCTGTTGGGATATCATGGGAAAAAGCTTTGAGTATCGGATATATTATCTCATTATTGTTAAAAAAGGTGTCATGTAAAAGATTTTCTTCCAATCTATGTGCAATATGAAGGAAAAATAATATATTACATACTTCCTTGCATGCAAAGTTTTTGTTTTTTTGTCAATTAAACAATCAAAAGTAAAAATTATTTACATGCTAATTTTATGTCATAATTGCAAATGCGATGAGTTTCAGACATCTTAAAATATGTGCGTGATTTTTATTGATTAGCATTTTGTGTGTGGTGTTGTGTTGCAGTCATTACCGGTGGACTTGATTCAAAGCTTGTGATGTGGGATTTCTCCAAAGGACGCCCACAAAAAATTGTTGACTTTGGTATAAGTCTTAATCCTTTTGTCTCCTTGTGTGCTCCTTGTTACTCTTTGTGTGAACAAATTACATTTAGGTTTGCTTCCACAGAATTAGTGGCCTTCAGAAAAATTTAGGTTCGAAATGCTAGCATGGATATGATCTTTTTGTGCTTCCAGCTCTGGAAAGACATTGCCCAATTTTATGTCAATTTGTTCTGTTTAAATTCTTGTCAATATTACAAAATTGTGTTTCTCTATCCAAAAGATCCTGATCAATAGAATATATTGGTCATGAAAGTTTCGTGGTTAGTATATATTTTTATAGAAAGCTCGTAGTTGTTATCTAAAATCTTCCAAGTCAGAAATTCAGTTTGTAGTATATTAAAAGGATATGAAGTGACACAACAATTAGGTTTTTTGGGTGGTGGATGGCAGTCTAGGATTTTGCGTAATGCATTACTCACGATCACAATAGTATAACTTCATTAATGATGAAGTATTACGCCTCATTCAACATCTTCGATAGACTTGGCTTGGTGTTTGTTTTATTTTCTATGGAAACAAATAGGGTATTAATATGGTCCTAATGGTCAGATAGATTGATTTAAGTACTCTTGTCATCTTTCCTTTCATTCAGGTGTGCCTGACGCGGACAGCGGAGGTAGTGCAGGACAATGCTTGAATCCTGCATTTGTCCATGCAATTGCCGTTCCTGAAGTTGATATGGTAGATAGATTAGGCAAGGTATGTGTCGTAGCTCGGGGCGATGGTGTTGTTGATGTGATCGATATTGAATCAGAACTTGCTGTTATTAAGTCGAAAAGTTCTTTAAAACCTCGGAAAGGCACTCAATCAAAAGCAAAAGGCAATGTCTCATCTGCAAATACTGAAACCCAAGATCAGAATGGGCGAAAGAAATTGCGTTTCGATTACACTTTGGGAGGGCACACTTCTGCAGCATCGTGCGTGTAAGTAATTTTAATAGATCAATTACCAAAATTTGATTGCTCATTAATGTTCATGTAATTCAATTAGGGCATTTTCAATGTTTGGGGAGAAAGGAAAGTATATAATTTCTGGTGGAAACGATAAATTGGTGAAGGTTTGGGATTGGGCCAGATATTTTGATGCTACTCAAACTAGCAGCAACAGTGGTCTGTTACATTTGAGCATTAGTTTGAGCAAGAAAGTGAGTTTACCCTGCATTTTTTTTTCACTGTCTTGGTTGTCGGTTTATTAATTATGTATTCTTATTCACCGTTTAAGCTTCTCACCATTCACCTTGTATACCTGGTCAGGTCAATTGGCTCTGTACCACTCCAGTGGACTCAGACAACCTTATTGTCTGCGACACATCAAAAGTGGTGAAAGTTTATACTGTTGTTTAGATCATTGCACAGTTGTTGACTCTGGATTAGTTTAACCATAAAGCAATGCCTATCCAGGTATACTAGAACTTTATTTTTTTGTAAGGTTGTGAAGAATGTGTTTTTATTTCTTTGCATTTCGGAGTTTGGAATTTGAGCACATCTGGGCTATATATATAATTTCTCAACTGGGATTACTGTTCTTGAGAAACATAATTGGGCAACCTTTTGTTTCAGGCACATGGAGGACACTCAGGACGACGATGCCTGTAGGCCTATCAGAGTTGAGTGAAACGGGTTGGCCCTTTTTAATCTGAGCAGAATGTACATTCAAACGATCTAGGTATCTGTTATGTTTCTGAATCATAAATTTGGAACCGTGAAGTCAAATCATGGTTTAAACATTTTACAAGTGGAGAGTGCTGTATGATGGAAGGGATGGAACTTTATCGGATAGTCTAAATTTTTGTATCTTAGTGATTGCAACCAAACATATATCTAAATGATCCTGGTTTGTATATTACAATTGAAATTATCTAGTTTTAATTTTGTTCAATCTTTAAAATAAAGACACTCACAATAACCCTAAATGCAACTTTCATGTTCTTGGTAAGATATTTCTGAGATTCACTTGATGCCTACTACCACTTACAATCCTGAGGATGAGGTAAGACAGGGAATCACCAGCGTGAGTCGGTTTACAATATGGGTGTAACCAAGAAGTATTCATCCCCCTGAAACCTAAACCGAGGGAATAGGTGAAATGGACATTGATCTATGGTCAGGAATAAACTTCTGGGCATAGCCATCTTTCACTTTGCAGATGTTGTATCCCTGTAAAAGAGTGGTGGTGGTGGTGGGTGAGCTACAATTGGGATAATGGTATGGGGTCAATTTAGACTGTTCACAATATTTTTGTTTTACTGGGGAGAGTGAATCATTCAATGTTAAAATTGCACCAGAAATGTAATATTCAATTTCAATTGGATTGATAAGATGGCCTAAAAGGTCAGAATCTGGATGAATATTGGGGAAGATCTATATCCCATTGTTTGAGAGTGATTGAAGCATATTGGAGAAGAAACATACCATATCCCATTGATTGACACTGATTTTGTGAGGATATTGTATCATAAATCAGTATAAAATGATTTGCAACCATAGATGTGAAATCTATGTAATGCTTGTTCAGTGGTTGATTCTATAGTCGATTCATCATCCATAGTACTAGCTACACAACTTGAATTTGGTGCTTGAATTCTATACAATGTTCGACTTGTGGGGGGAGTGAAATGCTAGGCATTTTCAGTGGTTCTCTGTGGAGACCTCACTCTATACTTCGTTCGAATTCTGAGCTCGTTTGTGACTTATGGTTGAGTTACGTTGATATCTCGGTGGTAGGTCTTTTCCTATGGATTGGGTTAAATCAGACTGGCAAATAGTTATCCCAGGATTTGAGCCACGGATACAGTGATGACATCGTAGAACATCTTTTTTTTTTTTTTTTGATGAAAAAAAAAAAAAGAATTCTATACAATGTGTATAACCATATCTTTTGCATTGTCCTACAATCACAAGATCAGGACCCCATTGCCGTGTTTAATTCGCAGATAAGGGGCGGGATGGATAATACCGTGTTTGGTAGCACAAAATTGACCTGAGATGTAAAAATTTTCTGATGCTACCCTTTTATCCTCTTGCATATGAAGAATTATGGGAGCTTCTGTTTTGCACCCTAAAAAGTAGATTAAGCATCTTAATTTAATGATATTTTTTTATTATTATTATTAAGTCTCTATTGAAAATGATTAAAAAGTACTTAATTTTGAAAAAAAGTGTAGGTAAAAGTATTTTGGACATTCAATTCATCATCAGTCTCAATATTCATTTTCTCTCCTCTTCCTACTTTCATCACTTTCCATCTTCATATGCAACTTTAACCTAACCCTATTTGCTTTAATCCATTATTCTTTCATTCTATTTCATATTGAAATCAATAATGGATAGCAAAGAAGATGTTTCCAAACAATTTTCTATAGAGAAAATAAGGGTCTGTTTGGTTTAATTTTAAAATTATGATTTGAGTGTAGAGTTGTGTTTTGAGTTTTGAGTTTTTGAATCACGATTTGAAAAGAAAAAAAAAATTATTTGCTTATGAGTTTTGAAAATAGTTTTGGGATGATTTGTAATTTTTTTTTTTTTTTTGATTGATTAATGTATAAAATGTGAGAGAATGTGAGAGGAGAGAGGAGAGAGGAGAGAGGAGAGAAGAGAGAGAAAATTTGATTAATTAATAATAATAATAACAAGAAAGAGGAGAGAGGAGTTTTGAAAATAATTTTGAGTTGTATTTTAAAGACGGTCCAGCTTGTCTCCAATTAGAGATCAAGACTGGACCATCCAGTCCGGCCTATGGGCCCATATTTAGATCTCATTTTGATAATCTAAACCGCTCAATGTGTAAAACTTGTCAAGTACTATTTTCTTATAAAAAATCACATTTATCGGATATCAATAACTATTTGATCAGATCAGTTTTGTATTATAAAAAATGAACGGTAAAAAAATAAACAATTGAGAGAAATTTGCTCCGATCAAATAGTTATCGATATCCGATCAACATAATTTTTTACAGGAACATAGTACTCGATGAATTCTACATATTCAACGGTTCAGATTATCGAAAAGATGGCCAAAAATGGGCCTACAGGCCAAACTGGACGGTCTAGTCTTGATCTTCAATTGGAAACAAGCTAGACCCTTCTAAAAATATGTTTGGTTAATATGTTGGATTCAAATCATGATTTAAAAATAGAGTTGAGTTTTGAAAAATAAACCAAACAATGCCTAAGTTTTTTATTGTTATCTATTGTTTTTTGTAGGTTTATTTTCCCTAATTGATTTAGCATTGAGCATCCAAACAAACTTCACATGTTTAAAATTAAGTATCCAAACAAATATATTTTGTTTGATACTAAGTATCCATATGAAACAACTGGAACCAATTTTCTTATGTTCGACACTGAATATCTGAACAAATTTCACATGTTTAGAATTAAGTATCTAGATAAATATATTTTGTTCGACACTAAGTATCCATATGAAATAACTAGAACCAATTTTCTTATGTTCAACATTGAGTATCCGAACAAACTTCACATATTTGGAATTGAGTATCAGGATAAATATATTTTGTTCGGCACTGAGTATCCATATGAAACAACTAGAACAATCAAATCTTTGTCATTGGTCTACATGTATTACTAACCTTCTATTCCAAATGTTCTTCCTTAGAAAGACCTAATTAAAATAATGGTGAAGGAAGATTTTTGATCAAGTGAATCCCTCACATTGAGGCAAGGAAAATATTAAAAACAATAATCTTCTATATTTATATATAATATTTTATATATATCATAAATGAAATATATCTAATAATAATTTTCTCTCTCCTAAATATATGCTATAATATATATATATATATATATTATCATAAAAATTCATAAAGGTAAAATAGTCCACATAATACTTTCAATATAGGAAAAAGGAGTTATTGGAATATAAGTTCAAATGTGTAGGACTAGGTAGAACACAAGAATGCTTTACAGATTTATTGGGTTAGGCCTCGTTTGGCAAGTGTCTTTTTTAGTTAAAAAGTTACTAAAAAAACTAAAAAGCTAACAATTCATATCAAAAAGTCAAAGATTTCATTTTCTCTCTACTTTTTACATATCTTTTCGTAAAAAGTCAAAAAGTCATCCCAAACATACTAATTTTTTTTACATCACATTTTAACAAAAAAATCAAAAAATCACTAAAAAAACTTATTCCCAAACGAGGCCTAAGTCCTCTAAATAGGATTTATAAATAAATCTCTCTAACCGAATATTTGTTTCTTGATTTCTACAAGTGTAACACATGGCTTAAATTCAATCATCACAAAGTATCATGTCACGTGTACATAATTCTCATATTACAAAAAAAAAAAAATTCGGGTAAGAGAATATTGAGAGATTAAGAATGACTTATTTAATATATTTTACAATTCCTCATTTATTAGAACATAAACAATATCACATAATACTCTAAAATTATCAAATAATTTTCAAAATTTTAGATAATGATAGTAATAATTTATACAGATGTGTATCTATGTATGTATGTATGTAAGGTTTGTTGACACAGACAGTAAGGTGCTGCAGGCTCAGGTTGAGTCTTTTTTGAAGGGGGTCAGGCTCAAATATGGTATATATGGCTAGGATGTACCAAGCCCAACCTTTTACTCCTTTCTTCAAACTCCCGCAATTTTTTAAATCTTCCAAATAAAGCCGTTACTCTCTCTCTCTCTCTCTCGCTCAACACATCATGACATCAACCTCCACCCTCCACCCCTCTCCACCACTACAAAAATGGGTGCACCACCACCACCACTATCATTGCATTGCAACCAACATTTCCAAATTTGGGTCACTGTTTTCCATCCTAGTGAGGACAAGAAGAAGAAGGAAACCCAAGTTGGGGTTAGGGTTTTAAAGGGGTTTTATAGAGGAGGGGAGTGATGGAATCTGGGGGGATACCCATTTGCAACACATGTGGTGAAGAGGTGGGGTTGAATTCAAATGGGGAAGTGTTTGTGGGTTGTCATGAGTGCAATTTCCCCATTTGCAAGTCCTGCTTTCACTATGAGATCAAAGAAGGTCGTTCTTCGTGCTTGCGGTGTGGGGCTCCATTTCATGGTTTGTCTCTCAGATTTCAATCTCCTTTTAAGTTGAATTATGGTCAAGTTTGTGATATTTTTAATCATCCAATTTCGATACATCCCAGTATACTGATGGAAATGAAAATCAGTTGTATATGGGCCGGTTTGGATTACTAAAAAGCCTTTTTTTTTTTTTTTTTGGCAGCTAATATTTTAAAAACCTGATTCATGATATGTAGCCCTCAATACTCTCGTTAATCATGCTCTCAGTTGTTTTTTGATGTACTGCCCAAAATTTTTTTTAAAAATTTCAATTTTTTTTCCAACTAACGTGACGGTGTCAAATTATGCTGTCTATTCTGTTTGTTGAGTACTTTGCATACCGATTACTTGTTAATTTCAATCTTTTTTCCAACTAATGTGAGGGTGTCAAATTATTTTTCTAAACAAGTATGCATATTCTCTTATACTATATATATATATATATTTTTATTTTATTTTCCTTTTATAACTGTTATAATTGTGCTTCTCATGAGTTAATACTATAGACTGAATGCATGGTTGAATTGTACAGAGAAATCCACAATGGCTGATGTTGAAACAGAGGTATCTGGAAATCATTCTACAATGGCTACTCACCTCAATGACATGCAGGTACTAGTATTTGTACGATCCTCTGACATTTCCATACGTGTTAAGAGATGAATATTAATAACAATTGCTTTCCGAGGAATTATTTAATCCCTTCCCCGCTTCCCTTATTTTTTGCTTTAAAAGTATTGGTTAAGAATTTAACTTGTTTCTGTACAATACTTGGTACAGGATGTTAATCTCCATGCTAGACACAGTAGTGTGTCTACGGTGGACAGTGGTGAGTGAATTGAAAGCATCTTGTGATTGATTTGGCCTCTCCATTTTTGTTTATCGAGAACAGTTTCTAATTTACCTCTCTGGTGTAATCATTTTCCCTTGTGAAGAACTACATGATGAATCTGGGAACCCGATATGGAAGAATAGAGTGGAAAGTTGGAAGGACAAGAAGAACAAGAAGAAAAAGGCTGCTAGTAAAGTTGTTGAAGAATCTCAAGTTCCACCTACACAGGAGATGGAAGAAAAGCAGCAGCAGTAAGTGCATGGAAAATTAGAGTAATTTCAAATAGCTAAAAGCATTTTGAATTTAAAACAATTTTTTTGTAAGCCCATTTTATTTTATTTTTTCAAAAAACATAAGTTGGTTTAGGAATGAAAAATATTACTTTAGGCAATGGTTTAAATTTTTTCCAACATGCTTTTGCATTTCATGCATTACATCAAGCTGTTTATGATGTTGGAGGTTAGTGAGATAGGTATTTACTTGGATGGTTATTGTTTTTAACGTGTTATTAGCCTACATTTTAGCTGAAAGGGGAAAAAAATCATCGAATATCACCATTCCATTAAAATTCCAAATAGAATGAAGTCCTGTCCTTTACACATTAGAGAAATTGTTTGTACAATGTGTTCAAATTTACGGAATCAACTTGATTTGATTTTAGTAATATACATGTCTTATTGAGATGTAATGATTGCTTGTGCAGGTCAGGAGATGCGGCGCAGCCACTTTCAAAAGTAATTCCAATCTCAAAGGGCCAACTCTCATCATACAGAGCTGTGATGATTATGCGGTCAATTATTCTGGTCCTTTTCTTCGAATACAGATTAACACATCCCGTTGATAATGCATTTGGTTTGTGGCTCACTGCTGTCATTTGTGAGGTCTGGTATGCCATTACCTGGGTGTTAGATCAATTCCCCAAGTGGTGTCCCGTTAATAGGGAAACATACATTGACTGGCTATCTGAAAGGTATACATTTACAGCTGCCAAACTTCAAAGATAGGGTTAAGGGTAAAAGATCTAGCTCTCTGAAAATAATTGATTTCTTTGTATCTAAAGCTCTGTTTGGGATCTCGTAAATAAGCTGTTTTGGGGATAAAAAGCCAAAAGCAAATAAGGTTACTTGTGACAAAGAATATTTTACCCTCGATACTTAAAATAATTCCACGTATGTCTGTAAGGGCTCCACAATACTATAAGGGTAACATGGTGATTTCTCACCAAAAAATAAATTTGAAAAGAACCCCCCTCTCCAAAAAAAAAAAAAACAAATTAGTAATTACCATAGGGCATGAGTTATTTTAGATGCTAATTAAAAAAACAGTTGTCAAACCCCACTTAAGTTTTAGCTCTATATGTAAATTTATCTTTTGGCTTATAAGTTGAACACAACCTCCTAGGGCGACTGCACGTGCTCATTCACCTCAGCAAGGTAAGTACCTATAAAGCGGGAGCCTTGTGCACTGGTTGCGACTTTTACTTATGCTTTTCACATAAAATAATTTGTTCCAATTAGAATATTTCTTCACTGGTTGGTTTTATTTTTTAATTTTTTTAGTGGCTCTAATAATCTAATTGAAAACTCAACCACAAATCTCAACATTAGGACCTTGGTACTGTGAACATATGATGATTTTCTCACTTTCAATCCAGATTTGAAAGAAAAGGTGAACCCTCAGAGCTGGCTGCTGTGGATTTCTTTGTCACTACAATAGATCCAATGAAAGAACCACCTTTGATAACTGCAAATACTGTTCTTTCAATCCTTGCCGTGGACTACCCTGCTGATAAAGTCTCCTGCTATGTATCTGATGATGGTGCATCCATGCTTACATATGAGTCTCTTGCTGAAACCGCTGAATTTGCAAGGAAGTGGGTCCCATTTTGCAAGAAATTTTCAATTGAACCACGTGCACCCGAGTTTTACTTTTCACAAAAGTTTGATTACTTGAAAGATAAAGTGCAAGCCTCTTTTGTGAAGGAACGTAGAGCAATGAAAGTAAGCATCCAAATCATATCCATTTAATATTTAATTATTTGGATGCAACAACATGTTAAACTTATTAGCACCGCTACATCCACACAATTTGCTCAGCTTGAATGCACACAATTGAGACTCTGACCAGTAAGAGTCTTAATTGTGTGCATTCGAACGGAATAAATTGTGTGGATGAATCATTAATCTAAACTTATGGTGTCAAGTATTTATATACTATTAATTATCTAAAATCATAAATTTCGTCATTGGCTTTATTTATTATTGCAGAGGGATTATGAAGAATACAAAGTGCGGATAAATGCTTTTGTAGCCAAGGCTCAGAGGACACCAGAAGAGGGCTGGACCATGCAAGATGGAACACCTTGGCCAGGAAATGACACAGCACACCACCCTGGCATGATTCAGGTTAAATCAGTTGGTCAATTATTATGTTTTAGTTTATGCATTTAGTGATTTTGAAATTTTATTAAACTTGACTAATAATAATTAATTCTATGTAGGCTTCTTCAGCTTTTTGTATAACTGAGGGAAGATTTTTATTTCAAAGTGTGTCTAGATTTTGAATATTTATGGAAGTGCTTAGTGTAAATATGAATAAATTCACATATATATATTTGGATATTTTGGCATATCACGTTTCTTATTTTCCTTTAATCAATTGATTCAATGATTCAATAGCTTTGTCAAGATGCATTTACTTTAAATTCTTAGTACCAATCTTCCTACTAAAGTAATCCATAAAGTTAATATTTTGAATTTCAAACATATAACTTGTTTTTCATCTTCCAGGTTTTTCTTGGACACAGCGGTGCCCATGACGTAGAAGGAAATGAAGTTCCTCGACTGGTTTATGTCTCAAGAGAGAAGAGACCTGGCTACAACCCTCACAAAAAAGCTGGTGCCGAAAATGCTTTGGTATATATCTTCATAAATTATTCAAGAGAAGTCTCCTTTTTTTCTTTTCATACAAAATTTCTAAGTGCTTCATCTCATTAATACTCGATGATAATTGGTGTCTTACAGGTAAGGGTGTCTGCAATTCTAACAAATGCACCTTACATCGTCACCCTTGATTGCGATCACTATGTTAACAATAGCAAGGCAATTCGGGAGGCAATGTGTTTCTTTTTGGATCCACAAGTTGGTCAAAACGTATGCTATGTGCAGTTCCCTCAGAGGTTTGATGCTATTGATTGCTATGACAGATACACAAGTCGCAATACAGTCTTCTTTTATGTAAGTTTAAGATGGCATAGTAGTTTTGTAAATCTCAATAATGATTATGTTACAGCTTATAGCACCTTATAGCAGATGATAAAAAAATGAGCAATACTACGTACCTCGAATTTGAGCTTGCCTCGAACGGCTTAAATTTTATTTTGCCGATCGTCCGGCCGGTCATCCAGCAAAAAGGCTGATAGCTGCGGTCGACAAAGTGACAACCGCGGTAGAAAAGTGTTTCACCCAGTCATCCTGGTGGTCGTCCGACCAGTCAACCGGTGCACACAAATTTAAGCCATTCAAGAGAGCTCAATTTGAGGCACCAAGGATTTCTGTAAAAAAATACACAAACCAACACAACCATGTTGCATAAAAATACTGCATCATCTGAAATTAGGTTTGTTTTGGGAAACAGGTTAAAAGTTGACTTTTTTGTTTTTTTTTTTTGTTTTTTTTTTGAAAAGATATGTAAAAAAGTAAAGAGATGATTTGACCAAAAATAGGTCAAAAGTCAAAAAGTGGCTTAGCCAAGTTCCCAAAATAGGCCTAAAACTGTTGTAAGCTATTATTCATTTAGTGGTCAATATTTCACAAATTTTGGCCATCACTACAACATATAAGAATTTTAGAAATCAAATTTTTTTATTTCTAAAAGTGAAAATTTTATTGCAAAAGACATTTAAAGACCAATTTCTATTGTCGTAAAAATAGTTACTAAAAGGTCGTTCCGAAAAGTCAAAAACAAAGTTTTTAGCGACAAAATTTTAAAAATATCACTAATAAATACACTTTTAAGGACAAAATAATTTGGTCTAAAAATATTTTATTTTTTGAAACAAAAAATTTGGTCTCAAAATGATAATAATTCGTAACTAATGTCCAATTTTCGTTGCTAAAAATCTAATAACGACACTTTTTGCAACAAAAATATTTGGTTTCCAAAAAATAATTTTGTCCCTAAATTTTAATCTCTAAAACTTTAATTTTTTGTGGTGAATGTTTTAGTGTTGGTAAAATAATGATGCGACTATCTTTGTTTGGCAACAGTTTAAAAAGTCACATTTTTTTCAAACTTCTTTATATTTGGTGATTTCTTTTTCTTTTATTTGTCAAAAAATTCAATTTTTTAAGTTTGTCTAGTCTAAAAGTATCTAAAATGTAATTTGCTTTTGAAAAAATCTATAAAAAAAAAAAAAAAAAATCACTATAGACAACAAAAAGCCAAAATAAGTCCATTTTTTTGGGCTTTTTTTTTTTTTTTTGGTCTTTAATAAACTTTTTAAAAGGAGATATATATATATATATATTTAATTTTCAGGTTCTTCTAGTCTAGTATAGTAGGACTTAAAAGTAAAATTTTTTTTTTAAAATTTAAAAAAAAAAAAAAAAAAGAAAGATCGAAAAAAGTCAACAAAAAAATTGCTGAAAATGCAATTGTTAATCCCACTCTCAAATCTCTAATTTTGCTCTCTCAATTTCACTCTTACGTTGTGTTTGGTTGGAGGATTTGAGAAGGGATTTAGAAAGGGAAAGGAAAAAGTTAGGTGAAATGTGAATAAAATATACTTATATTTCACCTAGTCTCATACACTTTTTTCTTTTTATTTTTTAAATTTCTCTCCAAATTCTCTAACCAAATACAACATTAATGATGTGAAATTAAGGAGGCTAAAATGAAAGAGAGAGAGAAGTTTGAAACCGTTTCCCATAAGACAGGGCATGTCATTGGGGTAGAATTGAGAGGGCAAAATTAAGGGGGTGTAGTATCACTCTTTAAAAACAGATGCTATTTTGTTTCTCTGTGGTTGATGTGACCACGAAAGTTACACATTAAGACATTATAAAGATCATGAGTTGTTGTGGAATTCAAGAATTCTTTGTTTTTGGTTTCAGGTTAACATGAAAGGATTGGATGGCATTCAAGGACCACTTCATGTGGGGACAGGTTGTGTTTTCAATAGGCAAGCACTTTATGGCTATGCACCTCCTTTTTTGCCCGGCTTAACCAAGTCTTCTTCATCTTGCTCATTGTCCGGAAGCTGTTGTTGTTGCCGGACCAAGAAACCCACCAAAGATCTCTCAGAGGTTTATCAAGATTCCAAAAGGGATGATCTAAATGCAGCCATTTATAACCTCAAGGATATCAACAGTAAGTCTTAAGACACTTGGCGAGTACTCAGCAACATTTTTCCCATAACATGATATACTTTCGGCTGTCTTTTGCAGCTTATGATGACTTTGAGAGATCACTACTCATCTCCAAGATGAGTTTGGAGAAGACTTTTGGCATGTCATCTGCATTTATTCAGTTGACACTGATGGAGAATGGAGGAGTGGCTGAATCTGCCAACCCAGCGACACTGATCAAGGAAGCAATTCAGGTCATTAGCTGTGGGTATGAGGTGAAGACTGCATGGGGAAAAGAGGTGGGACTTTGTATCCATGTTGTAGAATTAGAGTGTCATATAGATTCTAGCTTTCCCACATTTAGGCTGTGTTTGGATTTAGGATTTGAGGAGGGAAAGGATTTTAGGTGGGATTTTTTGTTTCAGTCACTTTTCCCTTCCCATTTCATTTCCATCCACAAATCCTTCATACAAACACATCATCAGCGAATTGGATTCAGATTACAATCTTCATCTACCTTTCGTATTTCTCTGCCAGTCAATTTTCTTGCAGGCTTGGTACAATGTGGCATTTTGGTTTTACTCCCTAACTGCCTCATCTTTTTTGTTTTTTTCTCTTTTGTGAACAAGTGTCCCAGGTACAGCAGAAAAGAGAAAAACACGAGGCACTTTTCACCGATTTCATAGCACTATTTAGTAAACAGTTTTCATCACAATCTCGATGCAAACCAATGCCCTGGGACCACTGATTAGCATTTGCTTATATTTTTCATTGTTGTGATCTTTTTGTTGTTAGTTTCACCGCATCAACCTTCATGTCTTTTAGACTTTCACCATTTATGATTCCGAAAACTTTTTGAATGTATTTGTACCATTTTGTCTTCCTAGATTGGCTGGATATATGGGTCAGTGGCTGAGGACATTTTGACGGGTTTCAAGATGCACTGCCGCGGATGGAGGTCTATTTACTGTGTGCCATCGAGGACTGCATTCAAAGGTTTGGCACCGATCAACGTGCCTGATCGGCTCCACCAGGCTCTCAGATGGGCCCTTGGATCTGTCGAGATTTTCTTGGGTAGACACTGCCCTCTCTGGTATGGATATGGAGGAGGCCGCCTTCACTGGCTTCAGAGGATGGCATATATTAACACCATTGTTTACCCGTTTACATCTTTCCCTCTCCTCACTTACTGCACTCTGCCAGCGATATGCCTTCTCACTGGAAAATCCATCATTCCCACGGTAATTATTCCTTTGCACTTTCAAACATTTCAAAAGCATGTTTTGGTTGTATTTTGATTTTTTTGCTCTTAGTTTGTGAAAAAAACCAAACTTGTTTGGCAAACAGTTTTCGGAAATTGTTTTTGAAATGTTTTCAATTTTTCGAAAACTGTTTTGTTTTTTTCACAAATATGAAAATAATATGAAAAACAATAGGTATTTTAAAAATTTTCATTGTTTTGGTTTCCAAAAACACGAAAAACAAAGAAAACCAAACAGATAAAACTCATGCAAATAAAAAATATATATATGGACATCCATCTAACTATTTGAAATACGAACATGTATGAGATATTTTCTTGTTTAACTTGAACTTTTGGGACAAAAAACTGTCTATTTTCAAATTTTAAAAAATCTGTGTTTTTTTTGCACAAATGTGAAAATGATATGAAAAAGGATATGTATTTTCATAAATTTTTTGTTTCCAAAAACAAGAATTATCCATTAAACTTACTCCAAATATCATTCTTATTACCTTGATGCAGCTCTCAGACCTAGCAAGCATATGGTTTCTTGGCCTCTTCATCCTCATCATCGTGACCAACGTGCTCGAACTAAGATGGAGTGGCATTGGCATTGAAGATTTGTGGCTCAACGAGCAATACTGGGTGATTGGAGGTGTTTCAGCCCATCTCTTTGCTGTTTTCCAAGGTCTTTTCAAGATGGTTACCGGCCTCAATGCAAACTTCACCGCAGCTGAGTGGACAACAATTTTGATCCCTCCAATATCACTTCTTGCTCTCAACATGGTTAGTGTCATTGCTGGATTTTCAGATGCATTGAACAGAGGGTATGATGCTTGGGGTCCTCTTCTTGGCAAGGTCTTCTTTGCCTTTTGGGTGATCCTTCACTTGTATCCATTCCTCAAGGGTCTAACGGGTCGACAAAGCCAGACTCCCACCATTGTTGTTCTTTGGTCGGTGCTTTTAGCTTCTGTTTTCTCTCTCGTTTGGGTCAAGATAAATCCATTTGTGACCAAAGATGATAGTAGTGCAACCTTGGTGCCAAGTTGCATTTCCATTGATTGTTGAGTTACCAATAAGAAATTTCAGCCACATTTTGGTGCCAAGGCCCGGGCGGGCTTGGTCCAATACTCTTGGTCCCTTGGCAAAATCTTAAAAAAGGGCTTGTTTATATTTAAATCTTAATTTAAATAATATTTATTAAATTTTGGGCATTGTAATTTTTTTTTTTTTTTAATTTATGTTTCACTTTCTTTCCATATCTATTCTTGTAAATTAAGTCAACATTTACTGAATTTTATTTAGCCTTTATTATTGAGGGCCTATATACAATGAGTTTTATTTTGCTGAATCTTTAGAGAAGGATTTTTTTTGTCTTTTTCTTTTTAACGGGCCTTTGGATAAAAAGCTCCTTTTTTTTATTTTTTTGTGAGACAAAGATAAAAGAGGGGGAAGATATTGAGCTGGAGAAAATTGGAGACTTCAGGTGAGACTCGCCCAAGGGATGGGTTGGGCTTGCTAAGACCAATCCATTATTAGTTGGGAAATTGGCATTTTAGTGGAACAGTGACAAAAATATTACATTTTTGTGATGGTATAACTCTTTTGTGTGTGTGGTGTAAATTCAACCATGTGCTTAATGTAACTCTTTTTGTGTCAGAATTGCACTAAAAAATACTCATATTTGTAATACAATTATTTTTAACTATCTCACATATTTGTAATTTTCTCTTTTTATTATTATTATTATTATTTTGACAAATTTTACTTTATTCCTGTGGTTTAGTCCATGTGTAGATTGTCCCCATCTCAATTAGAAATAATCGTATAACTTCTTTGTGATTTGTGAATTGAAGTACACTGTTAGACTAATTAATGATTTAATAAAAACACTAAAATACTAGTCACGTATATAAGTAATTTGAATGTGTGAATTACCAATGTTTTTGTTGTTTGTTTAAAAGGCAAAATGCACTTAACCGCATATGCTTCATTCCATGTACAATTTATCCTTTAAAATCTGAAAATAAACATATAATTCTCTTATTTCTATCACATGTTTTACACATACTGAAATTTTTAACAGTGTACTTCAATTCACAAATTATAAAAAGGTTCAGTCATTATTTCCAAATAAGAAAGGATAATGTGTACATAGATAAAAGTAAAAGGAAAATTCCGTCTTATATAAATATAGAATAAAGATTGAAAATTCTAATTTTAAAGTTCTAGAGGAGTTCTAAATGGCGGGATCTATTTGTGATGTGATATGTGTATTTATGTTTTTATTTTTTATTTTTTTGGGACTTGCGACATAAGTAGAGTTTTCTTTAAAATTTTAAAATTAAAACTCTCTATCATTATTGATATCAAAGGCGGGGCTATGTGTAATTCAGTAGTGTCAATTGACACCACTGAACTTTCAATTTTTTTTTAAATATATATGAAATTTTGTTTAATAGTTTTGGATTTTAACAAAATGACCCCAGTGTTTGGAGCTATTTATTGTTTAGTGGTGTCAATTTTAACAAAATGACCCCAGTGAATCTAGATAAATATCACATATATCACATATATTTGGAGCTATTCATTGTTTAGTGGTGTCAATTTTAGCTCAGTGTTCGTTCATTCATTTGCTCCATCAACGCTTTATTCTCTAACAACCATTGTTGCATTGCCATTGATGCATTCCTTCATTTGTTCTCTCTCTCTCTCTCTCTCTGAATGACCCCACTGAGGGGAATTCCTGGCTACGCCCCTGATTGATATATATATATATATATTGTATGTGCTGTTTTCTGACCACACTGCCAAACAGGTACTTAGCTAGAGAAGACCAGTAGAATAGATTGCACCGTCGACCATCACAGAAAAGTCGAGACTCACCAGGGGCACTCACCCGATGATCAAGTTAGTAATCAATATCTCTCAAAGATAACCAATTGTGCTTAACTCACAAGCCAGAATACAAAAAGCGTACCTTAGACCCACGAGGGTGCCCTTCTTTTACAGCCAGCACTTACCTGATCTCTATAGAAGCCTAGCTTCTCTTGGACTTTGGCTTAATGCTTATCATAGACTCTCCAATAGATAAAGGTAAATTCCCTAAGAGCTTTATCTTTATCCAAGCTGAAGTTCTCCCCCATTCTAGGACTCTTATAGCTAATCCATTTATCCCGGATTCCAGCATCTCTGCAAATAACCTCGGCCTAGCTGAAAGCATATCGGCATCATGACCAGGACACGTAGCATCTCGGCTGGCACTTCAGTGCCACCTTGGCCACGTGTTGCTATTCAAAAAATATGTCCCCACAACTGCCCCCTAGGTTTTATTACCTCGGCATCCTAAGGTGATGGAACCTATATCACTTGACCATACAGCACGTCGGCTAAGCTTGCTCTATCCTCTATTACCGAGGTCATCATTCGACGGCTCCATATGATCCAGACTTGTAATCTGTTTTCTCAATGCCTTAGAACCAAAAAACCAAGTTTTTTTCAAGTTCTTTAGCCGAAATCATACCCATAGCCAAGATCTTTGCTTCATTAAATCAAGAACTCCAAGAGTTTATACATGCGTATGAGCTGTCACACATAGTAACTCAACCACTTTTACCACGCGTCTCCTCTTTAGTAATCCGTACCTAACACGTGCCATCAGGCCACGTCGCTTCTGCGTGCGCTGCCTCACAGGCATGTCGTCTTAGGCACATTCAATGTAACTTTGCCGCCTTTTCATGTTTTAACAAAAACACTTCCCTCTCTCTCTCTCTGGCTTTTCACCTTTGCAACATCGCTTTCGCTCAAGCTTTCTCTCTCTAACATTTCTCTCCCAAATCCTCTATTTTTGTTCGCGAAGCTTTCTGCAACTACTTTCATTCTTCCCCTCCGGTGAGGCTTTCAACGTTCTACCACTCGTACCACCAACGTTCAACTTCGGCATACCTCACACCGGCGTCACTTATTCTAGTAAGTTACTATTTTCCCTCTTATCAATTTGTGTTTTTCTTAAGAAACTCCACTACATTATTTGCTGCCATTGCCAACCTGTTCATGTTCTTGATTATTAATTTGTGCGTTGAATTCTATCATGTATTGAGCATGTTTGTTTGTCCAATCTCTTCCTGAGTACACACACACTGCTCACATACTTGTTTATTTTGCCACTGATCTTGGCCTCGCACCTTTGTACACATTTTGTCACAGTGTTCTTTGAATTCTTGCTCGTCTTCTTGAGTCTGAATTACTGTTGTTTTCTGTTTTCTTGTTGCATTTTGCTAGATTCTTGCCTTCAACTCCTGTTCTTGTAATTCTAGGTTTTGGGATATACCCTAGAACTCCAATTCTTGGGAAGAATTGAAACGTACTCCTCCTAAATCCTAAAAACCCTTGCCCCAACTTCTGATTTGAGTTTAAGCCGAGGTCCTTTAAACCTTAACAAACCACTTTCTTCTGAAATCCAACACCTTCCCCACTTAGCCGATGTTATGGGTATGTTCAGGTGGAGGGTAGACACCCCAACTACGCTAGAATACTTCAAGTAGGAGTTTGCCATTCCTGCCGATGTCCACCTTAGGTTGGCAAGGGAGGCAGACTCCATCATGCCTAATGGGGACTCCATGCCTTTCCCAGTAATAGCCTTTATTGAGTGTGGGCTTAGGTTCCCCCTTGACATCCTCTTCCGCGAAGTCCTTTACTATTACAAACTGAACCCAATGCAGCTTGCCATTAACTCTTACCGAGTTATCAACAGTATAATTGTCCTAGCTAGCCAAGAAAACACTAGGGTAACTCTAGCCGACATCCAATACTGCTACACCATGCGTGGTCTGAAGTTAGAAAAAGGCTACATATATTACCTTAAGCCGAGATCCACAGAATACAAACTCGTCGCCGACCTCCCAGACTCCAACAAAGGTGCTAGAGAAGATTATTTCATCATCTCAAGCAACTGGGAGTTCCCTCCAGAGGATGATGACCTTCACCTCTACCTCTTAAGCTGAACAGTGTTCAGAGAGGGAGATGGTAAGAGCCAAGTGTTACTTTACTTGCTTTCAAGTATTTTTTTATTTTGATATTTTTGTATGTTCTAACGTCTGTTTGTTGTTTGTTGTTTTTTTTTTTTTACTTGAAGTCCTTCCTCAACCACCAAAGGACTTCCGCAAAACATTCTATCCCAGCAAGGATTTCAAGAAATTGTTGGGTTTGCCAGTTGACAAACAGAAAGCCCCTCTACTGTTCAATTACATTCCTACATACAAATCCACTCTGCCTGACGTCCCGAAGAAGAGCAAGTCTCCACCCTTAGCAACAACTCCTCAAGCCGAGTCATCGTCAAGGCCAGACCAGGGATCAACCTCTGATTCAGCAGAACAGCCATCAACCTCTGCTCCACAACTGATTTCACTTTCTCAACGCCAACGCCGACGTCGAGCTCCACTGCTCGCACCAGCAGGCAGGGCTCGTAGCCGAAGTGCCGAGGCGTCTTCTTACGATCCAGCTAACCCTCCAACTGCACTTCCAGCGATCTACTTCGGTACTAGAGTCACTGTCGCCGTTGTCGCCGACGAGATGGGTCGCAAGGAGGGTGTTGCTGATGATCTTCTGGTCGACATCCCCAACGTTGTCACGGTCCAGTCCTTACCTTCCCAGTCTCAACCCAAACCGAAGCCAAAGAGGCTGAAGAAAGCCCAAGCGAAGGAAACGGTGACTCAGATCGACTCTGAGGACACCTTGCCGATCTCAAAAATAGCTGAGGCAGAAAAAAGTGCCTCTATTGCCAAAAAAAGGCCTGCAGAGGCTGCTCCCTCCAAATCCACTCGGTCAAAGAAGCCGAGGTCGGAGTCTGCTATAACCTCGGGGTCCCTAAAATCGATTTGATGAATTGATTTTTGATTCTTCTTCTTCAACATAGCTTTGATTCTTCTTAAGAAAATACTAGAATCTGAAAGTTTAATGACTAGACCATATTCACCATTGTTTGGATACCCCGGCCCCTTCAATCACAATTGAGGACAAGCCAGTCAGAGTCGGCGACAGCGCGACTGACATTGAAATCGGTGTTGCCCTCTCTACTGCCTTGCTCCTTCCCCAAGACCTCGAATGCAATGCCGAGGTCAGTGAATACGAGAATTTTGCTCTGATGTTGTAGCACTCTATACAGGTAAGCCCCTAACACTTGGTACTCTCCATTCTCTATTTTTCCATACTTAGAGAGTTTTATTAACTTTTTTTTTTTTTTTTTTTTTCATTTCTTCTAGGCGATACAGCATGTCCACTCCTTCGCGATGCAGGCCTTCGACATTAAGAAGGAGTTAGCTCGTAAGACCAAGGAAGCTGCTGGTTTGCTCAAATCGCTAAACAACACCGAGGCCAAAATGAGAGGGCTGATAGACCAGGCCAAGGTAGCCAAGCAAGCTTAAGACGAGGTCGAAGAAAAGGTCGGGGCCGCAGAGTCTGTTGCTAAGGTCTTCAAGGCCGAGAAGAAAGAGACCGAAGCAAAAACTGCCGAAGCCCAAGCCGAGCTCCTCGCTGCCTTGGCCACAAAGGACGCCGAGAACAAAGCGACAGACGAGAAGGCATATGCCGAAGGGGCAGCCGACGCTCGCGAGGACTACAAGAAGCAAGTGAAAAAGGCATGCAACAAGGGTTACATCCTTGGCTAGATGGCTGCTTGAAGGAGTTGGTTGTCCCCAAGGACTCAACTCTCCAAGATAACAACCTCCTCGTTCTGCCAGTCCCCCCCACTCCAAACTAATTCGAGGACGAGGCTGAGTCCGAGGAAAATGCCGGGGCCGACAAGTCTGAGAAGGTCGAAGCTGCTGGGGCCAAGTCCCCAACTCTAAATGAGCAAGTCTTAGACTTGACTCAGGATGAGGGGGATGAGGTCTCAAAAGATACCTCCCCGGGAAAAAAGCATTTGAGGCGCCTATCGCTGAGAAGAGCCTCGACCAAACTCTTGAAGAGATCGATCCCGAGCTCGCGGCTGAGAAGGCTGTCGAGAAGAGTTCGCAGATGTCTTCTGAACCCCAAACCCGTCCAGCCGATGATGCCGAATAGTCTAGTTTTGAAGCTTTTCCTTATTTCTTGTACCTTGTGCTTTTTTCTTTTGAACAATGTTTAGCTTTTATTTAGCCGATGTGCTTTTTTGTACTCTGAACAAGTAATCTTCAATGTCAGGCCGAAGTGCCTTTTTATATTTGAACTTCCTTATCTGAATGTATTCTATAATTTCTTTTTTCAAGTGTTTTGTATGCTTGTAAGCTCTACTGCTTCCATACTTAGAATATTTTTCATGTCTTCAGTTTATGCCTTTAGCTGTATAGTCTCCTTGAATTAACATATCTCCGACATAACTTCCAATCTTGTTCATCTCGGCCTTGGCTTAACACTTAAAAACATTGTAAAAAATATTTTTACAAGTGTTATTTAAAACTTGTCACTTTACTTTTACTTATCAAGACTTTTGTCTTCCCTTATCTTCTAAGTCTTGGCAACATGGTAATCTCGACAAGTACGTAGATACTTCTTTCAACATAACATTGGCTTAACTTCAACTTGTAAATTTTCCTTAAAACATTTCACCAGGTGTTAAACCAACCTTTTTTCAATATAACCTCGACTTAACTTCAACTTGTAAATTTTTCTTAAAATTTCAACAAGTGTTAAACCAACCTGTTTTCAACATAACCTCGGCTTAACTTCAATTTGTAATTTTTTTTTTAAACTTTCAACAAGTGTTAAACCAACCTTTTTTCAACATAACCTCGGCTTAACTTCAACTTGTAAATTTTTCTTAAAATTTCAACAAGTGTTAAACCAACTTTAGCTTGTAAATTCCAACTCCCAAGTATTATTCTCCAGCTCTCTGCCCCCTAATGTGAACTTAAGTTCCACTTGGGTTCTCATTAAGCATGTGGCTATGACCTCATCGTCGAAGTTTATTTTAAACAGAGACTAGCCGAGATTCTCAACCTTGGTTTCTCTGTTAATCTTACCCAAATGCATTTAGTTTCAATCTATGTTTGACTCTGCCGATATGGCAAGTCCAGGTTAATTCAACTTAGTTCAACTCTACTATATGCAAGTATAATTCAACTCTATCATATGATGAGTTTAAGTTATTCGTCATGTTTCAATCAGAAACATCGCCAACTTAATTCAACTCTATTATATGCAAGTATAATTCAACTCTGTCATATAATAAGTCTAAGTTATTCGTTATGTTTCAATCAGAAACATCGCCAACTTAGTTCAACTCTATTATATGCAAGTATAATTCAACTCTGCCATATAATGAATCTAAGTTGTTTGTCATGTCTTAATCAGAAATATCGCCAACTTAGTTCAACTCTATTATATGCAAGTATAATTCAACTCTGCCATATAATGAATCTAAGTTGTTTGTCATGTCTTAATCAGAAATATCGCCAACTTAGTTCAACTCTATTATATGCAAGTATAATTCAACTCTGTCATATAATAAGTCTAAGTTATTTATTATGTTTCAATCAGAAACATTGCCAACTTAGTTCAACTCTATTATATGCAAGTATAATTCAACTCTGCCATATAATGAGTCTAAGTTTTTTGTCATGTCTTAATCAGAAACATCGCCAACTTAGTTCAACTCTATTATATGCAAGTATAATTCAACTCTGCCATATAATAAGTCTAAGTTATTCCTCATGTTTCAATCAGAAACATCGCCAACTTAGTTCAACTTTATTATATGCAAGTATAATTCAACTCTGTCATATAATGAGTTTAAGTTATTTGTTATGTCTCAATTAGAAACATCGCCAAGGGACTGGTCAATCGTTTTACACAAGTTTGAAAAAAAAAAAATCGAGCTAAAATTTTGTTATTACTTCGGCTAATAACAAAAAACAAAAAAGAAATCTAATGACAGAAAAACTTCAGGTTGCAAGTATTCTTGGGTCTTGGCAACTCTTCTTTTTCACCGTCTTTAAGCCGATATGCCCCATTGCCCAGGACCGAAATGATTCTATAGGGTCCCTCCCAATTTGGGCCAAGCTTGCCCTCTTTGGGATCCTTCTTGTTGCCGACGACCTTTCTCAAGGCGAGGTCACCAACTTGAAACTCTCGTGGGTTGACCTTTTTATTGTAAGCCCTGGCAAGCTGCTGCTGGTATGCCCCCAGCTGAATTGCTGCATTCTCCCTTCTTTCTTCTAACAGATCTAGATCTCAAGCCAAGAATGCATCATTGGTCTCATTTCCTACTCCCTGGGTTCTGACCCCTGGGATGCCGACCTCCAGAGGAATAACTGCTTCGGTGCCATAAGCCATGGCGAATGGGGACTCCCCAATTGATCTTCTCGGCGTAGTCCGATATGCCCAGAGTACATTGGGCAACTCATCCACCCACTTTCCCTTTGCTGCTTCCAGCCTCTTCTTGATCCCATCCAAGATAACCTTATTGGATGCTTCTGCTTGACCATTATTTTGAGGGAAGCTTGGAGTAGAGTAATAATTCTTGATCTTGTACTTTGCACATAAGCTCTTGATTAGTTTACTGTCAAACTGCGTACTATTGCTTGCTATTATTGCCCTTGGGATCCTAAATCTGGTGATGATGTTCTTCCATATAAAGTTCTTTACATCAATATCCTAAATCTTTTCAAGGGGTTTAGCTTCAATCCATTTGGTGAAGTAATCTGTTGCCACTAGCAGGAACTTCCTTTGTCTAGTTGCTTGAGGCAGTTGTCCAACAAGATCCATGCCCCATTGGGCAAATGGCCAAGGGCTGGACACTGGGTTCAAATCCGCTACTGGTTGGTGTATAAAGGTACAAACCTCTAACATTTCTTATACCTTCTGACATAAGCTTCTGCATCTTTCTGCATGTAGAGCCACCAGTACCCCTGAGTAATGGCCCTATGAGCAAGTGATTTGCCCCAGTGTGGCTTCCACATACTCCTTCATGTATTTCATACATGAAGTCTTCAACTTGTGAAGGATGCATACACCTCAAAAGGGGACGAGTAAAAGATCCTTTGTAAAGATGCCCTTCTGCTGTCAGACTGAATCTTGCTGACTTCAGTCTGATCTTGTGTGCTTCTTTATGATCATCTGGCAGCTTTTCATCTCTAAGGAATACTATTATCGCATCCATCCAACTTGGTCCCATCTCCACACACATTGCCTCATGCTCTGCATTCGGTGGTTCTACACTTGGACTTGACAAGTAGTCAACCATTATTGTCCTTGTCTCTCCTGGTTTCATTGCACTAGCCAGGTTGGCCAAGGCATCAGCATGGTTGTTGTCATCTCGGCTAACTTGCTGTAGTCAACAATTTTGGAATAATGCTATCAATCTGCCCACCTCTTTTGCATAGGCTATCATTCTTTTATCTCGGGCCGCGTATTCGCCTATGGCCTGGTTGACGATAAGCTGGGAGTCACAAAATACCATTACTTCATCGGCTTCCATTGCTGCTGCCAATTTTAACCCTGCGATCAGTGCTTTATACTCTGCTTCGTTGTTTGAGGTTTTAAACCCCAAATGAATGGATTGTTCCAGGATCTGCCCATCTGGTGATACTAGCACTACTCCTGCCCCCACTCCTTGTCGGTTTGAACTTCCATCAACAAACAGGTGGAAGGAGTCACCAACATAAATACTGCAAGGCCTGAGTTTCTCTTCTTCCCTCTGTTCTGCTATCCCCAGCTTGGTTTCTCCTTGTTCACCTGGACATCATATACCCCGGCTCAACAGAGCTCGATGTATAATGGCGCCTGGTGTGAACTTAGCCACGAAGTCGGCCAAAACTTAGCCTTTGATTACTGTTCTAGGCTTGAACTCCAGGTCATATTAGCCCAATATCACTGCCCATCTAGCTATTCTGCCTGTCAAATCTCCTTACTGCAACAAGGACTTCAAAGGATGCTCAGTTAACACCACAATCTTATGGGCTTAAAAGTAATGATTCAGCTTCTTGGAGGCCATTACTAAAGCCAGTGTCAGCTTCTCCAAGGGTAGGTATCTGGTCTCTACATCTGCTAGGGTTTTTACTTACGTAATAAACTGCTATTTGTTCTTCATTTTCTTCTCTGATTACCACTGCACTCACTGCATGCTCTGAAACCGCCAAACATAAGAGTGTAAACACCCATTTTTGACCGTCCTTAAGACTTGGGCGCTACTGATTGCTTACTTGATGGTGCAGGCTATCTTGTGCAAAGGGTTCGATTTTTTCGGCAAGGAGAGCATCAAATCCCAAACCTCACACCCCTTTTTGGACCAAAGCCTTTTGACCAAAATGATTTTAGACCTTAAAACCCTCTCTTTCAAAATATTTTTTTAAAGAAGTTTCTACGATGTTCCAGACTCACATTTCGTTAAATGTTGCGTTTTTTGGTAAACCGAGCAAGGACAAAGTTGAAATGAATGAAAGAGAGGTGAACTCTTTGAAAAAAAAATCTTTAAAACATCATGTTTAGAGGTTTGGAGTTGAAAAAATTAGAGGAGCGAGAAGAAACCCAGTTGGGGAAGAAGTTGAGCATGAACCGTTAAGAGACAGTTGAACAACCCTCGCTAAATCAGGCCAATCCGTTTGTACACTTGGATTTCAGCTATGAGGTCACCACCGTTAGAAAGTGGACTTCCAGGACTTCATTTTACACTCAAGAATCTCTTCAAGCCGAGGCCAGATGAGGGAGATATGGCTGGTTGAAGTTAGGCATCAATCCGGTTGGACCGAAACTGAGTAGTCTGCACTAAAAGAGGCATATCTCTCAGCACACTTGGGATTTTGACGTGAGGTGCCACCATTGGAAGCAATACTTCCGGGGCTTTAATTTAGGCATAAGAATGACATGCAAAGAAGTCCAGATGAAAGAGATATGTCTATTTGAAGTTGGACATGGAGAGTAGAGTTTTGCTATCGGCCACAAATGTGGGTTGTCGGCCACTGTTGTCCCAAACTCAGATTTTTTGTAGATATTTCCCCTCTAGCTGTTTTCATATTGCTCCAGCTGTCCTAATTCAGATATTTTCAACCTGAAGCCTCATTCTTCTATATATAGAGAGCCTTCTCTATTGTTTTAAAGGTTAGAACAATTTAGGAGTGATATATTTGGGAGCCTCTCTCTCTACAATCCTCTCTCTCTAGAATTCTCTCTCTCCTTATTTTGTGCTTGAAAGTGGGAATTCTCTACGCTTTTGTTCTAGGACCCCTAGCCAAACACCTTCACCTTGGAGCTGAGGTTCTTGAAGGTCTTGTTTAAGCTCTCAAAGCTGGTTTTAGCTCAGAATTGTTACTATTTGTGGCTGCGCTTCAAAGGTATAAGGCTCACCCCTTTTAAGCTTTATTTTAGTTGCTTGTTTGGCCACCTTTGCATGCTGTTTTTGGCCTAATTTTCAACTACAAAAACCTCTGTTTTCAAGGTTTAAAAATGGTGGTTTAAGGCCTTTTTGGAGTTAGGGGTGGTCCACTCTCTTTTGTAGCTTGTTTGCTAAGTGTTGTGCCTTTTTTTAAGCCTTTTGAAACAACTTTTTTTGGCCTTTTAACCATTGAATTCTAGGGGAATTTCAATGGTAAAAAGTGTGTTTTAAGGTCCAAAATAGGCGGGGGTGGCCTCCCCTCCTTGTGTCTTGTTTGCAAGTGTAGATGGCCTAGCATGTGAGCATGTTTTTCTATCCTTTTATAACTTAATCTCAGCATGTTTTGGCTACTGATTTGGCCTACTTTAGCTCTATTTTGAGCCGTCTTGGTCATATGAGATTTGTTATGCATAGTTGTAGTGCAAATACCCTCACTAGCTTAGTGTTTTGAGGCCTCTAACATGTTGTGCATGTATTGATTGCATGTTGTAGCATCATTTAACATGTGATTTTAGTTCATATATCTCTATCATATCCTCACTTATTTCACTCTTTCATTGTTTTTGAGAGTTGTGCATTGAGCCTTGTTTGTGAGCCAACACATGAGCATGTTTTTCTTGCCTTTTATGCTTCAATCTCAGCATTTCATTTTTTCATTTGTTTTGAGGGTTGGTTAACCTTATGATTGCATTTAATCTTGAGATAAAGCTTGTGCTCAATGGTTTTAACCCTCTTATGAGAGCTCCTCCTAGCCAAAGGCATGATCTCTCTCATGTCTTAAACCATCCTTTGGTTGACCCCTCTCTCATTAGAGGACAATCACTTTGGACTTAACCGGTTAAAGAATGGCTTGGTAATGCTAAAATGTGTAAACAAAATGAGCAAAGTAAAACATAAACAAGATAAGCATTTGTGTTGTATTGCATGTGTTTGGATCGGACATTAATCCAAACACAAGAAGTGTGGGACGTTTCATACTCAAAGTGATGAAACGTGTCACGTTTCTTGGTCGTCGTCACCCCTGATCATGCATGATAGGGTTGTGGCCCTTTGAGTCTTATATGTGCATTCATTGACTTTGTACAGGCTTGGTTCTTTGGCCATCATGCATGAAAATGCTTGGTTGGTGGCTTGAGAGCCAAGTGCCATACTCCTTTGAGCTTGAGATATGATAAGGAGGGTGGCAGTACACACATTCCTTGAAAAATACATTGTTGTGCCTCTGTTGTTCTTTATTGCAACAAAAACAGAAGTCTGGAAAAGCA
Source organism: Camellia lanceoleosa (assembly GCA_025200525.1). NCBI lineage: Eukaryota > Viridiplantae > Streptophyta > Magnoliopsida > Ericales > Theaceae > Camellia > Camellia lanceoleosa. The sequence goes on along the minus strand of CM045765.1, from coordinate 141,239,233 downwards.
GTGGCCGACAACCACTTTTTGTGGTCGACCGGCCACTAGTCCATGCTTATGCAAAAGTGTCCCTGTTTTGGAGCAGAGGTAGTCTGGAAGCTGGTACAGTGTTCAGAGATCAAGGCGAGTGCAAATAGAGGCAACAGAGATCATGGCGATGGATTTTCAGGAGGACGCAACCGAGCATGCATGTCTCCCTCGCCTACAGGGCCCTTTACTTGCTTTATTTAAACTGTTTTAAATAGCTTAGCGTAGTTAGTTATGTAATTCGTTTTGTAATATCATAATTAATTTGTGTAACTAGTTATTCAATTTCATTTGTTGTAATTAATTAGCTTAGAATAAGTTAGTTAATTAGATTCAAATTGGTTTGTAATAATTAGCTTAGCTTAGTGTAGCTTAGCTTAATTATTCGGACCCTCCTTCTCGAGGGCACAATGTTGTAATAAGGGTGCGTGCGTGTGTGCGTGTCTTCCAACCCCATTTCTTTCTCCCTTTTACTTAACCACTTTCGATGATTAGTTTTGGGTCATTTTTAATTAGCATACCTTATGCTTGCATGTTTGCATCATTCATTTGTATTGCATGCATCGGGCTTAGCGCATCATTTAAACTACATCGTATTTTAATACTTATTTGAATACGTGTATCAAATTGTTGCATTCATATGCCATCTTAGATAACTGAGCCTACTAGTTGCATATTGCATGTGTTGCATTAGGCATTCTGTATAGTTTGGATCATGCATATTTCTAACTAGCTTTTGGTTTTGGCTTCGAGTACACTGTAAGTGTTACGCTTTAGCATACTTGCATGAGTGTGAGTGTTGTCATGATAACATGCTTGCTATGAGGCTATGTGCTTATTTGCTAAAACTGCATGAATGTCTGTGGATGAAGGCTTTGTTGCTTGGATTGGAACAATCCAATAATTGTGAGTTTTAAGCCCACTTTACAAAATAGCAAAATCATGTTTTAAGCCCATCATGTTTGGTGGCAAATCCGCGCTTTAGCCCACTTGCGAGTGGCACTTTTAAACCATTTTCGAAAGCAAACATGAGTCAATTTGTTCCAAGTCTTGGGACTTAGTCTATACTTGTTTGTGTGCGTCACATAGTAAAGTTAGATTAATAACTGGAATAAGAACACATGAGGTTTATAAAACAACATATCATGCTTAGTAGAGGCCGATCCTTTGATCAGGCGAGCAGGAGTGCTCATTTCAGCACCTTCCCTTCTCGTACCCAAGTTCCCGAGCCGAGGCAACTTTGGTGATGACGGACACGTAGCCTTTGGCACGAGTCAGGGTTTCCTAAATTTCTCAAAAATAAAATATTTAGGTGGCGACTCTGTAATCTAGCAAAGCAGTCAGGTTTTGGCATTATTTGATTTAAAATCAATTTTCCAAAATGATTTGCTAGATTGGACTATTTGGTGTTTATCAGTCTCACATTGCACTTTATGAGATTAGATTCAAAATCGTGACTGGAATCCGAACTGTAGGAGACCAATCCGAGCCTCTCCGAAAGGGGGGCGCGCGAAGAAAGTCGAGTCTACAAAGAGCAACTCATCTCCAGGTACTGGATTCGAGAGAACTGGAGTGATGGTCAAGTACTTTTTTAAGTTGGCCAAGGCGACTTCGCACTCTTCTGTCCATAAGAAGTTTGTGGCTTTCTTCACTAAACTGAAGAAAGGTTTGCATTCATCAAAACTTCTATTTATGAATCTGTTTAGGGTCGCAGCCCTTCCAGTCAATATCTGCACTTGTTTTGCCAACATTGGGCTCTTTAACTCCAAGATGGCCTTGATTTGATCCGGGCTTGCCTCAATGCCCTTTCTGGTGACCAAGTATCCCAGGAACTTCCTTGACCCAACTCCAAATACGCACTTTGATGCATTGAGTCGAAGCCGAAATGTCCTTAGGATATCAAAGACTATCTTCAGGTCAACCAGATGAACCTCAGGTTTCTTGGTCTTCACGACCATGTCATCAATATATACCTCAACTATTTTGCCTATTAGATGTGTAAACATCTTAGTCACCAATCTCTAGTAAGTTGTTCCTGTGTTTTTCAACCTAAAAGGCATCACTCTGTAGCAATATAGCCCTTTTGGGGTGATAAATGCAGTCTTCTCCTCATCGATGAGGTACATGGCTATCTGATGGTACCTCATGTAAGCGTCCAGGAAGCTCATCCTTCCATGCCCTGAAGTGGCATCCACCAATTGGTCAATCTTGGGTAGTGGGAAACTGTCTTTGGGACAAGCCTTGTTCAGGTTGGTGAAGTCCACATAAACCCTCCACTTCCCATTCTTTTTCTTCAAAACAACCGTGTTCGATAGCCATGTTGGGTAGTTTACCTCTCGAATGGCTCTGGCCTCCAAAAGTTTATCCACTTCCTCTTCTACTGCCTCAACATGCATCAATGTAGGCCTCCTTGCTCGCTGGATGACAGGTTTGGCCGACCTGTCGACATTCAGTTTATAGCAAGTCACCTTGGGGTCAATGCTAGGCATCTCATATAGTGTCCAGGCAAACACTTTAAGGTTTGCTCTAAAAAATGCCTCTAATTCCTTTTCCTCTTCCTCGGCCAAGCCTGAGCTGAGAAAGAAGAAGCGCTCCTCATCTCTTTGCTGGACTAAGATCTTCTTTAGGGCTTCCTTACTTTTCTCGAATGGTTCTTTGCCGATGTCCTCAAGGACCTCCATGTCCTCATCTTTAATCTCTGCTGCTTCTGCTTCTCGTATGTTGCAGGTGGATTTCATTGCTGCCAAAGAATAATTTTTTGCCTGCACCTGATCTCCTCTGACCTCCTCAATTCCATGCTCTGTTGGGAACTGCAACAACTGGTGCAGTGTTGAGGGGACTGCTCCCATTGAATGCAGCCATGGCCTTCCAAGGATAACATTGTAAAAGGAGGGGTGTCAATTATTGTGAACTCTATGTTTACCTTCTTGGTGCCAGCTTGCACCTCCAAACTTACTGCTTCCAGGGGCCATGTCGGCATTCCATTGAACCCGACCATTGGATTATTCCAGATCATCTTGTGAAGGCCAAGCTCCTTGTAACACCTGACATACATGATGTCACAAAAGCTATCCTGGTCGATCAATATTCACTTTACATGGCACTCTCCAATCTTGAGGGATATTACCAAGGCATCGTTGTGTAAATGTTGCACCATCTCTAAGTCGTCTTCAGTAAAGGACACCATTAATCCCTGGCACTCATCTGCCCTAGGTCTCTTCTACTGGACCTAATACATATGCTGTAAGTGTGACAACCCTTATCTCGATTCTTCGCTAAACTGTGGTGAAGAATGATAAATGGCGATTAGGATGAAATTCTGAACTGAACGCATGAGTATGTTGCTTGATTGCATTTTCTATCTATTTGTCATAAATTGATCTGTTCATGTTTTATTTTTGAATTGCGAATTGAAGGCCTTATCGGCGGCCGAATCTGAAATTGATTAGTGTTATGTGTTTATTAGAATTTATGTGAATTTATAGTAGGTTTAATTAAAATTCAATTTGAAATGATTAAATTAGAGTTATTTAAGTTAAAATACATTAGTTGGACTTAATTACATTTTTTCCATACTAGTGGGCCACTTTGTCAAAAATATTGTTTAGAGCTTAGTTGCATCATTCTTCATCCTTTCCTCTAGAGGCCAAAACCGACAAGAGAGAGAGAGAGAGTTAAGAGAAAATTTGAGTTCATCACATTTAGCTTGGGAACTAGAAGAAATTGAAGGGAATTTGCATAATTGAGCTTGTATACCTTGAATTCTAAACCTGAGGTAAAGATTCATCTTTTTCATTGTGAATTTAAGTTGTATCTTGCATGGTTCATGGTCAATTAGAGTTTAAAGTCAAGAATTAATTTGTAAGAGTTGAATTGTGAGCTAATTCATGCATGCATGTCCTTATATTGAAGTTTTGAGGTTGTTTTCATGGAAATTCCTACATGCATGTTTACATTTTGGTTGAAGTCTATGGATTCATCATGTTTTTCCATCAAATTGCCAATTTAATCTTGATTTGAAGTGTTGGTTTTTAAAGGAGATCATGCATGTTGTGTTTGAGCTTTGTTCTTGAAGTTTATTTGAATATGGTGTTCAATTGACTCACCCTTGGGCTTTAATTTTACAAATTAATCTTCAAAACATGTTATATTATGGGTTTAAAGTGTTTTTCCAGAAAATGGGCCCAAGAGGTTGAGTTTTGAGGTGTTGAATACTTGGTTTGAGCTTGGGAGGCAACTATGGAAATTCCAGATTTTGGCTTCCACGCTCGAGCGACCATCTTTTGTTCAGAGCTTCGTTCGAGCAAGGGGATGCTGGCTCGAGCATAGATTGCAAGCTCTCAGGTTTTTGGTGCACGCAGACGCACGCTCGAGCGAGAGAACCTACGCTCGAGCGAGGATTGTGTCTCACACTCAAGCGAGCGTCGAGCGGGCGTCGAGCGGAGATTTTCATCATCCAGCACTTTTTGCATTTTTACAGACCGCTCGAGCAAGTAAGTCCATGCTCGAGCAACCCCACTGTTTTGACAAGCTCACTCGAGCGAAGAAAGTCACGCTCGAACGAGACCCCTATTTTCTGAAAATTTTGAAAAGTGTTTTGAAGTACATCTTTGCATCCTCATTTCATCATAGGCATTCCTAGGCCTAGTTTAAGGCATCTTAATGAGGCTATTGATGTAGAACAACACCAAGTCATGATAGGGGCTAAGTTGTTGATTCTCAAGTGTGTAACTTAGTGTGTGTTCGTTCTGTAACTGTGTAGGATTGGCATCCGAGGATGCTCTTTAGCTGCTATTAGCCTAGTGCTCTGTGAGTAATAATATTGTAAAGATATGTTCGATTATGAATATTTTAATGCAGAATGGTAAAGTTATTGCATATGCTTCCCGACAACTGAGACCGCATGAAAAGAACTACTCGACCCATGACTTAGAACTTGCCGCAGTGGTATTTGCATTGAAAATCTGGCGTCGCTATCTTTATGGGGCGACATGTGAGGTGTACACAGACCACAAGAGTTTGAAATATTTCTTCACACAGAAAGAATTGAACATGAGGCAGCGGAGATGGTTAGAACTGATAAAAGATTACGACTTGCAAATTTTGTACCATCCGGGAAAAGCTAACACCATTATCAATGCACTGAGTCGGAAATCAGTTGGAAATTTAGCCTGTTTACTCACCGGGCAGAAAGAATTGCTATGTGACCTTGAAAAATTTGAGTTTGAAATTGTTTTGCGTGAACAAAGTGGAACTTTAGCCGCTATTTCTGCTCAACCGGCACTGATTGAGAAGATTAAAGAGAAACAGCAACAGGATTTTTTGAAAAAGGTCATTGATGAACGGGAGTCCAAATCGAGGTTGGACTTTAAATTTGAGAACAATGTGTTAAAATTCCAGGGAAGGTTGTGTGTACCGAATATTCTGAACTGAAAAGACGAATTCTGTAAGAGGGCCACAATTCGAAACTGTTTATCTATCCAGGAAATACGAAAATGTACCAAGACTTGAAACTGAATTTTTGGTGGCTGGGAATGAAGAAAGAGATTGCTAACTTTGTATCGAAATGTCTTCATTGTCAACAAGTTAAAGCTGAACATCAACGACCCGCAGGCTTACTGCAGCCCTTACTAATACCGGAGTGGAAATGAGAACATATCACTATGGATTTCATTGTTGGTTTACCTCGCTCCAGTAAAGGTATGGACTCAATTTGGGTTATTGTTGATAGACTGACTAAATCTGCTCACTTCTTACCTGTCAAAACAATTTACAATGCAGACAAATTGGCTATAATTTATATTGATGAGATTGTTAGATTGCATGGAGTACCTGTGTCCATTGATTCTGATAGGGACTCGAAGTTCACATCGAGATTTTGGCAAAGTCTGCAAACTGCATTGGGTACTAAACTGAGACTGAGTAATGCATATCATCCTCAGACAGATGTCCAGTCAGAAAGAACCATCCAGACTCTAGAAGATTTACTGCGAATGTGTGTTCTTGATTTCCAAGGAAATTGGGAAAGCCATTTACCTTTAGCTGAGTTTGCCTACAACAACAGTTTTCACTCAAGCATTGGTATGGCGCCTTTCGAGACTTTGTATGGCAGAAAATGTCGATCTCCTATCTACTAGGTAGAAGTTGGAGATGGGCCTTTGCTTGGGCCCGAGATTGTACAGGAAACCACTGAAAAAGTGAAACTGATTCAACAAAGATTGAAAACCGCACAAAGCCGACAGAAAAGTTATGCGGATGTCCGAAGGCGAGACAGGGAATATGAAGTAGGTGATCATTTTTTTGTTAAAGTGACACCAATGAAAGGGCAGACTCGTTTTGGAGTCAAGGGTAAGCTAGCACCGAGATATGTCGGGTCGTATGAAATCATTGAGAAGATAAATCCGGTGGCGTATCAAGTAGCACTTCCTCTTGAAATTGAGCATATGCACAGTGTCTTCCATATTTCAATGTTGAAGGATTATCTTCGGGATCCCTTCCATGTGATTGAGCCTACCCGTGTAGTGCTAAGTGATGACTACACTTATAAAGAACGGCCTATTCAGGTTGCAAATCGACGAATCAAGAAGTTGAGGAATAAAGAAATTTCGTTAGTGAAAGTGGACTGGCAGAACCATGGTGGTATGTATGCCACTTGGGAAAGAGAAGACGATATGATAAAACGGTATCCTAAACTGTTTCCCTTGATTCCAGTATTCTACCAAAATGAAGGTAATTCGAGTTTGAGGACCAAACTATTTTAAGGGGGAAAGACTGTGACAACCCTCACCTCTGATTACTGCTAAACTGTGACTGAGAATGATAAGTAACTGATTAGGATGAAATTCTGAACTGAACGCATGAGTATGTTGCTTGATTGCATTTTTTATCTATTTGTTATAAATTGATCTGTTCATATTTTAGTTTCGAATTGCGAATTGAAGGCCTTATCGGCGGCCGAATCTGAAATTGATTAGTGTTATGTGTTTATTAGAATTTATGTGAATTTATAGTAGGTTTAATTAAAATTCAATTTGAAATGATTAAATTAGTTATTTAAGTTAAAATACATTAGTTGGACTTAATTACATTTTTGCCATACTAGTGGGCCACTTTGTCAAAAATATTGTTTAGAGCTTAGTTGCATCATTCTTCATCCTTTCCTCTAGAGGCCAAAACCGACAAGAGAGAGAGAGAGTTAGGAGAAAATTTGAGTTCATCACATTTAGCTTGGGAACTAGAAGAAATTGAAGGGAATTTGCATAATTGAGCTTGTATACCTTGAATTCTAAACCTGAGGTAAAGATTCATCTTCTTCATTGTGAATTTAAGTTGTATCTTGCATGGTTCACGGTCAATTAGAGTTTAAAGTCAAGAATTAATTTGTAAGAGTTGAATTGTGAGCTAATTCATGCATGCATGTCCTTATATTGAAGTTTTGAGGTCGTTTTCATGGAAATTCCTACATGCATGTTTACATTTTGGTTGAAGTCCATGGATTCATCATGTTTTTCCATCAAATTGCCAATTTAATCTTGATTTGAAGTGTTGGTTTTTAAAGGAGATCATGCATGTTGTGTTTGAGCTTTGTTTTTGAAGTTTATTTGAATATGGTGTTCAATTGACTCACCCTTGGGCTTTAATTTTACAAATTGATCTTCAAAGCATGTTATATTATGGGTTTAAAGTGTTTTTCCAGAAAATGGGCCCAAGAGGTTGAGTTTTGAGGTGTTGAATACTTGGTTTGAGCTTGGGAGGCAACTATGGAAATTCCAGATTTTGGCTTCCATGCTTGAGCAAAGGATTCCACGCTCGAGCGACCATCTTTTGTTCAGAGCTTCGTTCGAGCAAGGGGATGCTGGCTCGAGCATAGATTGCAAGCTCTCAGGTTTTTGGTGCACGCAGACGCACGCTAGAGAGAGAGAACCTACACTCGAGCGAGAATTGTGTCTCACGCTCGAGCGAGTGTCGAGCGGAGATTTTCATCATCCAACACTTTTTGCATTTTTACAGACCGCTCGAGCAAGTAAGTCCATGCTCGAGCGACCCCACTGTTTTGACAAGCTCGCTTGAGCGAAGAAAGCCACGCTCGAGCGAGACCCCTATTTTCTGAAAATTTTGAAAAGTGTTTTGAAGTACATCTTTGCATCCTCATTTCATCCTAGGCATTCCTAGGCCTAGTTTAAGGTATCTTAATGAGGCTATTGATGTAGAACCACACCGAGACAAGATAGGGGCTAAGTTATTGATTCCCAAGTGTGTAACTTAGTGTGTGTTCGTTCTGTAACTGTGTAGGGTTGGTATCTGAGGATGCTCTTTAGCTGCTATTAGCCCAGTGCTCTGTGAGTAACAATATTGTAAAGATATGTTCGATTATGAATATTTTCTGAATGATCAACTGTTCCGCTTACTGAAACGTTATTGTTTAATGAATGAATGTTTGTCCTATTTGCAAACTGTATTCGTGGCATCCATAGCAATTCTTTATTCTTGTCTTTATTCTTCTCTCGTCACAGAGATCTCTGTTGGTTCCCATATTGGAACCACTACTGTTTACTGTTATGATGGCCATCAACTGACTGTTCGGTCTATTAAGACCTACTGTACTATTTGCTATTGAATGTACCACATATAACTGCTATGGTTTCTAAATGACTGATATGACTGCTTAATGACTGAAAGGACATTCATTCTTAACCCCTTTACGCATTTGTTATTCACTGGGCTTTAGCTCACAGTTTATATTTATATGTAGGTGTCCAAACACCGGATCGGAGTTAAGAGCGTTGGGCTAGCTCCCTTTTTGTCAGGCCAACCATCGCGCCTCACTTCGAGGTTCCATGTTAGTTCAAGCCAAGGCTGTTTTAGGGTGGCTCAGTTTCACCCTTCCGTCTCTGTTTTGTAACTGTTTAAGACTTGTACTGTACTGTGCTAATTAGGGATTTGGTCCATAACCTGAATGTTTGTATATATGGTATATATATGTTTTTCTTACCTATGTGAATATGTTCAGAAAAGTCTTTTTGCATACAGGCTATCACAGCTCATTGGACACCTTTTATTACTGTTTTGGCTTCTGCCAGCCCCTGTACTCTGTATTACTATCTTTACTATTAAGCAGGCCTTCGGCAATCACGGATTACTGGCCGGTTATAGTGCTAAACCCATAGGGACGGGTTTGGGTCGTGACAGTAAGTGTTTTACCTTCTGAGTTTCCCCACATATCTCATTCTCATTGACCTTCGAGTGAATCACATTGATCACCCGAGGTCCACCTGCTTGCGGTTGTGGTGCTGGAGAAGGTGGTGTTGCTGGTGCCTGAGGTTGTCTCGCTTGCTCTTCCCTTGTCTTGGCCTCATCTACCAGGTCCTTTAGATGACCCTGTCTTACTAAGTCTTCCAGATGTGCATTTAGGGCTCTGCACCCTTAAGTTAGATGCCCATCCTCATTGTAGTAGACACAGCGTTTCCCCAGACTTCTTTCCATAAATTCTCCAGGAATCTTCTCTGGTGTTCTATAATAGGGTTAATTCCGGATTCTTTCCAAAACTTTGTAAATCGGAATTCGGAATATGGTTATGACTGCCTATGCAGCCCTTAGTCCTGTCTCCTGCTTATTGTATCCACTATTACCTTAGTCTCGCTTCGGCCAGCCGTTTCTCTTCTCTTGTTTTGACACCTTTGTCCTGGTGTGTCCTTCTCGACCCTCGCATACTTCTCTATCATGGCCATTAGTTCCTCCATACTTTTTGACAATGTCTTTGCCAGTGATTTTCGAAGCAGAAAATCATCGTTCAGACTGTTCATAAAAGACACAACCGCAACCTCTTGGTTGCATCCTGGTATTCAGTTGAATACCTCATAATACCTCTTGGCATAAGCCCTAAGGCTTTCATCCTCGCCTATTCTCAAAGCCATCAGGGAGTCCACCCTCAACGGCTGTAGGTTGTTTGTCACAACCCTTCCACGAATATCTCGGCCAGGCCTTCCCAACTTTTCACAGTTCCTTTCGGTAACTTGTGAAACCAGTCTAATGTGATTTTCCCAAAGGATGAGGGGAACACCTTGTAGAGCAACAGCTCGTTCTCGGTGTATAGTGCCATTGAGTTCAGGTACAAGCCGACGTGAAAGTTAGGGTTAGACTTACCGTCATATATCTAGAATCTCGGCATGTGGAACCTCTTTGGGGCCTCAAATTTGTCCAATTCTACCGAGAACAGCGTTCTCGGCTTGACCGGAGAGGTTACCTTGGCATCTTGTCACTTCCTCTGGAGGTAATCTCTCAGATCCTTTTTGGTCTGTCCAGGAGCTCGACTATCAACGGATTTTAGCCTTTTTGGTGCGCTACTCCCTGTATCGTTATGGGTCCTCTTGGACCTCCCTCTATTGGTCGTGTCGAAATAGAGCTTGAACATGCCAATGTTCTTTGGGGTTAGCTTCTTTGGTATGATGTGTCCTCTGAGAATCTCCCTTTATTGACTCTCCTCGCCCGACCTCCCGTGAAGGCCGGTGAGAGTGTTTCTTGGTCCTAGTGTGCTGGGGGACTGTAGGGACTGTTTTCTGCCCTACTTTCTGGGGATCGTTCTTTGCCGCTGGAATCGGCGTGTCTTGTAACGAAAACGATGGTTGCATGACGTTGTTCTTGTAGACGCGTCCCGAGGGCCTCATGCTTCTACAATTTGAACTTAAATGTCACGGTTCTGAATCTAATCCTGCAAAGTGCAATGCAAGACCGATAAATCACCAAAGAGTCCAAATCCGGCAAATCGTTTTGGAAAACTGATTTTTAAGAAAGTAGTGCCAAACATGGACTGTTTTGCCAGATACAAAGTCGCCACCTAAATATTTTGTTTTGGGGGAATTTAGGAAACCCTAACTCGTTGTCTAAGGCCACGTGTCCATCATCACCAAAGTTGCCTCGGCTCGGGAACTTGGGTATGATTAGGGAAGGTCATCTATGAGCACCCCCGCTAGCCCGATCCGAAGATCGGCCTGTACTAAACATGATATCTTGTTTTTGAAAACACGTGCGTTCTTATTCCAGTTAATTAGCTAGAATTTACTATGTGATGCGCACAACACACAAGTATAGACTAGATCGCCTAATTTGGAACAGAGCATCGCATATCCGTTTGTTTGGAAATGGTTTGAAGTTTGCTACTCGCAAGTAGGCTAAAACACGGATTTCAATGAATTGTCTCAATTCAAGTAATCCAACTTTCACCCATATGCATTCAGGCAGTTATATCACATAAGCAATTAGCCTCATGGCAAGCATGCTGTCATGTTAACACTCACATACATGCAAGATGCTAAAGCATAAACACTTACAGTGTACTCCGAGCCAAAACAAAGAACATGTTAGTAATCAATATATGATCCAAGTCCATGTTAAGATGGCTAATGCATCACATACAAAATGCAACTAGAATAGGCTCGGCTAGTCTAAAATGGCATGTGAGGTGCGACAATTCGATACATGTATTCAACTTAGAATTGAAATACAATGAAGTTAGTATGATGCGCCAAGCTCGGTGCATGCAATACAGATGAATGATGCAAACATGCATAGCATAAGGATGCTAATTAAAACGTGTCCTAAAACTAACCATCGTAAGCGGTTAAGTAAAAAGGAGAAAGAAGTAGAGGTTGGAAGACATGCATCACACACACGCACGCTTATTACACAATTGCGCCCTCTCGACGAAGGGACCGAAAGAATAATACAAATTACATAATTAATTAACTAACAAGCTAATTAATTATTACACAACACTTAACTAACTAAACAAATCAATTAAGCTATGAAAACAGTAAAAACGGCCTCGGGAAGAAGGATGCATGCGGGCTCGGACGGCTTCGCTCGGAAATCCATCGCCATGTCACATGTTGCCTCTGTTTACACTGCTCTGTACCTCTGAAAACTGTGCCAACTTCTGTGACATTTCTGAACCACCTTGGGGACTTTCTAAGAGTCCATCGGCCGAGAGATAAGGCCATCGGCCATGGCAATTTGGTCATCGACCAAATGTAAGGATCTCGGCCAACAATTCTTAGCCGACCGGTACTGAAGATGGCCGACCGGCCATATCTTCCTGCAGAATGTTGTGTTACTGCAGCAGAGGACAAACAGAGCGTGGCAATACATTTACAAGACAATGTTTGCACGACCACCCTCCCTATCATGTTATGAACTCAAGGGAGTATAGTCCTCGACCCTCGGGCCACCAATCATGCATTTCAATGCATAATGGCCAAAGGAGCCGAATATGCAATTTATATCAAATGAAATGCACATAAACATATAAGGGGCCCCAACCTTTATCATGGTTGATCAAGAGGCAAGGGATGCAATCGTGCAAGCAAAACTAATGCAACATGAAGCATGTCAAGGATAATGCCATACAAGGCTAATGGTAATAAGCATGCCAAATGCAATGCAACCTAAACAAGCATGCAAACATGCAAGGCATGTGACAACATTCAAGGGTAGGCAAGCATGTAACAACATGTGGGGCAAGCATGTGTAGACACCTCATTTTTTACCGCCCTTAAGACTTGGGCACTACTGATGGTTTACTTGGTGGAAAAAGTTGAACAGGGCAAAAGTTTGATTTCTTCAGCAAGAGAAGAGTCAAACCCTAACCTCACACCCCATTTCTTGATCAAAATATTTTAGATCTTAAAACCCTCTCTTTTAAAATATTTTTGAAATAAAGTTCCTACAATGTCTCGAGGCTCACATTTTGTTAAATGTCGTGCTTTTCGATAAACCAAGCCAGGACAAAGTGGAAAAGAATGAAAGAGAGATGGAATCTTTGAAAAATATTTCAAAACACCTTGCTTAGGGGTTTGAAGTTGAGGAAAATAGGAAAAAATGGGAGAAATCCAGTTGGGGGAGAAAATGGGCATGAACCGTTAAGAGAGAGTCGAGCAGCCCTCGCTAAATCGGGCCTATTCATTTGTACACGTGGATTTAAGATATGAGGCCATTACCGTTGGAAAGGAGACTTCCGAGGCTTCATTTTGCACTCAAGAATCTCCTAAAGCCAAGTCCGGACGGGGGAGATATGGTTGGTTGAAGTACAGCATCAATCCGGTTGGACCGAATCTGCGCGGCTTCACCAAAACATGCATAACTTTTTGCACAGTTGGAATTTTGATGCAAGGTTGGTGCCATTGGAAAGCTAACTTCTGGTGCTTCATTTTGGACACTAGCCGACCAATTTTTGGCCTTAGAGACCACCCTCCGACCACCTTTCTTTCCGGCCGACCACAAAAAGTAGCTGGCCAACCACCTGACCCTTTTGACCTGGTCGGCCGACCAGGGCAAGTGGTCGACCGACCCCCTGAACTGGCTACCTCCTTCTGTCTTGCCTTTGTGAGTTGTTACCAGCTGTGCTAGCTGGAAGGCACAGAATTGATCCTCCATTCACATGTATGGAGAATCTTCAAACTTGTTTTTTAGCTTCTTGGAGAAGCTTTGGACCTCTTTGGATATAAGAGAGACCCTCTCCCTCATTAGCAAAGGTTCAGAAAATTGCTCTATGGCATAGCATACATATCTCCCTCTATCTCTATATCTTGGGTTCAAAGAGGCCTAGTTCTTGCCCCTTTGTACACTACCTCTTAGCCTAACACCTCCAACACCAACCTAAGCTTCTTGGAGGGTCTTGAGAGGTCCTAAGGAGCTGCATTTTTTGTCCATAAGCTGCTGGAGTTGCTGAGCTACAAGGGTAACACCCTATTCTCTCTTTTGAGCATTGTTTTGCTTCATCTTTTAGCTATATTTGCAAGCATATTTGAGATTTTTCATAAACTAAAAAAATTCTTATTTTGAGGTCCTTAACATGTTTGTTTAAGATCATTTTTCTGTTGGGGGTCATCTACCCCCTTGTATGCTTCATTTCACCTTATTTTGAGCCATGCATTAAGGCCTTTGTGTTAAGCTTTGTTGGCCCTTTTGACCACTGAAATCCAACGGATTTTCAGTGGTTATTATATGTTTTTGAGAGCCAAAATCAGAGAGGGGTGACCCTCTCACCCCTTGTCTTATTTTCTAGCATATTTGGCCTAACAAGGGAGCCTAAGCGTGCATGCTTCCAAGCCATGTTTCAGGCCATTTTTGGTGAGTTTTAGGACCTGCATGAGCTCTTTCCAGAGCTGTTTTTGCCATATTAGGTGTCCCTCTTGCATGTGTAGAATGACTCTCTTCATAGCATATCAAAGGAGCCTATACTTGCATGCTCCCTAGCCTCATTTCAAGCCTTTTTCAGTGAGTTTTAGGGCCGGTATAACCTTTGTCCAGAGGTGGTTTTATCATATTGGGTGTCCATCTTGCATGTGTAGAACAACCCTCTTCATGGCCTATCAAAGGAGCATCTCATTCTTCCATGCATAGACCATGTTTCAGTGAGTTTTTGGGCTTTATTTGGCATGTCATACCTCTGAATTTTGCTGGTTTAGTGGCCTCTTGAATGCTTAATATACTTGTAGTGTAAACCCTCTTCATTAGCTTGTATTGCATGTTGTTTTGGCCCTTGATTCTAGCACTTTTTGGTCATGCCTTAACCTGATTTTGTGCATGTTTTGGACTGCCTTAGCTTTATTTTTGTGCCTCATGGTTGAATGATGCATGCTATGCATGGTTGTAGTTCAATATACATGCCTAGCCTTGAGTTTTGTAGCCTCTTGCATGCTTGAATAGAGGTGTTTGCATGTCTTGGCATCATTGTGTGTTATTTCAGACCTCATACTTGTGCCATATTCCCATGTTTTCCACTCCTTAAGTGCATTTGAGAGTTGTGCTTGTTTGCCTCATTTTCGGACCATTGCATGAGCTTCATTTCCATACCTTTTGAGCCACCATTTTAGTCCATATTTGCTACTGTTTGGGTCTGCATAGGGACTATTTGGGGGTGGTTTGGTCATTTGAGCATCGCTTTGCATACCTCTAGTGTAATCCACTTCACTAGTTTCGGTATTTGAGCCACCTAGCATGCATTGTGTGAGGTATTCGCATGATTCGGGACCCTTTCATATGTCATTTCAGAGCTGGAAAATGTGTTGTTGTATGCTATATTACATGCTTGCTATGCCTTGGTAGAGTTGCACTTGGTGCCTTAGTTTTGGTCCCTTGCATTTGGGCATGTTTGCATAAGTGTTGTTGCTTCATTTCATCATGTTTGGCCATTGATTTAAGTGTGGCTAAGGTCCACTCATATTGGTTTAAGTCCATCTTGCATTGTGTATGCCATATTATGTCATGTGTATTGAGTATGCCATTGATAGTTCATAGCATTGCGCATGCACTTTCCATTGAACCCCTCTTTGGTCCACAATAAGCCTATTCATGTGACACATGGAGGTCCCAAACAAGGATGAGCCCATCTTCAATGTTGAAGAAAATGAAACATGGAGACACAATAAGCTAATAAATCATGCAAAATGGGGACCAAGGGGTTCAATGGAAAGTGACACATGGAGGTCCCAAACAAGGATGAGCCCATCTTCAATGTTGAAGTATTCAACACATAGGCTAAAAATATCATGCAAAAATATGGCACAAAGAGGGCTAAAGAGGGGGTCTCAAAAATGAAAGATGAAATAGAGCTCAAAAAATGCTACTTTCAGTTTTAGTCGAGCTCAAATGTATAAGCAAGAAGGGCTAAGATATAGACCAAAAAAAGAGCAAAAGGAAAAACGAGACTCACCCTTGAAGAACCAAACTTTAGGTGGTGGTGAAGAAATGGTGTAGGACTTTTAGGGTTTTGGTGCTTGAAATAGAGATTGTATATATGAGACTCAAACCAAAGTCTTCTAACCTAGAAAAGTTTTATAGACAAACCCTCAACAAAGTTGAAGAGGACTCAAAATAAGACACTTTCTAGTTTACATCAAGTGATAGATGGACATGTCAAACATCAAGAGGTCCTTAATAAAACATGAAAAAGAGTTCAAAATATGACTATCTCTGTAGAATGAAGGTGATGCTAGTTGCACCTTTGCATATCACTCCTTGCATGTTTGCGTGTCTTAGTTGCATTTCGTTTAGGATTGCACGCTAGTTGCTGCGTTGTGTTTGCATGCCATGCCATTCTAGTTGTTGCATAGTGTTTGGAGTAGGGTTTAGTCCAAACACGAGAAACGAGGGACATTTCGTACTCAAAGTGACGAAACGTGCTTCAATTCCCGGTCGCCGACACTCTTGACTATTCATGATAGAGTTGTTGACTTTAGGTGTCCATTTGTGTATTCATTTTATATCGAGTCGTGCAATCCAACTCCTCGGCCATCATGCATCGAGATGCGTGATTGGTGGCACGAGGATCGAGGACTTCACTCCTTGGATCTTGTGCAATGATGGGGAGAGTGGTTACGCACACATATGTTGAAAATACTTTGCCATGCCCCTTTCTTGCTCTCTGTTGCAGCAAACCGGAAGCCAGCAGCAAAAACTGGTCAGCAGTATCCCTACAAGTTCCCATGGAGTTGTGTACAGTGTTCCGGGGTCAATTGTAAACAGAGGCAAATTGAGGCATCACGATGGATTTCCCGACAAGGCGACTCAAGCATGCATGCATCTTTCATCATTCCGAACAGAGCTGAGACAGTCTACTTCATGTAGCATTGCATGCTAGTTTACTCGCTTTCTTAGTTAATTTGTTAATTAGCTAGTGTTGTGTAATAATTCGTTATTCATTCGATTGTGTATTATTTATTCGGATCCTCCAAGGAGGGCAATGTTGTAATAAGTGTACGGGTATGTGATGCATGCCTTCCAACCCCACGCTTTTCTCCCTTTTATTTACCAGTTTATGATGGTTAGTTTTAGGGCACGTTTCAATTAGCATCTATATGTTTGCATGTTTGCATTCATTCATCTGTATTGCATGCACCGGGCTCGGCACATCATACTAACTGCATTGTATTTCAATTCCAAGTTGAATACATGTATTGATTGTTGCATCTCATATGCCATCTTAAAATAGCCGAGCCTATTGTAGTTGCATTTTTGCGTGTGTTGCATTAGGCATTCTTAGCATAGTTAGGATTCATGCATGATTTTTAATTAGCTTCTTTCTTTGGCTTGGAATACTTGGTAAGTGTTTATGCTTTAGCATCCTTGCATGTGTGTGAGTGACTGCTATGATAGTATGCTTACCGCTATCTGCTTATGTGATATAACTGCCTGAATACCTGTGAGTGGAGGTTGGATTATCTGAATTGGAACAATTCATTGATTGTGAGTTTTAAGCCCACTAGATAGTGGCAAATCACTATATTTTCTAAGCCCACTTGAGGGTGGCAAAATCCGCATTTTAGCCTACTTGCGAGTAGCAAACCGCTTTAAAAAACAAACATGAAATGTTTTGTTCCAACTCAGGCGATCCAGTCTATACTTGTACGCTGCGCGCATCACATAGTAATTCTAGGCTAATAACCGGGACAAGAGCACATAATGTTTTCAAAACTCGATATCATGGTTAGTAGAGGCCGATTTTTGATCGGACGAGCGGGGGTGCTCACGAAGTGACCTTCCCCAATCGTATCCAAGTTCCCGAGCCGAGGCAACTTTGGTGATAACGGACACGTGGCCTTAGGCACGAGTCAGGGTTTCCTAAATTCCCCACAAAATAAAATATTTAGGTGGCGACTCTGTATCTGGCAAAGCAGTCCATGTTTGGCACTTCTTTCTAAAAGTCTGTTTTTCAAAACGATTTGCCGAATTTGGACTCTTTGGTGATTTATCGATCTCGCATTGCACTTTGCGGGATTAGATTCAGAACCGTGACATTTGAGTCCGAACTATAATAAGCCCCAATGAACAAAACGGGATTTCCTCCCGGGACGTTCGGGGACGTCTACAGCATGCAACAACATGCAAGGGACAATACATGCAAACATGCAAAGCAACTTAACAAAAGGGGCATGCCGAATGCAATATAACTCAAGCATGCGACAACATGCAATAGGCCAAGTATGCGACAACATGCAATAGGCCAAGTATGCAACAACATGCAAGGCAAGCATGCAACAACATACGATAATGGTCTTAAACCGAAATGGAAAGCTCTCAAATAGGTCAAAATCAGGGGCCAAAATGCAATGGAAATGAGGACAAAAACACATACAAACATGCATGCCAATTGCCCTAACACTTAAGCATAGTAGAACAACTCTTAAGCACACTTAGGAGAGGATAAACATGGACATGTGACAAACATGTTAAGCTCTGAAATCATGCTATGAGAGGTGCCAAACCGACCAAAGTACATAAGCAAAGCATGCAAGAAAGCTTAAAGCTTGAAACTAGCCAAAGGGTTCAAACCGTGGCTATACAAAGCAAGTCCCAAAGGGCCAAGAAGACCTAAAACAGTCCTAAGACAGGTCTAAACAAGACCAACAGCAAGCTCGAAACTAGCCAACACAAGCTAGAACACAATGCCAAAACATGAGGCATGCAAGGCTACCAAAGAGGGTGTTACACTACACCTATCAAAACCAAACATGGCGTGATTTAAGCAATGAATAACAGAGTTATGGCATGTCAAAGTAAACCCAAAAAACTCACTTAGATGGCATCCCAAAGACCTAAGCATGGTGGCATACACAATGACACATTCATGAGGCATAAAATACAAACCCTTTAAAGCATTAAAGGGGTGACAAATGCAAGTACATGAGCATACTATATGGACTGAAATAATATTACAAGTGATGCCAAACCACTGAAATGATCCGAATAGAGCATGCTAGTGACTCAAACACCCAAAGCTAACAAGCTAGATTGCTTGGTAGCTATACAAAACAATGTAAGCATGACCAAAACAATGAAAAACAAAGCTCAAGCATGTTAAAACAAGGCTAGAAGCTTCATGGAGTTGAGCCAAAACATGCGAGCATGGTAGTCTAAATGCTAGATACATGTTAAGGCAAATAAGGGGATTGCAAGGTAAGTATATAGTGCATGCAAGAGACCACTAAACCAACTTTAAACAGAGGTAAATCATGGCAAAACAACACCAAATACTTGCTGAAATGAAGCTAAAACAAGCTAGACATACAAGCCACCAACATAAGCCACTTATGCTAGTATTCAAGGTGACAAGGAGAGGGGATGACCCTCTCCTATTTAAGACACCAAAACCACCTCTCCACCACTGAAAATCCTCTGGATTTCAGTGGTAGAGAGGCCATGCAAAGCTAAAAGCAAGGGCCAAAAGGGATGGCCTAAAACAAGGCCTAACAAGGCCTTGGAGGGGGTAAACAATCCCAAACCTCAAAATGACCTTAAACAAAGTTCAAAAGCAAGTATAAATAGAACTTTTATTAGTTAATAGCTAAGCTTAAAACAATAAGAAAGAAGGGGTAAAAGCCAAAGCAAGAAAGGGGTATCTAAAGCAAGAATGCTCACCCTTGAAGAACACCTTCAAGAACACAACACCAGCACCTTTCTCTGATCAAAACCACTCCAAGAACCCTAACAACAACTCCTTAGAACCTCAGCAACCAAGGATGGTGTAATGCTAGGTGTTTGTGTGCAATAGTGTGAACAAAAATCACTTTAGGTCACAAATACACACAAATGATGGAGATATGGAGATATAGAGATAGAGAGATACAACTTCTTCTAACCCTAATTTTAGAACCTCTGAGAAGGGAGGAGGGCCTCCCCTCTTATAGAAATCCAATTTGCAAAGCTTCTTGGTGAAGCTAAGTAAAGGGCAAATCCCTCCATATACGTGTATGGAGGGGGTTAATTGTGGATGCCAGCTGTGCCAGCTGGCACAAAATATCTGCATAAAGCAGATGAACAGGGTTCGGCCACCAAAAATGATCAATCGACCAACATAAGTGCCGACCGACCAAATATAGTGCCGATCGGCCAATACTTTTGGCCGATGGAAAGAAAATAGGGCTGATGGGTTGAGGGCATTGCAAACAAGCCACCCTCTTCCCGTAGAAGCAAAAACACAAGTGTTTGGTCCACAACCAAGCACAAAACAGAGAAGTTAAGAGATCTTGAGGCAAGGCGCGTAGCCGAGACCTCCGAGAACTCAAAATGAACACGAGCATGGATGATCATCGAGTGTTCAAACGATGACGTTCAAGTGTTGAGGACAGTCAAAAATAGGGTGTCTACAGTTCTGCATCATGAAATTGAAGACCGATTGCAAGTCTGCCAATTTATTCGACATTTCCTTCATCTCTCCGTCCCTCCACAAGCATCTGTCTTTCCATACCTAGAGGTCGTCCTCGTTATAATACCCACCTCGGTCTGCCTTCTTTGGTACGTCGCCCTCCTAGCCGACATCTTTCTCTCCGGGATTCTAATCCCAAGTTTCTTTGCTGCAGTTATCCTCCTCTACGTTAGGATCAAAGTGTTTACCACTTCCAGAAGGGATGTCGTCCCCAATCTTCTCTTTTTGTTCGTCCTTGGCCATCTATTCTCCTTTTTTTCCCACAGACGACGCCAAATTGTGTGTGTTGTTTTCTGACCACACTGCCAAACAGGTACTCAACTGGAGAACACCGGCAGAATAGATTACGCCCAAACGACCTGTCATAGAAAGATAAGACTCCGACGATGGTTCGTCCACCCGGGGGCACTCCGACGATCTAGTCAGTAATCAATCTCTCTCAAAGATAACTAATTGTGCTTAACTCACAAGCCAAAATACAAAAAACATACCTTAGACCCACGAGGGTGCCCTTCTTTTATAGCCAGCACTTACCTGATCCCTGTAGAAACCTAGCTTCTCTTAGACTCTGGCTTAATGCTTATCTTGGACTCTCCAATAGATAAAGGTAAACTTCCTAAGAGTTTTATTCATATCCAGGCTGAAATCCTCCCCCATTCTAGGACTCTTATAACTTATCCATTTATCCCGGATTCTGGTATCTCCACATATAACCTCAGCCTAGCCGTAATCATCTCGGCATCAAGACCAGGACACGTGGCACCTCGGCTGGCACTTCGGCGCCACCTTGGCCACGTGTTGCTATTCAAAAAATATGTCCCCACATATATATTGGTATGATTTAAATAATGAATTTTTGGGAAACGTAGAAATGGAGAGACCAATATCGCTCCTTGGGATGCAATTGTATAAAATTATATGTATGCATGTGCAGATTTTTGGATTACAAATATATATATATTTAGTGGTCCGCCGGAGGTATTCATTTGGTATTTTAACTTAAAAATTGTTGGTTAAAATAGTAAAATATAATACTTTTAAAGTACTGCTATTAGTATCCTATGAATTATTTTAAATCCTTTAATTTTTACCTTTTTTTAATTACAATAATAATCTTAAATAAAATTACTAAAAATGATATCATTAATTTTGAGACATCTCATCTTACAATTAAACCCACACACCATTATATCATGAATTATGATTTATGAGAGCACCTACCTTCATCACCACCCATCCATCTTCCCCAAATCTCACATTCAAAACTTACCACCTTCAAAATCTTGAAAACCCTTTGACGGCAATATTCTAGTGATAACGGTAGCAACCATTTAATTACATACACTTCTCCGGCAATGATAATGAGTGAAAGCTTTTTCGGCAACCACAACTCCATGAAACGAGAAGAGTACAACAATAAAGGTTTAGAGGAAGTTCATATTTTTTATAGTGTTCTTAACTCAGAGGAGATTAGCTTTGTAAAGGTAAGTTTCTTAAAAAAAAAAAGGGCAAAAATAATAAAATATGTTTGTCATTTTTTCAAGACTGAACTCCCGAACATATAATTGAAATTTAGAAATACAGGCCCAAACATTATTTATTTGTTCGGGGCCCAGTTACCGAACATTTATTATTTGTTCAAGAACCAGTAATCGAACATTAATCACAGAAGAAAAGAATGAGACAGCAGAGAGAGAGAGAGAGAGCAGAGACAGTAATCACACTTGGTTCTTCTTCTTCTTCTTCTTCTTCTTCTTTGTGAGTTTTATTAAAATTTTTAGAAAAGAGATTTTTTTGGAGTGTAGGAGTGTGCATTCAATTAAATAGGTAGAATATTTTTACAAGGATAATTTTGATATTATTTTAAAAGAGAAATTTTTTTTTAAAATTTATAAATAAGAATTTAAAGAAATAAAAGATCTAAAATAATAGATAGGGTGCTAATAATACCACTCAACTTTTATTATGTTTTGAAAGACAATTTAACCCCCGATCAAATCTATATATTAAGCAAAAGGGTCTTTTAAAATCCAAGGCTTGTGGAAGCTCTAACATGTCAATCTTAATTTCCTGATTTTTTAATATTTTTTTTAAAAAAAATTGACTTGGTGATTGGTTATTGGTTCAAAGATTGTAATAATTACACTATTGATTACAATAAACACTTATTAAATGAATAACGCAATAAATGAAATCCTAATTTCCTTACTTTTTGCATCCCCAACAGACCCATGTAATTATTGTGTAAATGCCTCTTAAATAAATAAATAAACACTTATTAAATTCTTTCAAACACCTCGGTCAAACCCCATGTATTTAATTTATATATTATGTAATTATTGTGTAAAAGGGTCTTTTAAAACCCAAGGCTTGTGGAAGCTCAACATGTCAATCCTAATTTCCTAATTTTTTAATATTTTTTTTAAAAAAATTGACTTGGTGATTGGTGATTGGTTCAAAAATTGTAATAATTACACTATTGATTACAATAAACACTTAATTTATAATAATTACACTTATTAAATGAATAACGCAATAAATAAAATCCTAATTTCCTTACTTTTTGCATCCCCAAGAGACCCATGTAATTATTGTGTAAATGCCTCTTAAATAAATAAATAAACACTTATTAAATTCTTTCAAACTCATCGGTCAAACCCCATGTATTTAATTTATATATTATGTAATTATTGTGTAAATGCCTCTTAAAAAAATAAATAAACACTTATTAAATTCTTTCAAACTCCTCGATCAAACCCCATGTATTTAATTTATATATTAAAAAATCCTAATTTCTTAATTTTTTTAATATTTTTTTTTTAAAAAATTGACTTGGTGATTGGTGATGACTTGGTGATTGGTGATTGGTTCAAAGATTGTAATAATTACACTATTGATTACAATAAACACTTAATTTATAATAATTACACTTATTAAATGAATAACACAATAAATGAAATCCTAATTTTCTTACTTTTTGCATCCCCAAGAGACCCATGTAATTATTGTGTAAATGCCTCTTAAATAAATAAATAAACACTTATTAAATTCTTTCAAACTCCTCGGTCAAACCTCATGTATTTAATTTATATATTATGTAATTATTGTGTAAATGCCTCTTAAATAAATAAATAAACACTTATTAAATTCTTTCATACTCCTCGGTCAAATCCCATGTATTTAATTTATATATTAAAAAATTCTAATTTCCTGATTTTTTAATATATTTTTTAAAAAAAATTGATTTGGTGATGGGTGATTGGTGATTGGTTCAAAGATTGTAATAATTACACTATTGATTACAATAAACACTTAATTTATAATAATTACACTTATTAAATGAATAACGCAATAAATGAAATCCTAATTTCCTTATTTTTTGCATCCCCAAGAGACTCATGTAATTATTGTGTAAATGCCTCTTAAATAAATAAATAAACACTTATTAAATTCTTTCAAACTCCTCGGTCAAACCCTATGTATTTAATTTATATATTAAAAAAAATAAAAATAAATATAAATATCTATAATTATTCCGTGTGTAACACGGGATAATGTAAAACAATATCACAAGAGTACCAAATAACTGCTCCAAAGGAATAAATTAGTGGTCCACAGGAATAATTTGAAGGGGTTCCCAATCCAACAGAGAGTTTATAGCTGGCACTCACAACATGGTCAACACATTGGATTTTACACCTTTACACAATTACTGTTAAATCCCCTTTCTAACAATTATATTACATTACCCTTTTGGTGATATACAAAGGTAAATTGCTAACAAGTAATCATCAATATGAAAAAAAATAAAAAATAAAAAAAAGACAAGACATCATTTATTTCAAAATATTTTCAATGATTTCTACAACAATTATATTACATTACCCTTTTGCTTAAATTGCTAACAAGTGATCATGATTCATGCATATGAAAAAAAAGAAAAGAAACAAGACATCATTTATTTCAAAACATTTTCAATGATTTCATTTGTTTTTCTAATTTTTCATTGTTTCTAAAATATTTTTATACAAATTTTAATATTAAATAATTCTTCAAAAACACGGCGAGTAAGAGTAGTAAGTGGACGTTAAGTTGAGAGTCCAAAGCAAAAATTAAAGATATGAGCAATGCTAAGACCAAAAACAAAAAAAAAAAAAAACTATTTTTAATGGGAGAGGACTGGGGTCTCAAGCTTTTTTGTAAAGATATATAAGCTTCATGATGGTTTTTATTTGAACCATCACTCAATTGTTATAAGCTCACATGTTCTCATTGTTTAGTGGCTCCCTTTCATCATTTTAAGAGTAAGTTATATATATCTTATACTTCACTCCTCCAAAAAAAAAAAAAAAAAATTAAATAAAATATAGAGCCAACACATATCAATTCCCACATCATGGTATGAAACATGTCTTTATGAGAGATTATAATTTATGTGGTGAAAAATATGGTAGCTGCAACATTATTGAGGTTTTGTTTGGAAAGTGTATTGGCTTTTTAGTTTTTTTGACTATTTTAGTGTAGGGTTAAAAAGTTTGTTTGAAATGACTTTTTTGACTTTTATAAAAAAAAATAATAAAATAAAAATGAAATGATTATGATTTAGATATGACATTTTATCTTATTGACTTTTTTAATTTATTTTATCTTTTTAAAACTAAAAAAGCCACCAACCTCATTTTAACGCATTACCAAATGAGGGCTGAATAAGTCATCATAAATCAAAATTAAAAAGTAAAAAATAGCTGTCACGGTGATTCTTATGGGGTGATTATTCAGTACTGTGTGTTTGTTTTGAAGGATTAGGGGTGGGATTGGACTATTAGTCCCACCGGATTAATAGTTCATTGTTTGTTTCATTTTTTTTGTTCCGGACTAATAGTCCGGGGGGACTATTAGTCCCACAAATATGGGACTATCCTATCCCATGGGGGGAGGTGGGATAGAAACCATGGGATTGGTATCCCATTGGATTATTTTGTGAAATGTCCATTTTACCCTCCATGTTATTACTTAGCAAATCATTAGAAAATGATAAAATAGTCTTTTGAACATTTACAAATTATTTTTTTAGCGTTGTTAATTTAAAATTATATATTAAATAAAAAATATAAATTATAAATTTAATTTAATTAAAAATAATAAATTATAAATTATGGCCTTATAAATTAAATTTTTTTAGTGTTGTTAAAAAATTAAATTTACATATTAAATTAAATTATTTTTTTAGTGTTGTTAATTTAAAATTATATATTAAATAAAAAATATAAATTATAAATTAAATTTATTTAAAAATAATAATTATAAATTATGGCCTTATAAATTAATTTTTTAAAATTTAATTTATATATTAAATAAAATTATTTTTTATTGTCATTAATTTAAAATTATATATTAAATAAAAAATATAAATTATAAATTATAAATTTAATTTAATTGAAAATAATAAATTAAAATAATTAAAATATTGTGCAAAAAATAAAATAAAACAAACTTTTATTTAATCTAACTAAAAATAATTAAAATATTAAAGCTATGTTTAATATTGCTATTACTTAGTAAATAATTGAAAAGGATAAAATAGTCATTTGAGCATTTATCCTTCTCCATAATATCCAAAACAAACATTGGATAACTAAAAATAGTCCAATCCAGACATCTAATCCCATGACTAAACAAACATAGGATACAAATTTAGTCCAACCAAATAGTCCCAGGACAATGTATCCCAGGACTAATAGTCCGATGGATTACAATCCCTCCTTATCCAGTCCGTCCAAACAAACGCACCCCTAGAGTATTGACACATGGTGCTCCATAAGATTTTGATTGGTGGAGAGACACAAGGGCCCACGATTTATGTTGGGGATGGGGGAACAACATGGGGCTAACTAATTGGTGATTGGTTTGGAGTATGGACACGTAG
This sequence comes from Camellia lanceoleosa, assembly GCA_025200525.1. NCBI lineage: Eukaryota > Viridiplantae > Streptophyta > Magnoliopsida > Ericales > Theaceae > Camellia > Camellia lanceoleosa. The sequence goes on along the minus strand of CM045765.1, from coordinate 141,213,089 downwards.
TGTTTCGGAAGTATTGAATAATTTTCCGATTCTTATATAGCATGGTAAGTCTTTAAATATGATGAATTTTACACAAATACATTACTTTTATTGCATCAAGACACTCGAAACGTAAAATAAAATGATAGAATAAAATTAATAATGCATAAGTACTTCTCAAAATAAAATTAAAATTGTTGGAATAAGAAGGAACTTACTGAAATTAGGGGTTGGCCATTTGACCTTTGTAGGTCATGACTTCATTTCCATGCAACATTTACCATATGAGTTGTTAAGAAGAAAGTATTGATAATTCATTTTCATTAATGTCCTTTTTTCTTTATATGTCAGTTACATTGTTACCCCTTAAAAGGTTGATGATGTTTGGCCCTTTGACTTTTGAACCACATGTGTGATTTTTTACATCAGCTCCGATATGGAGCTCGAAATTCAGGGACACTAATATTTTGAATTTTTATATAAGGTAAAAAAAATAAAAAATAAAAAATAAAAAACAAAAAACAAAGTTATCAAAATTAAAAATTAGTACCATTAGTGCTAACAATTTTAGTGTCACAAATCATTTTTCTTTTTACATAAGCAAAAATCAACACATTGCCCATGAATCTGACATATATCCATGTGATGTTCACCATGATCACTTGTGAGTTTTTTTATTTTGTCAATTGCATGTTAGGATCCAAATCTGTAAACAAAAGCAATTAGAATTCCTAATTTCTTTAAGAGAATTTGATACTTTCAGTGTTTGTTGTATGTAATTTCCTTTTCTTTTGATTAATCCTATAAATTACATATATTATAAAAAATTATATCAAATTAAATATTTAATTATAAAAGAAAAAATATAAACACATGGTGACAAACATTTAACAATTTCAACAAATGTAAGAAAACAAGAGAAAGACCAGAAAGGAATAAAAAGGAAAAGATTCACGTAGGTAGAAAAATTCTCTGATCTTGTAAAAAAATATGGTTATTGTTTAACAATTTTAACAATTTCAGCATGCGAAGACTCTTTAACCAACAAACTAACTCATTTTTTATATATGGTTATTGTTTGACAAGTGAATCGAGATTAAAAAATATAAAAATAAATTAAATAAATTAATAAAATAAAATGTTATATTTAAATCATAATTTTTTTTTTACAAAAAGAAAAAATATAAAAACAAAGTCAAAAAAAAAATTTTAAACGAAACTAATTTAACCAGGCTAAATTACTTAAAAAACAACAAAATCAAACTAAAAAAATTATTCGCAGACAAACACATAATGAGATTAATGGGTTAGTTTCATGTTGAATTTAGGACTTTTCTTAAGTGTGCAACCTCAAGGTTATGCCACTCTCTACTAAAAAAGTGTAAGTGGAAGGTGGCTAACAAAAGCGAGAAAAGTAAGTGTAAAGCGTAAGTTGCACACTATAACAGTACCCTTGAATTTATCATGTATTTTTTAGGAAAAAATTACAAATCAGTGATTAAGTAAAAAATAATAATTACATTATAGATGAATTTTTTTTTGCACAATTCTGACACAAAAAAATTTTGTACCAAACACAATAAAAACTTGCACCATTCAAACCGGAAATTTATACTATTATGAAAATCTAATATTTTTTTACTATCCTACTAATTTATAATTTATCCTATTTGTCATGGGGTCTAAGTAATCCAAATCCATGGCCTATTGTGTAAAAAGGTTCAGCACGTCCGGAAACAAATTGGACGGTGCTGTTGGCCGCGGTAGGCTTGACTCCAGGCCTATTAAAATGATTCAAATTGTCTAATGCGTAAAACTCGTCAAGTATATTATTCTTACAAAAAAATAAAATTAATCAAATATTAATAGTCACTTAATCAGATTTTATTTGTTTTTGTAATTTATTTTTAAAAATATAATTGACATTAAAATAAATATAATCAGATCAAATGACTATCGATATCGATTTAATGTAATTTTTTTTAATAATAATATATTCAAAAGAAACCTATATATTAAACGTTTAAAATTATCGGGATTGATCCAAAAGCGGGCCAACCACAGTCCAATAGTACCATTTCAGTCCAATTTCGGACCGAAGAAAAGCTGTGGGCTGAGCAAAAAAGGAAAAACTAGTTTTGTAGTTGTATCCAAATCAAAGGGCAATAATGCAATTTTAGGAACTTGACAAACATACCCTCCATGATCTCAGTTCAGTTCACATTTCAATTTTAGTTATGTCTCCTCACTTCACTTTTCACTCTTCCCACTGCACTCTCCCTTCTCTCCCTCTCTCTCTCTAGCTGACCAATGGCACCATGGCCCCCTTTACTCTCTCTCCTCATCCTCCTTCTCTCCTCCCCCACCTCCTCTCTCTCTCCTCCCACCACCACCACCACCACCATCTCCCCAACCCAATCCCCCTCCTCATCTCCATCCCCACCCTCCACCCCCTCATCCTCCTCCTCCTCAACCCTTGACCCAAAACAACTCAGAGCCCTCCAATCCCTCAACGTCCCCACCTCCACCGACCCCTGCTCTCAACCACCCTCCCTCCACAGCGCCACCGTCTGCGACGCCGCCAAACCGTTCCGCCACCTCCTCTCCCTCCGGCTCTCCAACTGCTCCGCCGACCTCTCTCTCTCCATCACCGCCCTCTCTTCTCTCTCCTCCCTCACCTCCTTCCAATTCATCAACTGCCCCACCGCCCCCGTCCGCTTCCCCTCCTCTCTCTCCACCAACCTCCGCTCCTTCACCTGCCTCAACAGCCTCCGTAAACTCACCGGCGTTTGGCTCAGCCGCTTCCCAAATCTCACCGATTTAACCGTCTCTGGAGTCACAATCAACGCCAGTGGACCATCAATCATACTGGGAAACATGAAAAAGCTCGAATCTTTGACTATTTCTCGAGCAAATCTAACTGGGTTTTTGCCAAAACACTGGCATTTGAACCTTACCCACATTGATTTGTCTGCTAATTTGCTCAGAGGAAAAATTCCCAGTTCGTTAACTCTCCTCGAAAACCTTCAATCCTTGAATCTATCTTCAAATGGGCTCAATGGAGAGATACCCAGTTCAATTGGGGACTTGTTGTCGCTCCAAAACGTTTCTCTCTCATCGAATTCTCTCTCTGGTTCGATTCCAGATTCAATGGCGGCTATACCTGGATTGGTTAATCTCGATCTGGGTTCGAATCAACTCAATGGGACAATCCCAAAATTCATTGCAGATATGAGAGATTTGAAATACTTGAATCTTGAGAAGAACAATTTCAATGGTGTAATGCCATTCAATGCCTCGTTCATAAAGAGATTGGTTGTGTTCAAGATTGGTAGCAATATCAATCTCTGTTACAATCATTCAACAATCTCTCCCAAAGTGAAGCTTGGGATTGCACCTTGTGACAAGCATGGGCTGCCTCTCTCTCCGCCGCCGTCCAAGGACTCCGGTGGTGGTGGTGGTGATAGTATTGGCGGTAATAGCCCGGTGGATGATTACAGTCTTGGTGATGAAAGTAATAGTAAGAGCAAGCAACACACTCATGGACCAAGTAAGGTTGTTCTTGGTGTAGCAATTGGGCTTTCTTCAGTAGTCTTTCTCATTATTTTCTTGGTGCTAATCTCAAAATGTTGCAGATAAAAAAAAAAAAAGGATTGTTGGTTCATTTTAGATTAGAGTAGAATTGTTAACTGGAAAGTTGAATTGAATTTCTTTTAATTTATTATACATTTTACTCATGAAGAAGAGTAATTGAAGAGGGAGAGAGAGGAGAGAAAATTGGTGTGATTGGTGTTTTTTTTTTTTTCAAGCTCTTTTCGGATGTTTTGGTGGGGGAAGAAAGCTCTCTGTTTTCCACTTGTTTGTGGGGGTGTATGATTAGCTGCTGTGGAGGAGGAGAAAAGTGTTTTGATTTCATGTGGTAACTTGATTTGTTATATACTATGTATATGTGCTTCTGTTTTTCTTAATTTCAGCCTCTCCCTGTGTTCATGTCTTTTTCGTGTCTGCTTTCCTTTACTTTTGGTTTGTTATTTTATAGTAACTTTAAGGTGGAATTTGGTGGTGTTAATTATGCTTAATTTTGTAGTTGGAATTGAATTTGTGTAATATAATTTTTAAACAATTAAATATAATTTGTAATATAATGACTGCAAATATTTTAGAACATAGGCCCCGTTTGTTTTGGGCTATAGGAAGGGTATTGGGACTAGTAATACCAAGATATTACTAATGCCCTTATTTGTTTGAAGAGATAGCCTTGGGACTATTAGTCTGTTGGTATTACTAATACCATTGGAAGGAGGATTGGTAAGGAGGAGGTAGAGATGGTATTAGAAAATAGTGAGGGGATTAAAAAAAAAATTATTTTTTATATATTGAGAATTTTTTTAAAAAATATAATGTTTAATTTTTTATATTTTTTTATTTGTTTTATTATTTTATATAAAATAATTTAACAATTTCTCATTATCAATCCCCTCACTATTAATCCCCTCACTATCAATCCCTTTCATTCTATCTCCCAAAACAAACAGGGCCTAGAGATAGAAATTTGGGCGCTGAGGATTGTTTGCCCTAACCCTCCGAGCACTAGAGAGAAAAATTCAACAATGCTACACATCTCCGAAAAAACACAATCTTTATAATTTTTATTTTCTTGTGATTGGTGTAAGAAGGAAAGAAGAAGAAAAAAATTAAAAAGGTAAATTATAACTTAACCCCATATGGTTTACTCAAAAAATACGGAGTCTTCCTATAATTTCATTTGTAGCACGTAAACCGCTTATACTTCATACTAAAGTGTAATTTTGGACGAACGTAACAGAAATTGTAAAAAGTCTAAATTACCCTTATTTATTTCTCTAATTTTCTTCTTAATGCCATTATAAATCACCAGTCAACAAACTGAATCTATCATTGATAAGTTAACATGTAGACATCTGAGGAGAAGAATAAATGATGAACCCAAGCTTTGACTTCTCTCTCTCTATATATATATATATATCTTCTCTCTCACCGTAACCACCATCATCACCACCATTGTCCAGCTCCGTCAACCCTTTACAAAATTTTATAGATGAAGCAATAGAAGAGAGTGGATGATGAAAAAGAAGAAATAGATTTTGAGATATTTCTTTGAAATGTGTAACGTTAGTTTTCGGACAACTTTTAGTATGCCGAAACCACTCATTTCAGGAAGAAGTGAGAAAACAAGGTAATGTAGGATAAAGTATAAAGTAAGGTGAGGAGATTGGTGAAAAAACGGGATAAAACCGTTAAGAATCGCAAAAATTATGGAGTCCGAAAGATGAGCCGAAGAAATGTCGGAAATGGGAAGAAAAATGCCTATTTTGGGAAGTGGGTTATAATCTACTTCCCAGATTATAACCCACTTCCTCTCTCACAAAAAAGTTGTTTATAAGTAGCTTTTCACCAAAAAACTGATTATAATCATCTTCCCAAAATAGCCCAAAGTGGGTTTGGTTGATATGAATCCCATCAATGCTATTTCAAAAATCTAAATGTTTACATATATTAATTATTTGATTTCATGGGTTAGGTTTGTTACTAATTTGAATTATAAGAAGAAAAGTGGGTTTGGATAATTTTTAGAGAGAGAAGTTGTGGTAGTGATTTTAAGTGGTGGTTTTGCATGGAATAAGAAGTTGGTTGTGGATAATTTTTAAAGAGAGAAATTGTGGTGGTGATTTTGAGTGGTAGTTTTACATGGAATATTTTTAGAGAGAGAAGTTGTGGTGGTGATTTTGAGTAATGCTTTTGTATGAAATATGATGGTAGTGATGGTGGTTGGTTGTGATTTTGCATAGAAGGTGATGGTGGTGAGATGAAAGGGGAAACAAAAGGTGATAGTAGTGGTTTTGCATGAAGGTGATGGTGTTGTATACTTATATAATGAGAGAGAGAGAGAAAGAGAGAACTTCAGGTAATGAAACAAACAAAAGGATATTGATGCTTAAGGTAAATGAAACCTATGCTCAAACCAATGCTCAAAGGATGTTAATGCTTGAGGTAAATGAAACCCATGCTGAAACACTAAATTTCGTTTGGGGATAAAGATGTTAATGTTTTGCCAAGAGTGTAATCCATGCTCTATTGCACTATACCATTTTGTGTATATATATGGCAAAAAGGTGTTTTGGTCATTTGTAATATGTTTTTGGGCTGAAAAAATTGTTTCACTCACTATTCCTGGTCGTGCAGCACACGTTCTGTTTAAACAAACAGTTCCGTCGAAAATTACATTTTGGTATGAAGTATAGGGGGTTTAAGTGTTACAAATAAAACTATAGGGGGGTTCCGTGTGTTTTAAGCAAACCACAGGGGGTTAAATTATAATTTACCCAAAATAAAAAAAACAAAAATACATGATTAATCTACATTATTTCAAAAGCCACAGGAGTCCCTAACTTTGCAAGTTGGTTCGTTTGGAAAGTGGGTTGACTTTTTAATTTTTTGACTTTTTAGCTATTTTAATCTAAGATTAAAAAGTCTTGTTTGAGAAGGATTTTTTATTTTTTTGACTTTTTGTGAGAGAAAGAATATAATGATTATGAGTTGGATGTGATGTTTTGTCTTATTAAATTAAAAAGTTTACTTTGTCTTTTTGTGACTAAAATGATCTCAAACTTAATCCAACCCTTCTTTGCAAACGAAACCTAAGTATTTTTGCATCATATGGTGGTGACTAAGAGCATCCACAATAGACGTGTTAGTGAGTGTGTTAGTGTCAGTGGCCAAAATTTAGGGCAAATACGGTAACTTTTGAATTTACAGTGAAAGTATTAAGGAGTGTATTAGTGGAGTGTGTTAGTGTCAGCTGTTAACTTCTTTGTTTGGGTGATTATTTAGTACTCCCGGAGTATGGACATGTGGTGCTTCATAAGGTTTTGATTGGTGGAAACACACAAAGGCCCACGATTTATATTGGTGATGGGGGAACAACATGGGGCTAAGTAATTGGTGATTGGTTTGGAGTATGGACACGTGATGTTCCGGGAGTATTGAATAATTTTCCTCTTTGTTAACTGTAGTTAGCATTTTAGCCAGCAAAAGAGAGAAGGGACGTGGGAAAGAGAGAGAATTGTGAGCCTGAGGAAGTCCTCTTAGACATCTGGTTGGAAGTTTCCCCAGACATCCCGCCAGAAGTCCACCACGGACGTTTGGATCCTTCAAGAAAAGGAAAAAAAAAAAAATTGGGTATGACTAGTTAACCGACGGGATGTCCAGGCGGTCAATCGGTGGTCAACTGAATTTTTTATTTTTTTATTTATTGGGATTTTTTTTTTGGTTTAAAATTTAATTTTGGATTTGAAATTTTTGATTAAATTAAATTATTTATTTATTTTATTTATTATATATACACACACACACATATATATATATATATTCTTAATACACACCTTAACACATCTCTTAATACATTCATTGTACTACCCCTCACTTTTTAAAATTAACATACTCTTAACACATCTTAACAATATTTTTTAGCTCCACTTTTTACTTTTTGTTATAATGTGGGTGTTTGGAAAGTGAGTTTTTATGTAGATTTTTTTAGTTGTACGATATTATTGGAGAAAAATTTTTTTGTGTTTGGAAAGATAATTGAATTTTTTTATGGTTGAATGTGATATTTGTGGAAGAAAAAATAAAATAATTATGAGATTGAATGTAATATTTTATTTAGATATATTTTTTTTGATTTTACAAAAAATTTGTTTTTTTATGAAAAAAACAAAAAAAAATCCAGTCTCAAACTTCTCAAACACCACCTTCAGGTAACTTAGAGAAGACTAGGTGGAGGTAGCTCACAAATTAGCCTTTTCATGGATTATTTTAAAAAGTAAGTTAAAAGTCACTATTTAATTTTTAACTTACCATCTTCTCTTAAAAACAAAAAAAAAAATCAAAAAATAATTTTTAACCATGTCATCCTCACGCTGTCAGTTCTCTTTTATTCCTAGTCATTTTTAACGTTTTGCCACTCATGTTGCTGCTAGGTAAAATGGTAGTAGCTTTATGTTAGGGTAAATTACACTAACACTCTTGGTATTTATATATAAATCTCATCTTTATCTTTTAAAAGTTATATTTTTTTTTTAAGATTTAAAGTTTTATTACAGATTTTTTTTTAACAATTTAATTTTTTTAAATACCAATTTTACCCTCACTGAGTAAATTATATTGACATCCCTCACATTTTAAAAATTACAATCCCCTCCCTAAGGTTTAAAGTGACATTACCAATTGCCCTCTCGGATAGTGATAGTTGGAAAAAAAATTCATTGAAAAAAAAAAATATTTGAAAAAAAAATTAATCGAAAAAAAAATTTTGTTAGTAAATTTTTTAAATTTCTGTTTAAAAACCAACGTAAACTCATTTTTTTAATTTACGTTTTTTCTTCAAATTTATAAACTGAGATAACCATTTATAAACTAAAAAAATTATCAAATAAGATTTTATGACAATTTCTTAAATTTTTGTCAATATAAATTGAAAACTGAAAATGAAATGGTTACCAAACAGGCTTCATGTGGTAAAAATGTCGTAAATTAACAAATAATTAAATAAGTTACCAACGTAAGAAATGACTTATCAAAAGATTCTTAGGCTATGTATGGTTTGATTTTTAGATTTTTTTAAAAAAAATAAAAATTAATTTGGTTAAGAAATAAAAAATAAAAAATAATTATCACTTTTATATAATTTTTATCTTTCAAGTGGTTAGAAATAATTTTTTACAAATTAAATTGAAATAGTCATACGTATGTATATAACCTGCCCAAAAGTTAAAATGATAATTATTTTTTATTTTTTATTTCTTAACTAAATTAATTTTTAATTTTTTTAAAAAAAAATCTAAAAATCAAACCATATATAACTTAAAAATCTTTTGATAAATCATTTCTTACATTAGTAACTTATTTAATTATTTGTTAATTTTACGACATTTTTATCATCTGATACCTGTTTAGTAACTATTTCGTTTTCAGTTTTCAATTTATATTTACAAAAATTTAAAGAACTGTCATAAAAACTTGTTTGATAATTTTTTTGGTTTATAAATTGTTGTCTCAGTTTGTAAATTTGAGGAAAAAACGTAAATTCAAAAAATGAGTTTATGTTGATTTTTAAACAAAAATTTAAAAATTTTACTAACAATTTTTTTTTTCAATTAAATTTTTTTTCAAATAATGTTTTTTTTAATTAATTTTTGTCTTCAAATAATTTTTTTCCCAATTAATTTTTTTTAATTAATTTTTTTTCAACTAATACTAGTCGATGGGGCAATTGCTAATGCTACTTTAAACCTTAGGGAATAGATTGTAATTTTTAAAATGTGAGGGGTGTCAATATAATTTACCTAGTGAAGGCAAAATTGGTATTCAAAAAAAATAATTTGCTAAGGGAGGAATCTGTAATGAAATTTTAAATCTCAGTAGGAGAGATGTAATTTCCAAAAAGGTAAGGGAGGAACTTTAATAAACATGAACCTCAGGGGGTGTCAGTGTAATTTACATTAATCTACATTATTTTAAAAGCCATAGGAGTTCCTAACTTTGGAAGTTGGTTCGTTTGGGAAGTGGATGGACTTTTTGGCTATTTTAATCTAAGATTAAAAAGTCTCGTTTAAGAAGGATTTTTGATTTTTTTGACTTTTTGTGAGAGAAATAATATAATAATTATGGGTTAGATGTGATATTTTGTCTTATTGGACTAAAAAGTTTATTTTGTCTTTTTGTAATTAAAATAATCCCAAACTCAATCCAACCCTTCTTTCGAAACGAAACCTAAGTATTTTTGCATCATCTGGTGGTGACTACGAGCATCCACAATGGACGTGTTAGTTAGTGTGTTAGTGTCAGTGGCCAAAATTTAGGAAAGATATGGTAACTTTTGGATTCACAATGGAAGTATTAAGGAGTGTATTAGTGGACTGTGTTAGTGTTAGCTGTTAACTTCTTTGTTAACTGTGACTAGCGTTTTGGCCAGTAAGAGAGAGGAGGGATGTGGGAAAGAGAGAGAATTGTGTGCCTGGCGAAGTCCTCCTGGACATTTGGTTGGAAGTTCCCCCGAACATCCCACCGGAAGTCCACCCCAGACGTTCGGATCCTTCAAGAAAAGAAAAAAATAAAAAATAAAAAAAATAAATAAATTGGGTATGACCAGTTGATCAACGGGACGTCCGAGCGGTCAACTGGATTTTTTTTTTTTTTTACTTATTGGGATTTTTTTTGATTTGAAATTTAATTTTGGGCTTGTGTAACAACGCCCGCGGGGGACCTCGCTACAGCTCGGACTCGATTAGTCACGGTTCTTAATCTGAACCAATGAGTCCAAATCTAGCAAATTGTTTTGAGAAAACAAATTTTTGAAAGAAGTGCCAAACATGGACTGCTTTACCAGATACAGAGTCGCCACCTAAATATTTTATTTTGGGGAATTTAGAAAACCCTGACTCGGTGCCAAAGGCCACGTGTCCGTCATCACCAAAATTGTCTCGGCTCGGGAGCTTGGGTACAATTAGGGAAGGTCAGCTATAAGCACCCCCTTTCGCCCGATCCAAAGATCGGCCTCTACTAACCGTGATATCTTGTTTTGAGAACGTTATGTGTTCTTATTCCGGTTATTAGCCTAGAATTACTATGTTATGCGCACAGCAAACAAGTATAGACCAAATCGCCTAAATTGGAACAAAACATTTCATGTTTGTTTTGAAAACGGTTTGCTACTCACAAGTAGGCTAAAATGCGGATTTTGCCACTCTCAAGTGGGCTTATAACTCACAGTTTTCCTGCATTATTCCAATTTAAGTAATTTGACCTCCATCCACAGGCATTCAAACAGTTATATCACATAAGCAACTAGCCTCATGGTAATCATGCTATTATGGCAACACTCACACGCATGCAAGGATGCTAAAGCATAAAAGCTCACCTAGTACTCCAAGCCAAAACAGAAACTAGTTAGTAATCATATGTATAATCCTAGTTCATGTTAAGATGGCTAATGCAACACATGCAAAATGCCACTATAATAGGCTCGGCTATCCTAAAGATGGCATATGAAATACTGCAACTAACAAGTACTCAACTTGGATTTGAAATACAAGTGCAATTAGCATGATGTGCCGAGCCCGATGTATGTAAAGCAAATGTATGGATGCACGCATGCATAGCATAAGGTATGCTAATTTTAAATATGCCCTAGTCTACCATCATAAGCAGGTAAATAAAAGGGAAGAAAGACGTGGGGTTGGAAGACATACATACATGCACGCACACTTATTATACGATTGCCCTCACTCGGAGGGTCCAAAAGAATAATACAGACTGAATAATGAATTACTTATCTTAGCTAATTAATTATTACAGACCCTCTAATTTAAACAAATTAAATGCAGAATAGGGATGGCCGCAGCCCTGCCTCGGGATGCGTGAATAATGCATGCTCGATCCATCTTGCCCAGAAACCCATAGCCATAGCACTACTGCCTCTGTTTTCACTGCCTTGCTTCTCTGAAAACTTCCAAAGTCCCAGGGTGTCTTCTATGAACATTGCAGAACACCATTGGCTGAGGGGAATGACCACCGGCCATGGTAAAATGCCATCGGCTACTGATGAAATTATCGGCCATTCACCAATGGCCGGTCGGCACTAAGTGTTGCCGGTCGACAAAAACTTCCTCCAGAAAACAGTTTTGACAGCAACAGAGGACAGGTAGTGCATGGCATAGAATTTCAAGCACATGTAAGCATGGTCATGTTCCCTATCATGTATTGAACTCAGAGGAGCATGGTCCTTGATCCTAGGGCCATTAATTGTGCATGATAGCCTAAGGGACCAAGCTTGCCATTCAATGTAAAATGCATGCAACACACAAATGAGGACCAAGACCCTATCATGTCAAAGTCAAGGGCCTCGGTGACCAAGGGTTGAGATATGTTTTGTCACTTGAAGTACAAACACCCCTCAACCCCCACACTAGGTTTGACACCCCAAACCAAGCAATGTAATGCATGTATGCAATATGGCTCAAGTTATGCAACATGGCTCAAATATGCAAATGAGGCTAAGTAAACAAACATGCCAAAATGTGATGTAAACTAAACATGCAAATGCACAATGCTAGGCATGCAAGATGCAATGCAATACACTCTAACATGTGAGTCGAGACATGAAATGCAACTAGTCAATAATATGCAAACATGCAAGTATGATACCATGCAAGCATGAATCCAATGCAACATGATTATGCAATGGTGGTTCCAAATCACAAAAGGCAGACTCAGCCCACCAAACAAAGGACCAAAAATGCCCAAAACAGTGGACAAATATTCATGCAAACAAGCATGCCAATAAGCCCAAGGACTAAGGCACAAAATGGAGCACTTTGCTACCACTAACAAGGCCACTCATGGCATAGACCAAGCAACCAAAAACAGAATTTCAGCATGCAAAATGAGCTCCAAAACTCTCACACATGGCATCCCAAATGATCCAAACACATAGGCATACACAATGCACATTTCAAGGCATGAAATCGCAACACTCCCAAGCATTAAAAGAGACACAAAGGACAATGTAAGACCACATTATATGGACTGAAACATGATATCAAATGATGCCAAATGATGATAATAAGCTTATGCTAAGCATGTTAATGACCCACATAACTAAGGCTTACAAGCCAAAATGCAAAGCAACTATACCAAGCATGTCAAACATGACAAAATCAGTGGCCAACAGACCTAAAGCATGATAAATCATGACCAAAAACTTCAATAATCTAAGCTAAAACATGAGGATATACTAGGCTAAACACATGGCACATTTCTAGGCAAGATTGAGAATTACAAAGCAAGTATAAAATGCATGCTAAGGGCCAACAAACCACCATTGGACAGGGATATAATATGACCCAAAACACCCAAAAAAACTCTGAAATGGTACCAAATGCAATTACTCATGCATGCTATCCTTATGAGCCAAAAACATGCACAAATGAGACACAAAGGGAGAGGGGTGTTGTCACGACCCAAACCCGGCCCTATGGGTTTAGCATCAGAATCGCCAAGAATCCGAGATTACCAAGGCCCTCTGACAAGAATACTGCTTAAACAGTATGGCTGGCGGGAAGCCAATACAGTAAATAACTAGTGTCCATTGAGCTGTGACAATCTGTATGCCAAAAATATTTTTCATGCATTCATACAGTTCAAACAGTACAGTCTATATACAATCATTTACAAACATTCGCACGGACCTAATCCTCGATATAAAGACAAGAAACAAAGAACTGCCTACACAACAAGACAAAACAAGAAGGAGACCGATAGGGGACACAAAAACACCCCAAGCCATAGCATGGCAACTCGAACCTCGCAGGTGAGGCACATAGGTGGCTTGACAAAGCGGGGACCAACCCACGCTCTAGCTCCGGTCAGCCGAGAACCTACATATATATATAAACAGTGAGCTAAAGCCCAGTGAATAACATAAAGCGTAAAGAGGTTATGAATGAATGTCCTTACAGTAATGAAATTAGTTCATTAAACAAGATTTTGTCTTTTCAAGATTTCACCAATCACCATATGCGGTACATCCATTAGCCTATAAACAAGAGGTCCAGGGACCGGTCTTAATGAACTCCAACAAAGAATGATGGCCATCAACAAGAACAAAGTATGGTTCCACAAGGAACCGACAGAGCTCAGAATATGAATAAAGAAGTGCTAAGGATGCCACAAAGACAGCCTGAATACAGACATACATTCATTCAGTAAACAATATCAGTTCAATAAACAGTTCAGTTCAGTATTCAAAAGATAAACATTTTGAACATATCTTTACACAATTGTTACTCACAGAGATTGGGCTAATAGCAGCTAGAGCGCGTCCCCGAGCCAACCCTAAACAGTTAACAAATAGAACACACACTAAGTTTCACAGTTGGGAAGGATGATAATTAAATCCCTAAATTCCTCGGTGTGGCTCTATGTCTAAATCCTCATTAAGATGCCTTAAACTAGGCCTAAGAATGCCTAGGATGGGATGAGGATGCAAAAATACAGTTGGAAGGCACTTTTCAAAAGTTGCTGAAAACAGGGGTCTCGCTCGAGCGAGCCTTCCTTCGCTCGAACGAGGTTGCAAAATCAAAGGCTTCGCTCGAGCGAACAATCCTTCGCTCGAGCGGTCTGATGAAACAAAGAAAAGTAATCGATGCTCGATTTTTACGCCGAGCCACCAATCCTTCGCCGGCGTGGCTCGAGAGAAAACGGTGGTCGCCGGCGAGAATCCTTCGCCGGCGAAGAAGCCAAATCTGGAATTTTCAGATTTGCCTCCCAAGCTCAAACCAAGCATTCTCAACTCAATTCTCGACCTCCTGGGCCCAAATTCTGGAAAATACATCCCAAAATAATGTATAACAAGTTTCAAAAACCAATTTATGAATTCAAGCCCCAAAGGTGAGTCAATTAAAACCATTTTTCAAACCCAATTTCAAGAACAATTTCAAACATGCAATGCATGAGCTTTAAACCAAAATCAAGCTTCAAATCTTGCTCAAATGAGCTCCAATCTTTCAAAACAAAGTGAAAGCATGGACTATAATACAAACATGAGCTTGCATGTACAATTCAACATGGAATCAACTCCACAATACACCAAAATGGCCATGCATGCATGAATTCTAGCATGAATCAACCTATTTGCACTCAAACATGGCTTAATTCTACAATTGAGCATGAATCATGCAAGAATGAAGTTCAAAGACAACAAGAAGACAATGAATTCACTTACCTAAGTCTTGTATTTTAAGCCTAGAAGCTCAATTGTGCAAATACAATTCAATTTACTTCAAGTCCTCAAGCAAATCAACAAGAACAAGCCCCTCCCTCTCTAACTCTCTTCTAATTTCGGTGGGGACTAAGGAAATGGCTGAGGAGAAGCTTTGTTCAACATGTAATAAGGTCTCAAATAATATTAAACAATGGGTCCACTAAGGTGGCAATGTGGTAAATAAGTCAATCTTGGTAATTAACTCGTTTAAATCTAATTTAATAATTCCTAATCAATTTTCAGATAAATATATCATTAAATCACAAATATTCTCCTGATTACAAAACCCTAAACGGTTCCTAATTCGGCCGCCGATAAGGCCTTCAATTAACAGTTTAAACATATAAATTCAAACAGATAATCAATCAATCAGACAGATGCCATATGCAATTCAATAGATAAACTTATTCAATTTCAGTTTCGATTTCAATCGCCATTCAAGATTTGATTAATTCAATTATCACCATTATCGATCGGTTTAGCGAATCAAGACATAATTCAGTGGTTAACCGGTAATCAGTACGAGGGTTGTTACAGGTGTCCCTCCCCTACACAAGACCTCAAAATCACTTCATAACCACTGGATTTTCAATGGTGAGAAGACCAACACAACAAAGTAAACAAGGCTTAAAGAAAAAGCACCAAAATAGGCCAAAAGAGGCCTAAGAGGGGGAGTTCGACCCCCAATGCCAAGACACCCTTAATGAGAGATGTTAAGCATGAAAATACAAGACTTTTTTATGTTATACACAAAGTTCAAATCAGCATGCATGACAGGTAGAAAACTAGTGCAAGATTGGGGAAAATAAAGTAAGAATCTCACCCTTGAAGAACACTTCAAGGACAGATGCTCCAGCCACCCTCTACTAATCAAAATCAGTCCAAAACCTTAACAAACAACCCTCAATGCCTCTCAATCTCGGAGCAAGGTGTAATGGTGTGTGTATTAGTACAAAAGTAAGGTCAAAATACACTTTTAGGCTTCCAAACACACCCTAAGGATGAGAGAGAGGGAGATATAGAGAGAGAGGATGATATATCAGATGTATAGATATAGAAACTCTGGTTTTTTGATTCAAAAGCTCTAACCCCTAACAATGGGAAAGGAGGGGTGTTTATATAGGCAAAGCCAAAGGTTCTAGGCTTCTTCAAGAAGCTAGATGAAAGGGGCAAAGGGTGCAAAGGGTTCTTGGCTTCTTGGAGAAGCTAATACAGCTGGCCAAGCTTCTCCAAGAAGCTTGGCCAAAGGGTTCAAGCTTCTAGAAGGAAAGGGGGTTCAAAGGTTCATACCAGCCAAAAACTGCACGGGGAGGAGTGATGGTGCATTCCAACTGGCACAGCTGGCATGCACCATGCCTCAAGGGTACAAAGGAGTCACACCGGCCAGAAAAAGAGGTCGCCGGCAAAATAAAGTGCCGGTTGGCCAAATATAGTGCCGACCGGCCATTGGTTTTAAGAAACCATGGCCGGTGGCACCCATAAATAGCCGGTGATGCTAGGAGAAGGCCGGTGGGATGTGGGGATGGCCAACAAGCCATTCCCTGCCCTTCAAGGCAAAAACACAAGTGTTTGGTGCCAAAACCAAACACGGAACAGACGAGTTAAGAGATCCTGAGGTAAGGCGCGCAACCGAGACCTCTGGGAACTCAAAACGAACACAAACAAAGACAATCACCGAGTGTCTAAGCGGTGACGTCCAAGTCTTGAGGACGGTCAAAAATGAGGTGTCTACAGCTTAAAATTTTTGATTAAATTAAATTTTTTTATTTAATATATTTATTATATACATATATATATATATATATTCTTAACACATACCTTAACACATTTATTATATCACTCCTCATTTTCTAAAATTAACAAATTTTTAACATATTTTAACCCACATTTTTTAGCTCCACTTGTTACTTTTTGTTATAAAACATCTTAACACACTTTTTGGCCATTTCACTATGATGCTCTAAAGTCATAATGAAAGGTAACTTAGAGAATGTTATCTATAAAAAAAAAAAGGTAACTTAGAGAAGACAAGGTGGAGGTAGGTCACAAACTAGCCTTTTCCTGAACTGTTTTGGGGAGTGAGTTAAAAATAATTTTTAAAATTTTTAAAATATTAAAAAATAATTTTTAACCATGCCATTCTCACACTGCCAGTTCTCTCTTATTTCTAGTCATTTTTAACGTTTTGCCACCCATGTTGTTGCTAGGTATAATGGTAGTAGCTTTATGTTAGGGTAAATTACACTGACATCCTGAGATTTATATTTATTATAATTTTTTTTTTTACTTTTTAAAAATTATATTTTTTTCTTGAGGTTTAAAGTTTCATTACAGATTTTACCTTCAATATTTTAATTTTTTTAAATACCAATTTTATCCTCACTGGGTAAATTACATTGACACCCCTTACATTTTAAAAATTGCAATCCTCTCCCTAAGGTTTAAAGTGGCATTACCAATTGCCCTCTCGGTTAATATTAGTTGGAAAAAAAAAATCATTGAAAAAAATTAATTGGAAAAAAAAATTAATCGAAAAGAAAATTTTGTTAGTAAAATTTTTAAATTTCTGTTTAAAAACCAACGTAAACTCATTTTTTAAATTTACATTTTTTTCTCAAATTTATAAACTGAGACAACCATTTATAAACTAAAAAAATTATCAAACAAGTTTTTATGACAGTTTTTAAATTTTTCTAAATATAAATTAAAAACTTAAAACGAAATGGTTAACAAACAGACTTCAGGTGGTAAAAATGTCGTAAATTAACAAATAATTAAATAAGTTACCAACGTAAGAAATGACTTATCAACAGATTCTTAGGTTATGTATGGTTTGATTTTTAGAATTTTCAAAAAAAAATTAAAAACTAATTTGGTTAAGAAATAAAAAATAAAAAATAATTGTCACTTTTATATAATTTTTATCTTCCGAGTGTTAGAAATAATTTTTTACAAATTAAATTGAAACAATCATACGTATGTATATAACCTGCCCAAAAGTTAAAATTATAATTATTTTTTATTTTTTATTTCTTAACCAAATTAATTTTTAATTTTTTTAAAAAAATTCTAAAAATCAAACCATACATAGCCTAAGAATCTTTTGATAAGTCATTTCTTACGTTAGTAACTTATTTAATTATTTATTAATTTTATGACATTTTTACCATCTGAAGCCTGTTTGGTAACCATTTCGTTTTCAGTTTTCAATTTATATTTACAAAAATTTTAAAAATTGTCATAAGAACTTGTTTGATAATTTTTTTGGTTTATAAATTGTTGTCTCAGTTTGTAAATTTGAGGCAAAAACGTAAATTCAAAAAATGAGTTTACGTTGGTTTTTAAACAAAAATTTAAAAATTTTACTAACAAATTTTTTTTTTCAATTAATTTTTGTTTTCAAATAATTTTTTTCCCAATTAATTTTTTTTTTTCAATGAATTTATTTTTCAACTAATACTAATCGAGGGAGCAATTGGTAATACTACTTTAAACCTTAGGGAATGGATTGTAATTTCTAAAATGTGAGAGGTGTCAATATAATTTACCCAATGAAGGCTAAATTGGTATTTAAAAAAATTAAATTGCTGAAGAAGAATTTGTAATGAAAATTTAAACCTCATGGAGGAAGATGTAATTTCCAAAAGGTACGGGAGGAACTGTAATAAACATATACCTTAGGGGGTGTTAGTGTAATTTACATTAATCTACATTATTTTAAAAGCCATAGGAGTCTCTAACTTTGGAAGTTGGTTCGTTTGGGAAGTGGGTTGACTTTTCAATTTTTTGATTTTTTGACTATTTTGAGATGTCCTAAATAAGTGCACTTTTTATCTTTTTGGACTAAAAAATGAAGGTTGAAAATATAAATATTTGGGTTAACTTTTTGACTTTTTATGGAAAAATGTGTAATAAAAATTTGTAAAAATTGATTTGTAGGGAAAAATTCGACTTGGGAGTTGTGCAGCCATAATTGTTGACTTTTGGTGAATAATATTAACTTTTAAGCTTTTTGAGTAACTTTTTGGCTTTTTGACTTTTTGGCTATATGTCAAACTTGGCCTTAGTCTGGGATTAAAAAGTCTCGTTTATAAATGATTTTTGAGTTTTTTGATTTTTTGTGAGAGAAAGAATATAATGATTATGGGTTAGATGTGATGTTTTGTCTTATTGGACGAAAAAGTTTATTTTGACTTTTTGTGATTAAAATAATCCCAAACTCAATCCAATCCTTCTTTCCAAACAAAACCTAAGTTTTATTCATCATGTGGTGGTGACTAAGAGCATCCACAATGGACGTGTTAGTAATTGTGTTAGTGTCAGTGGCCAAAATTTAGGGAAGATACAGTAACTTTTGAATTCACAGTGGAAGTATTAAGGAGTGTATTAATGGAGTGTGTTAGTGTCAGCTGTTAACTTTCTTTGTTAATTGTGGCTAGCGTTTTAGCCAGTAAGAGAGAGGAGGGACGTGAGAAAGAGAGAGAATTGTGTGCCTGGGGAAGTCCTCGTGGACATCTAGTTGGAAGTTCTCCCGAACATCCCGCCGGAAGTCCACCCCGGACGTTCAGATCCTTCAAGAAAAAGGAAAAAAAAAAAAAATTGGGTAGGACCAGTTGACCGATGGGATGTTCGAGTGGTAAACCGGCGGTCAACTGAATTTTTTTTTTTTAACTTATTGGAATTTTTTTTTTGGTTTGAAATTTAATTTTGGACTTAAAATTTTTGATTAAATAAAATTATTTATTTATTTTATTTATTATATATACACACATATATATATATATATATATTCTTAATATACACCTTAACACATCTCTTAACACATTTATTATATCATCCCTCACTTTCTAAAATTAATAAATTTTTAACACATCTTAACATATTTTTTTTAGTTCTACTTTTTATTTTTTATTATATAACACATCTTAACACCCTTTTTAGCCATTTCACTGTGATGCTCTAAAGTCATAATAAAAGGTCACTTAGAGAAGACAAGGTGGAGGTAGGTCACAGACTAGCCTTCCCATGTCATTCTCACACTGTTACTCATCTTAATACCTTTTTTAGCCATTTCACTATGATGCTCTAAAGTCATAATAAAAGGTAACTTAGAGAAGACAAGGTGGAGGTAGGTCACAGACTAGCCTTCCCATGTCATTTTCACACTGTTACTCGGGTGTTTTGGAAAGTTGGTAAAAAGTTGACTTTTAATTTTTTATCAAGTTTTTTGACTTTTTTTAAAGTGATTTAGAAAGTTGGTAAAAAGTTGACTTTTTTGATTTTTGATTTAATATTTTTTAAAAGTGTCACATCATTCTAAAATGACTAAAATATCTTTACTTTTTGATTTTTGAATTAATTAATTAAAATTTTCCAGAGGATAATTTGATAAATTTTGAGGGTGGCGTTTTTGGTCGTCTCAAATAAGAGTTAGGACATTTTTAGCAACTTGAAGTTTTTGACAATACACACAAAAAAATACGTTTTTGGTGTGTTACCAAAACAGCACCTAGTCATTTTTAACGTTTTGCCACTCATGTTGCTGCGAGGTATACTGGCAGTAGCTTTATGTTATATGAAATTTTCCGAATAACAATGCTAGATAGTTAAAGATTTTATAGTTTAAATGGCTCAAATCATTTAAAAAGATATTATTTTGAATGTAAAACGACGTCGTTTTGATAGATTTAAATTATTTGAGCCACAAAATTTTAGACTACCAAATATTTTCCTTTTCCGAATGGCTCCTTCGCCAACTTAATCTTTTAGTTTAAAAATTAAAAAATTATTTAAAAAAATTAGAAAATCAATAATTTATAACAAAAAATCAAAAAAAAAAATTCTCTCTATTTTTTACAAATCTTTTCATAAAAAATCAAAAGTTAATCTAAATATATTAATTTTTTTCTCATATTTTAATTAAAAAATTATTAAAATATCAAATTTCCAACCGAGTTCGACACTTTGACTATTTTTGATTGGGATTAGGGAGGGATGATTGGACCCACCTAACCCTTGTTTATGTGTAATAAAATGCCATGAGATTAATTATTGTGTGGAAGCATGAATCCCTCCCATGGTGGGATTAACATTCTCATGGGAAGATTAAGATTGCTAATCACCTCACACATATTGATGGTTAAAATACCACTTTGCCTCCACTTCACAAAACCAACAAAGTTGTATTATATGTGAGGAGGATTTTTAGGTAATTTTGTCGATTCAAGTCTTAACTGAATAATACCATCATACTAGTGTACAAACAAACACATTTTATCTTACATCTTTAACCTAATACTACTATCTTAATAATTTCCTCACTCAATTCTATCGCATTCATAATTTCATCCAACTTAATCCGCCACTACATACTTGGATATAGGTATGAGAAGTGTCGGATATTTTTTATCACATACTTTTTATATACTTATATTTAATACTATTATTATATATACATATTATTTTATAATTGTTATAAATGTCTTTTTGACACTATATATTATATATGACACTATTTTATTTCTCACAATAGATTAAAAATATAAAATTTTAACATTTTTTTATTTAGTTCGCATACTCTTAAATTTAAAGTTGGATGAGTTTGACCTTTAAATACAAAATAGAGTGAGCCACCATTGGGCTTGGCACAGGCCCACTTAGATAATTCTCTCTCTTCATTTTTTAGGTTTCTAAATGTAGACTATTTATGAAAAATATTAAATTCTTTAAACCAATGCATAACAAACATGATTTTATAAATAAATCATCTACTTTCTTTTTTAACACTAAGATAATAAAATCATCTCATTAAAAATTTAATTTTTTATGTGGTATTCACCCAATAAGCCAAACTGGAAGATGCAATCCACTAATGTGGGGAATGGAGGGAATCTAGGTTCATTGTGAATTGTTACCACATTGGTCTTTCACTTGCAATATTGTTTTCTTATGTGATTTGTCCCAACACTTTGGTTAGATTTTTGGATTATGTTGTTGCTTTACACTCTTCCATATGATTTTTGACAAACATTTGTGGAATTGTATTTTAAGTCAGGTGATATTGACAGCAATTTGGGCACACCCCCAAACTATAATATATGACTAAAGAGGGAAGATGACAAAAAAAACACAAAAAAAAAACAAGAAAAACAAAAAAGGCTGGATTTAAAGACTGGATGTGATGTGATGTGATATCTCAGGTCCAACCATGCATATATATGGCTCATATTAGGTTCTGGTAATGAAAATGTAAGTAGACTTTATGGTGTGTGTATATATATATATATATACTGATTTGATTTGATAAGTTAATAAAAAGTTAATTTTTAATTTTTTTAATTAAAAAATTAATTTTTTTACTTAAGTCATTACTCAAAAAGTTAAATTTTTTTAGTTAAAAAAATTAAAAGGTAATTTTTTATTAACTTTCTAAAACACTAACCTATGTTTGTTGGCCCGTGCTTGCACGGTAAGTTGGGCCCATTTTTTTTTTAAAATCAAAATTTGTTTTTTTAATTTTAAGATGGTGCTTTTATTTTTTTGTAGGAATATAGTGGAGTGATTATTTGGTAGAAGTTAACAGAAGGATGATTATATAATATTTATTGTTTTGGAGATGTGTATTACAGTATTATCCGTATATATATTTATTTATAATGAGAATGCAAATATATAGAAATAGTAATAACAATTGCAACTAATAGTTGTTATGATTTTTAATTTCATTTTTAATTTTTAATTTATATGCAAAAAAAAATGAAAAATTTCACAAATAATTTTTCATGATTTGTAAAATTTATGTTACCTGAGACTTTATTTGTAAATATTTTAATTGTGTCAACTAAAGTAGTCAATTTTTATAAAATTAAAAATTCATAATTTAATTTGTTAAAAGGGTCAAATTGTAAGATTTTTCTTTGTAATTTTCCCGAAAAGAATTACAAATTTATGGGGGGGAAAAAACAACACATGTCTATTGGATTTGATTTTTTTAAATTGTTGTTTAGATGTTTTTTTGCTTGTTTTGTAGTTTACTTTTTTCATATTTTAATTAATTTTTGATTGCATTTGGCTGTTTTGTTTGGTAACTTGTTACCAATGAATGAAAACAATCAGAATTTAAAATTAAAAAATTTAGCAGCAAAAAACCAGTAGCATTTTGCCTCAATGATCCAAAGAATGCAAGATGAAATGAACAGCAGTAGCTTGCACCCAAAAAATAAGAATTGGGAAGAACTTCATACAAACTATTATATCATTTTTTGTTGGTGATAATTACAAATAAAATAACAAAAAATACAAATAATAAAAATTACAATAACTATTGAAAGAATTGAGGCGCGGGAAATTCGCTCTCTTTAAGGAGATTCAAATCCTTTGCGGTTAGGCAAAGCCTCATACCGGTGCAGCAGAAGAAAGAAAAAAAAAACTCTTGACTTGTCCTTCCAGGATACAACAGCCCGAGTAAATCGTATGGTTCACCAATACTGCACAATTGGTTGAATCCAAAGTTTCATCACATACACCCTTTATTTCTTTGCCTGATAATTTCACACAAAAGTAATAAAATAACAAAAACTTCTTTTTTTCAAGATAAGAGATTAGCTCAATTTATAGGAGAGGAAACTTGGGGCAAAAGAAAAGGAAAAAGTAATAAAATAAGAGTTACTTTGTAGACAAGAAAAAAGGTTTACTTGGAGGAAAAGAAAAGAGAACTTGAAGGGAAAGAAACTTTTCTTAGAAGCAAAGAAAGGTAACTTGGAGAACAAATTGCTTGGAGTCCAAGCAAACAATATAATCTATAACATATTATAATATTAAAATATCTGCTAACATTGTCCCACCTATTTTAATATTATAGGTAACAAAATCTAAGATTATTAGGAAAATAAGGATATTATGCATTATGGTAGGTGTGCTCTGCATTGAACCTCCGTTAATAAGATAATAATATCTACTCCAGAACCAATAGTATGCTCAGCATTGAACTATGACTGCGTAAGGAAAATAAATAATTATTGCACACACTTAATATTCTAGGTGTTCGCATAAGCTTTAATAGCCAGCACATTACGGCCTTATGCGATCCCAAGATTCATGAGTGTGTTTGAGAATTAACCCCAATCTCATAAGTAGCGACCCCACTACCACACTCACATAGGTGAATTCTGTCAAGGATGCTCTTGTAACTATGACACGCCACTTAATAAGAGTTACATAAATTTATTAAGAGTTTTTTTTTTTAATAACTCAAACTCTATAACATTACAAGATAAATACACTTACATCACAAAGATGGGCAAAAATTAATTCAGTGCATTTCTCATGGCCATCATATGATCATTCTTCTCATTGAACCCAGTTACAGGATCTTTGGTCCCTGGGTTGAGTATCCTCATACATGGCTCTCGCTATATTCAATGGGCTTCAACCCCATCTCCCTCGATGTATTCCAGACTCTATCTCTTGCTAAAGCCTTAGTTAATGGATCTGCAAGATTATCACCAGATTTAATATAATCCACATTTATGATGTCATTATTCATATAAAATCTCACAGTACTATGTTTTCTTCTGATAGGTCTAGATTTACTATTATAATAACAGTTATTAACTCGACCAATTGCTGCGGTGCTATCACAATGAATCAATATAGGTAGAATCAGTTTTTCCTAACAAGAGATTTCATTTAATAAATCTCTCAACCAATTTGCTCATTCACTAGCTGTAGCTAAAGCAATAAGCTCAGCCTCCATTGTTGAATTAGCAATAATGGTTTGTTTTTTCGATTTCCAACTTATAGCACCACCTCCCAAGGTAAATAGTAACCAGCGGTTGATAATGAATCACCTGACAAGGTATTCTAATCGGCATCACTGTAACCTTCAAGTATTGTAGGATACTTATTATAAAACAAGCCATATTTTATGGTATCAGATAAATATTTCATAATCAGCTCAATGGCTAGCTAGTGATCACTGCCAGCCTTGCTAGTAAACCTGTTAAGTACTCCAACTGCATGGGCAATATCAGGTCTAGTACAATTAGTTGCATAACGCAAGCTACCAATCATACTAACAAATTCCTTTTGATTAATTACATCCTCATCATTTTCAATAGGAAATAAATGCGCATGAGGATTAAAAGGAGTAAGAACATGCTTGCACTTATAAAAATTCTATTTTCTCAAAATTTTCTCAACATAATGCGACTGATCAAGAAATGTACCATCACAAGTTTTGGTAATTTTCATTCCCAAAATATAATTAGCCTCGCCAAGATCTTTCATATAAAAATGGCTACTGAGCATATTTTTAGTTTCCATAATGATATGCAAATTAGAGCCAAATATAAGTAAATCATTCACATAGAGGCTAATAATGACATGTGAATTTTCTTCAGATTTATAGTAGATGCATTTATCACATTCATTAGTTTTATAGCCATTCTTAATCATGCAAGAATCAAATTTCTCATACCACTGTTTAGGGGTCTGTTTTAAGCCATATAGGGATTTAACTAGCTTGCACACTTTTCTTTCTTGATCGAGTTCCACAAAACTCTTAGGTTGATCCATATAGATTTCTTCATCCAAGTCTCAATTTAAAAAAGGCTGTTTCAACATCAATTTAATGAATTTTTAGATCATGAATTACGACCACTACAATTAATAATCTAATTGATATAACTCTAGTAGCCGAAGAAAATGTATCAAAAAATTCAAGATCTGCTTATTATTTAAAACTTTTTGCAATAAGCCTTACTTTATATTTATCAATAGTTCCATCCGGTTTAAGTTTTTTCCTCAAAATCCATTTACAGCCAATAATTTTACAACTTGGTGGTAAATTTACTAATGCCCAAGTTTTATTGGATAATAATGATTCCATCTCATCATTTACAGTCTCGTTCTAAAAAAAAAAAAGTCAGAAGATCCCAAAGCTTCTTGTAAAGTTAATGGAGTTTCCTCCACATTAAAAACATGATAATTAGGGCCAAAATCTTTTTCTAATTTGGCTCTTTTACTCCTTCTAGGTTCAAAAACTAAGTGTCTTGGTTTTGTAAAAAAGGAGTAGAGGAACCAGTTTTAGATAAAATATTTTCTTGATAATTTTGACCCCCACCATTTTTAGATTTAAAAGGAAATTTTTCTTCATGAAAAATTATATCACCTGATTCAAAAATTATTTTGTTTTCAATATCAAAAAATCTATAAGCTGTACTATTTATTTCATATCCACGAAAAGCATAAATTTCTGCTTTCACACTTAATTTAGGTCTTTTAGGGTCCACAACTCTAACAAAAACTAGACAATCTCAAATCCTTAAATATCCCAAATTTGGCTTATGCCCTTTCCACAACTCAAAAGGTGTGACTTTTGTTTTTTTTTATGTGGCACTCTATTCATAACATAACATACAGATAAAATTGCTTCTCTCCACAAATTTGAAGGAATACCTGCTTCAATTAGCATAGCATTTGTTAAATCAATTAAAGTTCTATTTTTCCTTTTTGCTACACCATTAGATGCAGGTGAATATGGTGGAGTAGCTTCATGGATTATTCTCAAAGACTAAGCAAACGAGTTGAATCCAAAAGATTCATATTCACTTCTATATCTTTTAATCTTTTTACCGAATTAATTTTCAACTTTAAGAAGGAATTCTTTAAATTTTTCAAAAGTATCACTTTTATTTTTCGGCAAGTATACATAAGTGTATTTTGAAAAATCATCAATAAAAGTGATAAAATATCTATTTCCACCACATGTTAAAATTCCTTCAAATTTACATAAATCAGTGTGAATTAATTCTAACAATTTAGTATTTCTCACCACACTTTTATGAGACCTTTTAGTTATTTTTGCTTGACTGCAAACTTCACATTTCTCGAAATTATTTGTTAGTCTGAGAATTAATCATAAACTACTCATGACTCCTCAAGGTTGTTAAGATCGGGATCCTACATAGGATCGTTTTGGGGGTCTAGAGGATCGGATCGTAGAATCGGATCGAGGATCGTAAGATCCTACTAAAACGATGAAAAAATGCAATAATTCTTATATGCCTAACTAATACTATCAAAATACATATAAAATGACCCCAAAAAACTTGAGAATGTAGCTCAAATGGTAGAGCTCTCATACTTATAAGCAGATCGAGGTTCAAATCCTCGCATTCTCACTTGTGTGTCTTGTTCACTAACAATAATCAATTCAAATATACATTTTGCACATTTTTTTAAACAAAGAAAACATAATAAAAGAAGGTGGCAATTCAAGTTGTCATTCAAACATTTTCCTCAAATCTTAACAAAAGAACATACTAAAAGAAAATAGCAATTCAACTTCAAGTCTTCAAGTTAACACTTGCACAACATTGATATCCTTAACAAAACAAACTAAATAAGAGAAGAATAAATAAACAAGAGACTAAAATAAGTCATCATCTTCATCGCCGAAATCATCATTGCCACAATCAACAACATTGTGATCTCATTGTCTCCCTCCTCATCTTCATCATCACCCACAGTGTCACCCAACTCCTCAATGTCATCATCACCAATAGTAGCATCATCAAAGTCATGATCAAAATCCCTTAGAGCATTCATGTTGTCATCCATATCATCATCATCACTTACTTCATAAATTTCATCGACATTTTCTCCAATATGGTCACGGCCTAAGTTAGAGTAAAAAAAAAAAAAAAAAATCCAAATTAAATCCAAATTGCAACTTCTAATTAAAACTAAAAGATGTATCATGTACCTAGACTTACATGCTTGTTCCAAATCCCTTGCAAGAGCATCTATGTCCTCATCTTCTGAATGACATCTACGTCGAGCATTCCTATCAAGCACACTCAACCAATTTCCTTCTCTTGGAAGAGTCGGCTTCTCTCTCTCTCTGTTATCCACTCATCGTCTGATGGAATATCATCCAAACATAATGGATTCATGATTGCTTGTCTATTCTTGTGCCTTTGTCTCAGTTTCAAATTGTACATGACAAAGACGAAGTCATTCATTCTCCTTTGGTGTAAATGATTCCTCCGCTTTTAGTGTACCATCTCAAAAGCACTCCAATTGCGCTCACACCCCGATGAACTGCATGTTAGACTTAATACCCTAATTGCGAACCTCTTCAACTCAGGACATTCATCACCAAAAGAGTCCCACCAATCCCTTACATCGAAATTTTAACTAAGTAGTTCAAAATTTAAAGTTCTTCAAAACAAATAATCATAACATAAGATTGATACAACTTACAAATCAACTTAGGGTAAAAATAAATAACCTGGAGATCTCTTTTTTTCTAGTCAAAATTGCATTTTGTATACCAAAGAGTCCTCTTGCATTCTTGAATGCATCAATTTGCAAATCTATCTTCACCCTCTCTTTAGTGTCAGGGACCATTTTTTCAAGACATTTGTACAACCCAATTTTAATCTCCGCATCAGCTTGAAAATTGGGACTATAACAAAGCTGAGGGTTCAAGAAGTATGCTGCAGCATGCAATGGGTGATGGAGTTGGGTTTCCCATCTTCTATCAATGATGACCCATATAGGATCATAGCTGACACAATTTAATAAATATTATTAATGAATAAATAAAAAGTTTAGGGAAATAATATTAAAGAGTAAATATATAGCCAACACTAAATAAAAAGTTTACCATCTTAGGACATTATTGAAATTCTTTTGAATTTCCTCTTTCGCACGATCCATTGCTTCATAAATGAATCCCATTGCCGGATGCTCATCCGAATCCACCAACCTAAGTACCTTAATGAGAGGTACTGTAGCCTTCAAGCAGGTAGAAACACCCTTCCAAAAATATCGATTGTCCAAAACAATATTTTCAAATTTTTTCCCCTTTTCAGACTTCGCAAATCTACTATTCCTCTACTTGTTTGATGTAAATAGAGAGAACAATGCACCTTTTTGCTCATGAAGACGTCTCAATGTCAAGTAAGAGGTAGCAAACCGAGTTACCGCAGGCCTTATAAGTTCAATGTCTTTTGTAAACTCCTTCATCCAATGAATAAGATTGGTTCTTGAATAAATGTATGCCACAATCTTTTTTCCTTTACCAATTGTAACACGATGAACTTGTGTTTCCTTCTCAAAATCTTCTAACATCAAATCTATGCAATGGGCGGCACAAGGAGTCCAAAACAAGCCCTTTCTCTTCTCCATTAACATTTGTCCCGCCAATTTATAATTAGAAGCATTGTCAGTTACAACTTGCACAACATTTTCTTCTCCAACCTTCTCAACAACCTCATCTAACATCTCAAAAACCTTTTCACCCGTTTTTGAAATGTCGGATATATCTAGTGATGACAAGAAAATAGTTCCATTAGGGTTATTCACAAGAAAATTATATATGGATCTTCTCTTTCTATCTGACCATCCATCCGACATAATTGTACATCCGGTCTTCTTCCATTGTTCCTTAAACTCATCAACCAATTATAGTGTCTCATGCACTTCTTTTTTTAAAAATGTCACCCTAATTTCATGGTAAGATGGTGGCACAAGTCCTTTTCCATAATCCCCAATCTTCTTAACCATGAGTGGAAATATAGGGTTGTTGACACAATTAAAAGGAATTGCACTAGTGTAAAAAAAACGAGCTATGGTTTGACAAACATCATCTCTCTCTTCTTTTTTAAACATTTGATTGAGAGTTTTTTGATTTTGACGTCCAGATTTCTTCATCACAAATTTATCCATGGCACCCACCCGTTTTTGTTTGTTTTGATGATGACATGATAATAGTTCCACTTCCTCTTTAGAATCATCACCAACATCAAACATCTTTCTCTTTTTATTTTGAGACTCTAATGTTTGAGTTCTTAAAAGACTCATGAACTTTCCTCTAACATCTTCTGGGACTTGAGGACATGGCTCAACATTTTGATGAGTACAAGCTAAATGATGTTTTAATCTATATATACCTCCCGATCGAGTCACATTACAATACTTGCATTGTACCTTTTTGGTTGCAGCATCTATTTCAATTCCATGTTTCCAACCAGAATCCGTTCGGTTACCCGCAACATTTTTCCTCTTCCTTCCTCTTCCAGAACCAGAGGCAGACATTGTTAACTCAATTCACAAACCTACAATCATATATTGAATATCACTGAATCAATTGACTACAATTTACAATTTGATAGATGTGAAATATCAGAGAGAAAAAAGTCAAGTTACAGTAAAAAATAAATTGATTACAATAGTAATACCATGATGCCCTACAAAGGCCTTATTGAAATTATAGATAAGGATAAATTAGAATTTAGAAGTTAATTTACAAATGAAAGACTACATAATCATAAGCAACTTTAGCTTATGTTGATAAAAAGACAGAGCAGACATTGAATCAATTGTTACCAACATGAACACTAGGTAATCTAAAGTCATGTTACAATTTACAAATTAATTGAGAACAAACCTGTCTGCGCACTTTTCCTTGGTGGTATGGTATCTGCAAAAATAAATTACAAAATTAGGTTGACAGGGAAATGGAAAAATGGAAGAAGGGGAAAAATGGAAGAAGAATGGGAAAAGGGAAAAAAACAAAAGGGAAATAAGAGACAGAAAAATGGAAGAAGAGGGGGGAAAAAAACAGTAGTAGAGGAAAAAGAAGATGGAGGAGAAGAAGAGAAGGAGTCGACGAAGACGAACAGACAAAGGAGAAGAAGGAGTCGAAGAAGACGAACAGAGGAGAAGAAGGAGTCGAACAGATGAGAAGAGAAGGAGTCGAAGCACAGAGAAGAATGAGTCGAGCAGAGGAGAAGAAGAAGAAGAAGAAGAAGAAGAAGAAGAAGAAGAAGAGAAGACGAAAAAGAAGAAGCATACCTAGAATGGAATCTGGATGGAGGCTGCTCAGCTCTCGTGACCAAGTTTCCCCCAATATTTTGCCCTAATCTTATGTCGTGAACTCGTGGGTCTTTAGAAAATGCATCAAACTTGTAATAAAAATATCAGAAAAAAGGTTAAAAGTAGGATCGTATAGGATCGCGATCCAAATACGATCCTACGATCCCACGTCCGATCCTACCGATCCTGCAACGATCTTGAACAAAATACGACTCATCATGCGATCCAGATCGATTCTCCAAAATTGGATCGTAGGATCGTACAATCCTATGATCCGGATCGCGATCTTAACAACCTTGTGATTCCTACATATCAGCTATTAATATGACATAGATGAGCATGCCAAAAATTCATAGAAGACAGTATGTAAACAGAAACATATGCTTTCTTATTCTCAACATTTAATTTAAACATTTCATCACATGCATATCATTTTTCCACAAATATGTCCTTTTTAGTGATTACATATTGATCAGATTCAATAGTATGTTTAAAACCAGTTTTGTTAAGCAAATAACTCGATGTCAAATTTTTACTCATGAACGATGTGTACAACACATCTTTTAAAACAAGCACACATCCAGAGGTAAATTTCAGCTCAATATCCCCACACCCGAGCACCTTGGTTAAACTGGAGTCATCAAGTATAACAGTCCTCTCCTCATTAAAAGGAGTAAAATCTTTGAACCAATCTTTATCATAGCAGACATGCCTATTGGCACCAGAGTTTGCCACCACCCTTCCACAGATTAAACCATAAAAATATCTATAATCATAGCCACAAATGGTTCCTCGGTAACATTAGCCTGCGGTCGAGACTGTAGTTTTCAAAATTTGCAAGTTTGAGCAATATGCCCACTTTTGCTACACACAAAACATGTCACATTTGTCAGATCTTGTGAAGGGGGTTCATGGTTCCATTTCTTTTGCCTCGGGTAAATTTTATTTTGTGGCCTTTTAGTATTTTTCTAGATTTTCTTAACTGGCTTCAAGTGACTTTTTTATGAAATTAACCTTTAGGTAAAGTATTTCCAAAAGTTAAATTTACCTTTGCAGTGGAATGCTCTTGCGTCATAAGCACATCTTGTCCTCGTGCTTCCTCCTCCACCCAAATCCATGTGATTAGAGTCTCCAAGGATGTCTATTTTTCTTGTGACGCATTAACTTCTGAAACTCTCTCCAAGATAATGGTAGTTTGTCAATAATACCTGCCACGACAAGATTGTCTCCAATTTTGATGCCTTCGGATCTAACTTCGGCCACTAGCATCTGAAAATCTTGAACTTGCTCCACCACTAATTTTCCATTTATCATCTGACAGCAGAAAAAATAGCCTACAGCATATTTTTTAGCGTCTGCCTCTTTAGTGTCATATTCATTCTGCAAGGCTTTCCAAATTTTTTTGGTAGTGGTGTAAGTAGTATCATAATAATCATAAAATTGATCCGAAAGACAATTCAAAAGATAATACCGACATTTATACTCATCTGTATTGTATTTCTTGATTTTTTCAAGATAAGCAGCATACTCCTCATCGGTCATCTCTTCAGTGGGGAATTTGTTCAGATTTTTCTCGGTCAGGATATAGGCCCCCTTGAGGAGACAGAGGTAGAAAAGCACATTGTCTTTCCATCTTTTAAAATGGGCTCCCCTGAACCGAAAGGGCTTATTGAGATAGTCAATATTCTCGTTGGACTTCTCCAATACTGGCTTCATGAATTTTACTGATTGAATCTCCTTAAAATTATTGGTGATAATTACAAATAAAACACCAGAAAATATAAATAATAAAAATTACAATAACTATTGAAAAGGCTGAGGCGCAAAAATTTGCTCTCTTTAAGAAAATTCAAGCCCTCTACAGTTAAATAAAGCCTCACACCGGTGCAACAGAAGAAGGAAAAAAAAAAAAAAAAAAAACTTGACTTGTCCTCCCCAGGATATAACAGCCCAACTGAGTCGTATGGTTCACCAATACTGCACAATTGGTTGAATTCAAAGTTTCGTCACATACACCTTTTATTTCTTTGCCTGATAATTTTACACAAAAGTAATAAAATAACAAAAATTTCTTTTTTTCAAGATAAGAGATTATCTCAATTTATAGGAGAGGAAACTTAAGGCAAAAGAAAAGGAAAAAATAATAAAATAAGAGTTACTTTGTGAACAAGAAAAAGGATTTACTTGGAGGAAAAGAAAAGAGAATTTGGAGAGAAAGAAACTTTTCTTAGAGGTAAAGAAAGGTAACTTGGAGAACCAGTTGTTTGGAGCCCAAGCAAACAATATAATATATAATACATTATAATATTAAAATATTTACTAATATTTCTAAAACAAAGAATTACATAAATTTTTTAATTTATTTTATTTGACATACAAAAAATAACCTCATGCACTAAATTGCCCTTTTAATGTGTATGATATGATAATTTTCATAAGCACAATATACATGCAAAGCATTGGGAAATCAAGATTCTATTTTTTTTTTCCTTCTGTTTCAAATATTGTAAATTGTCTTCTACATGTGAATGCAAATCTAATTGAGAATTTCTGATCAACATAGGCAAAACTGTGGAAGAGGGTTTTTATTTGGGTAATAAATTTAACACTATAAAAATAAGAGAGTGATAAATTTATCACTAAAATTTATTCATAAAACAAAGATAAATTTATCACTATAAAATTATTCATAAAAAAATAAATTTATCTTTATCACTTAATAAATTATTTTTTATTTGAATATTTGGTGTGCTGCTTTAAATCTAGAAAAGCGGTGGTTTAAAAAAACAATAAGGACTCAACCGTCTACACCTACCAAACCGAGGCAGAGCAATGACCAAGACTGCAGTCCTGCCATATGAACTCACTCATAGAGTTTTTTTTTTTTTTTTTAATATTCTAAAAAAAAAAAAAAAACTATTTAGAGAATTAATCCACTTTTCAAACTATTTGAGAAATTAACCTATTTTTGAAATCACATCTTGAAAATGAAATTTTGAAATTGAAATTGCATTTTCAACATGCAATTTCACCTTGAAATCGCATGTTGAAAATGTGATTTCACCATGTTATCATAAATTGCATTTTTAACCTGCAATTTCAAAGTGAAATTGCATATTAAAAATGCAATTTCAATTTTAAAATCACATTTTTAAAATACGATTTCGAAAAGTAAGTTAGTTTCTCAAATAATTTAAAAAATGGATCAATTCTCTAAATAGTGTTTTTTTTAGAATATTTTTTTAAAAAAACTCATTCATACGTTAGTAGTGTAGAACTGTCCAGATTAGTTTTTTTTTGTTTAGCTAGACACTTTGATTTAACTGGAAAATGTTAAAGTCATGTTTGGGTGGAGTTTTTTTTGTTTTGGGGGTTCTTTGTTTAATATGATTATATTAAATGAATTTAAGCCTGTATAAATAAGTTCGGGTGCTAATTTTATTTTTATTTTTTTGACATTGCTGTCATATATATGTTTTAAATGATATATATTTTATATACTTCATTAGTACATAATTAATATAATTACAAAATATTTTGGGTTAATTACATGTGTAACTATATTTTTGGTTAATATAATTATATATTTTTTGGTATTATTTTAGTCTTTGTAATTTTAAATAGTTTAATTGTGATTCTGAACTCTTAATTTTGTGTTAATTTAGTTGATTAAGAATAAGTAATTGAATTGATCAACTTCATAATTTAATTTATAAAACTATAAAATGTGTTGTTGATATGTGTTTTTTTTTTTTATTATTTATGATTGGCTAAATAAAGGGCCAAACAAAAAATAGGAAGACAAGCTGAAGGATAAAATGGAGAGATAAAGACAGGCCATTTGACCAAAGTAATTCTTTTGATGATTTTTTTTTTAGCCTGTTAATTGGCAAAATGAAGGGACAAATAGAAAATAGGAAGACAAGCAATGTTTTGAAAGGTGGATGGATCATAATTAATATTATATAATTAAAAAATATAATTAAAAATTATAAATAAATAAAAATATATATAAATACTCAAATAAAAATAAAAATTGTTGTATAATATTTATTAATAATATTTAATAAAGTCATAATTGATAAAAAAAAGTCACTTGTTTTAAAGAAATTAAAATTTTTAAGCATTCCCTCCAAACAAATTGATTCAATGTTAAGTTTAATTTTGGAGGGAAATGAAATTTTTAACTCTCCCTCCCATCAATATGTTTCAAATAATTTGATTGAATCCCACATAGAATTTTGTAGGTTCTTTTTGAAAAATCTTTTCCTATAAATAGGAATAGACTTTCATAATCTTCTCCAACTTCTAATGAGACTCTTCCTTATGAGAGGAGACTCTTGAAGTAAGAATTTTTAGTCAAAATTTTAAAATATATTTATAATATATATATATATATATAAGAAAGAAAGAAAGAAAAGAAAGAAAAAACATTGAAGACAAGCAGAAGGGTAAAATGGAGAGACAAAGACAAGCCAATTTAAAATAACATATTTGTATAAGAAAATATAGATTAATTAAATTGATTATTTGTGTATTATCTTTTATAAGAGTTATAAACGACTTAACTTTTTATAAATTTTAGAAATTAAAATTTAAATAAAGCATTTATATATATTATACATATTAATATTTTAATTTAAAATTACTTTCACATTTTCTTGACTTCAAATCTAATCTTGAAGAACTCGAAGGGATCATGGAGTCAACCATAAGTCTCGTTTTCATTATTTAAATTGTTCATTTTGTAAGATTCTCTATGTATATTATCAATTAAAAAACGTGGATTATTTACAGCTAAGTCCCGTTTTAGGAAATAATGGTACATTAAGTCCTACTTCAAAAACTTTTTACCAATAAGTCCCATCATAAGTTTAAATGACGAAACTACCCTTACCAAATCAAAAACACAAAACATAAATCGCACATTCACGATTTCATTCTCACAGTTCATCCTGCCATTTCTTACTCTCGCAGATTTCATTCTCACCTTCATAAATTTCGCGTCACAGTTCGTTTTACTTCATCAATCTCATCTCAGCTTTTAGAAGAACAAAGTAGATCATCAAATATTCTGAGATCCGAACAACCAAAAATGGTGAAAACAAGTAAGATTCAAGTATCTTAAACCCTAGTTTTTCCAAAATCTTTCATTTTCGAAACTTTTGTTTCTGATTTTCATTTCAGTTTGAATGTTGAGTTCGAAACTCTTATTTATGAAACTCTTGATTTTGTTTTTGTTTGTGAATCTCAAAACATTCACTGTAATGGCACCAAAATCATGTTCTCATTCTTTCAGTTTAGGTTTCATTGTTGATTTTGGTACAATTGTTGTGAATGTTCTCAGATTCTGAATCAATTTGAGTGAAAAACCCTAACTAATCATATTCTCTTGCTTTCAATTTAGGTTTCAATGTTGATTTTGGTGCAATTGCTGTAAATGTTCTCATATTTTCAATCAATTTGAGTGAAAAATCCTAACTAATCATATTCTCATGATTTCAATTTAGGTTTCATTGTTGATTTTGGTAACATTGCTATTAATGTTCTCAGATTCTGAATCAATTTGAGTGAAAAATCCTAGTTAATCATGTTCTCATGCTTTCAATTTAGGTTTCATTGTTGATTTTAGTAACATTGCTATTAATGTTCTCAGATTCTGAATCAATTTGAGTGAAAACCCGTAGTTAATCAAGTTCTCATGCTTTCAATTTAGGTTTCATTGTTGATTTTGGTAACATTGCTATTAATGTTCTCAGATTCTGAATCAATTTGAGTGAGAAACCCTAGTTAATCATATTCTCTTGCTTTCAATTTAGTTTTCAATGTTGATTTTGGTACCATTGCTGTTAATGTTCTCAGATTCTTAGTCAATTTGAATGAAAAACCGTAGTTAATCATGTTCCCTTGCTTTCAATTTAATTTCAATGTTGATTTTGGTACCATTACTGTTAATGTTCTCAACTTTTAAATCAATTTGACTGAAACACCCTAGTTATTCATGTTCGTTTCCTTTTGATTTAGGTTTCATTGTTGATTTTGATACGATTGTTATTAATGTTCTCACATTGTTAGTCAATTTGAGTGAAAAACCCTACTTATTAATATTCTCTTGTTTTCAATTTAGGTTTCAATGCTGAGTTTGGTACCATTGCAGTCAATGTTCTCATATTTTTAATCAATTTGAGTGAAAACCCTTAATTAATCATATTCTCATGCTTTCAATTTAGGTTTTAATGTTGATTTTAGTATGATTCCTGTGAATGTTGTCAGATTTTTAGTCAATTTGTGTGAAAAACCCTAGTGAATCATATTCTCTTACTTTCAATTTAAGTTTCAATGTTGATTTTGGTGCGATTGCTGTCAATGTTCTCAGATTCTAAATCAATTTGAAAGTAATTGGTACAATTGATTAACTAGGTTTCATTGTTAATCATGTTTGGTAGCTTTAGCACCCTGATCATGTAGGTTTTATTCTCATGTTTTGAATCAATTTGAGTGATAAAAACCTAATTAATCATGTTCTCATGCTTTCAATTTAGGTTCCATTGTTGATTTTGATAACATTGCTATTAATGTTCTCAGATTCTGAATCAATTTAGTGAAAAACCCTAATTAATCATATTCTCTTGCTTTCAATTTAGTTTTCAATATTGATTTTGGTACCATTGCTGGTAATGTTCTCGAATTCTTAGTCAATTTGAGTAAAAAACCCTAGATAATCATATTCTCATGCTTTCAATTTAGGTTTCATTGTTGATTTTAGTAACATTGCTATTAATGTTCTCAGATTCTGAATCAATTTGAGTGAAAAAACCGTAGTTAATCAAGTTCTCATGCTTTCAATTTAGGTTTCATTGTTGATTTTGGTAACATTGCTATTAATGTTCTCAGATTCTGAATCAATTTGAGTGAGAAATCCTAGTTAATCATATTCTCTTGCTTTCAATTTAGTTTTCAATGTTGATTTTGGTACCATTGCTGTTAATGTTCTCAGACTCTTTGTCAATTTGAATGAAAAACCGTAGTTAATCATGTTCCCTTGCTTTCAATTTAATTTCAATGTTGATTTTGGTACCATTACTGTTAATGTTCTCAACTTTTAAATCAATTTGACTGAAACACCCTAGTTATTCATGTTCGCTTCCTTTTGATTTAGGTTTCATTGTTGATTTTGATACGATTGTTATTAATGTTCTCACATTGTTAGTCAATTTGAGTGAAAAACCCTACTTATTAATATTCTCTTGCTTTCAATTTAGGTTTCAATGTTGAGTGTGGTACCATTGCTGTCAATGTTCTTATATTTTTAATCAATTTGAGTGAAAAACCTTAATTAATCACATTCTCTTGCTTTCAATTTAGGTTTCTGTGACAACCCCGACTCATGATCAACGATAATTCATGATTAAGCGTTCTAAGTAAATGGTTAAGACGAAATCCTAAATTAATTATGTGAGTGTGTTGCTTTAAATACATTTTTATCTGCTTGCTATAGAAAGATATGTTCATGCTTTAATTTCGATTTGCGAATTGAAAGCCTTATCGACAACTAATTCAAAATTTGACTTGTTTTATATGCTAATTAGGATTTATAGAATTTTATGGTAGGTTTAATTGAAATTCGATTCGGAACAATTAAATTGGATTAATTTAATGCCATTTGATTAACCTTGGTATCTACCACTTAGTGAGTTACTTTATTAACTCCACTTGCTCAACTTTATGCCTCTTTTCTCCCTAATTTGATGAGCAAACGTGAGAGAGGGACAGAGTAGGAAGATTTGGGTCTTAGGCTTGAGGATTGAACTCAAACAAGAGAAATTGCTAGGGAAAAGAAGAAGCCTTGGACATTTGATCATCTAGCTCAAGAATTTATCACCTAAGGTCCAAATTGAACATCTAAGGTAAGAAGTTAAGTCTCTAGTTTTAAAATTAAGTTGATTCATCTATGAATCAAGTGAATTGAGCCATGGATGTAAGAATTAAGCTTAAGAGGTAGAAAGGAAGATTAATCCATGCATGCATGTTCATTTCATTACATTTGGAGCATGTTTGCTAGGAATTCCCTCGTGTATGTCATAGATTGAGCTTGATTGAAGGAAATCATCATGTTTTCTATTAATTTGCCAAGTTTGATCATGTTTTAAAGAAGTGGGATTCAAGAAAATTCATGCATGTTACATTCTTGAAACATTTATAAAGTTTAAGTTGAATTTGTGTTAATTGACATGCTTTTGGGCTTTAATTTTATTAAATGACCTCTAAATCATGATGTGTTATGAGTTTCTAAGTGTTTTCCAGAATTTTGGCCCAAAAGGATGAGTTTTGGAATGTTGAATTCATGGTTTGAACTTTGGGAGCAAATCTAAAAAATCCAGAATTTTGCTTCCACGCTCGAGCGACCACCATTATTTTCACACTTCCGCTCGAGCGACATAAGGTTGGCTCGAGCGTACATTGCAGGCTCTTAGAAGTTGCGTGTTTGAAAGCACACTCGAGCGACAAAACTTGCGCTCGAGCGAGGACCTGTGTCTCACGCTCGAGTGACTGTCGAGCGGCCGTCGAGCGGAGATTGCACGCAACCAAAACTTTTTCACATTTTGCAGGCCGCTCGAGCGACCACTCTCATGCTGTATGTCCGCTTGAGCGAAGAAAGTTGCACTCGAGCGAGACCCCTATTTTCAGCAAGTTTTGAAAAACATTTTCAAGTACACTTTTGCATCCTCTTTCCATCCTAAGCATTTGTAGGCCATGATTAAAACATCATAATGAGGAATGATGAAACAGAACCACACCAAAACAAGTAGAAAGGACTAAGTTATCAATTCTGGGTGTGTAATTTGGTGTGCGTTCGTTCTGTAATTGTGTAGGTTCGCACCCAAGGAAGCTGAATAGCCTGCTTACAGCCCTATTATCTGTAAGTAACAATGTTGTAAAGCTATGTTAAATTATAATTATTTTCTGAATGATTAACTGTATTACTTTCTGAAATGATATTATTTACTAAGTGAATGTTTGTCCTATTTTATGAACCGTACTCGTGGCATCCATAGCAACCGATCATATCGCCATCGCTATTACAGAGATCTTTGGGCCTTATCCTTGGAACTACGGTTACTGTATTGATGGCCATCAACTGACTGTTCGGTCTATTA
Source organism: Camellia lanceoleosa (assembly GCA_025200525.1). NCBI lineage: Eukaryota > Viridiplantae > Streptophyta > Magnoliopsida > Ericales > Theaceae > Camellia > Camellia lanceoleosa. Next base: position 141,173,207 of record CM045765.1, on the reverse strand, counting down.
CGACCTATTGAACTGTTCTGCTATTGGATGTACCACGTATGACCGCTATGATTCCTAACTGAATGATATGACTTGAAATATGACACACTGAATGAATAACTGTTCTATAGATACAAATGACTATTTTAATTACTAAAAGGACATTCATTCTTAACCCCTTTACACATTCATTATTCACTGGGTTTTAGCTCACAGTTTATATATATATATATAGATGGCCAGGCACCGGATAAAAGCTAGAGGTGTCGACCCGAGTTCACGTTTTGTTAAGCCAGCCGTTGTGCCTCATAGCGAGGTTCCGAACTTGAACGAGTCAAGACCTTTTGGATGACTCATAGTTGTTTTTTGTTTTTGCTAATGTTAGGAATGTTTAAGACTCTTGGTTATACAGCTTTTGTTGATGGGATTATGTCCCTAACTTACATATTGGCTTACATATGTGTTTTTTTATTTTGGTATCAGTGGTTGTGAATACGGCTGTGTGCATAAAAGTTTATTTTCCATTCAGGTCTCCATAGCTCATTGGACATTATCTTATTATTGATTGGCTTTTGCCAGCCCCCTTTATACTGTATTATTGTTAATACTGTTAAGCAGGCCTTTGGTAATCATGGATTACTGGCCGGTTACGATGCTAAACCCTTAGGGGCGGGTTTGGGTCGTGACAGTTTCAATGTTGATTTTAGTATGATTCCTGTGAATATTTTCAGATTTTTAGCCAATTTGAGTGAAAAGCCCTAGTGAATCATATTCTCTTGCTGTCAATTTAAGTTTCAATGTTGATTTTGGTGTGATTACTGTCAATGTTCTCAGATTCTGAATCAATTTGAAAGTAATTGGTACAATTGATTAATTAGGTTTCATTATTAATCATGTTTGGTAGCTCTAGTACCCTGATCATGTTGGTTTCATTCTCATATTTTGAATAAATTCGAGTGAAAAAACTTAGTTAATCATGTTCTCATGCTTTCAATTTAGGTTTCATTATTGATTTTGGTGACATTGCTATTAATGTTCTCAGATTTTGAATCAATTTGAGTGAAAAACCCTAGTTAATCATATTCTTTTGCTTTCAATTTAGGTTTCAATGTTGAGTGTAGTACCATTGTTGTCAATGTTCTCATATTTTCAATCAATTTGAGTGAAAAACCTTAATTAATCATATACTCTTGCTTTCAATTTAGATTTCAATGTTGATTTTGGTAACATTGTTATTAATGTTCTCAAATTCTTAGTAAATATGAGTGAAAAACCCTAGTGAATCATATTCTCTTGCTTGCAATTTAGGTTTCAATGTTGATTTTGGTACAATTGTTATTAATGTTTTCAGAGTCTTAATCAATTTGAGTGAAAACCCAAACTTAATCATATTCTTTTGATGTTTGGCATGATTGCTGTGAATGTTCACAAGTTTTGAATCAATTTGACTGAAAAACTCTTGTTATTCATGTTCTCTTCCTTTTGATTTAGGTTTCATTGCTTGTTTTGATACGATTGTTGTCAATGTTCTCAGATTCTGAATGAATTTGATTCAAAATCCTTAGTTAATAATATTCTCTTGCTTTCGATTTCGGTTTCAATGTTGATTTTGTTTTTATAGCTGTGAATGTTATCAAATTTAGACTTTCATGAAAATGACATTGGATTGATTCTTTTAGGACACATTCTCAGTGTTAATATGTTGTCTATGTTGATTTTCCGTACAGGAAATCAACTCATGAAAACGCCAAGACTGAAGAGCAATGCAAAGAAAACAATAAGAAAGCATAAAGAAACAACATCAAGGGAGAAAAAACTAAAGGGAAAGCGTAGAGAATGGAAAGTAACTTTCAGATCAAATATGGTGACAATAGTGAAACTATTACAGCACATCAAACTCAAGAACGAGCATATTAAAGGGTTGAAGAAAAGCCCATTCTGGTTATTGTTTGAGACAATATTGAAGAACAAGTTGAATTATAAACAATGTAGAAAATAAGATGATATTGTATTCAAAATAATTCAATCATACCGGCTAAGCAGCAGTGGTTTTTTCCAGTTAGGACCAAAAACTATAAAGCTAATAACAGAAGACATCGAGTCCATCTTCGGTATATCTTGTGGAGATGAGCTAATGCATCTTGGTTATGGAAATAAAAGTATATTCTCATTTCTGAGAAGAAGATCCATACAAACTGAAAGGCTATCGAGCACAACCATCATGGACTTGTTGTAAAAAGCATTGAAAGGCAACAAAAAAGAAGACACCAAAGATGTAATTAGAATGTTGTGTATGTATACTTGAAGCTTTTTTTCTCTACATCAGGAACAACAGTTGGATGGGTATTTCTTAATTACATGGAGGACATAAACTCAATGAAAAAATACAATTGGGTAGAAGCAATAAGGGACACACTGATGTCTTCAATTGAAAAATACCACAAAACTTCAACAAAAGTCACAGGATGTGTTATGGTTCTCTTAGTAAGTACATCTTTACTATTTTCTATTAGTTTGTTATTAATAACAGAAAGTATTATTTCTTATTCAAATGAAAAAAATTCTTTATATTTGTTTGTAGTATTAGTTGTGTGAGCACACACTAATCATCCACCCCAATGTTAGCGAAGCATGCCCAAGGGTGATCAAGTGGAATCTGATCAAATTACATAAACGTATGAAAGTCATATCACTACATGACCTAACAACAAGACAGGTCACATCCTCATCTCATTTGAATTTTAATTCAAGTTAGGAAAATTCCCTATTTCTATACACTGAATTATTATTGAGAAACTTTTTAGTTTCCTAAACTATAATTATTTCAAAAACTAATATCTATTGTATGTTGACCTATAGGTAACTAGTGCTCAATTGAGTGAGGACAGTGATGAAGAACTTAATGACACCAAAGAAGACGAAGAAGAAAAAAAAGATGTTGAAAAGGAAGAAAAAGAAGAAGATGGTCAAGATGTTGAAGAACGCCACCAAGAACCAAAGGCAGCAAATAAGAAATGGCAAAATTCTAAAAGCACAAAAACTGCCAGCTACATGAGAGACGAATGGGATGTTAATCAACAAGACACAAATGAAGACTTTTATGGCTTGTGCAACATTATGATCAATGATGCACCTGAGGGAGAAGAACACATTCATCAACAAGCACATGAGAGACTTCAAACTGAGAACAACAATTTGCAACTTGACAACACAGTGAAGACCGTCTACATAAATAAACTTGAAGAGGATAACAGGTTACTCACTGCACATATACAACAATTGAAAGATGAAAATTCTCGATTGCATAACCAATTGGTTGAAAAAGAGGTCTATGAGGTAATTGAAGAAGTTTGTGGAGGAAAGAATTCTAGGACAAATGCAAAGAATATAAGCCATACTATAAAAGATGAAAATTCTCAAGTGGTGCAGAAAGAGGTTCATGAAAATTCTGAAGTGGTGGACAAAGAGCTCCATTAGAAAGAGGTCCATGAGATAACGCAATGAGCTTTTGCAACAAAAGATTGTGAGACAAATACAAATGCAAAAGATTGTCAAAATTCTCAGTTGCAGAATCAGTTAGTGAAGAAAGAGGTCCATGACTTAACCCAACAAGTTTGTGCAACAAAAGTCGATGATTTGACAAAATCAAGACAAACAAATCTGCAAAATTCCATGATTAAAAACATCAAAGATAAAGCAAGGAAAACTACTGAGATATCAGATTATGAGTATGGAGGCAAGAAATTTAAAGTTGAGAAAGAGAAGGAACACAAAGATGAGACAATTTCTAACAAGTATGTTGTGGCTCAATTGCTACCTTCTGAAGATAAGTATAAACTACAAATTCTTTGGAAATAAAAGCAAACAGAATCAAGGTATAATCTTACATAAATCTTGCAATTTTTCATGTAGTATAAACTATGAAATGAAATTGAGAAATAGCATTGTTTTCTAAAAATGTTCTGAATTAATTATTAATACATTTTTTCTTGTTTTGTAGTGCTTGTATATGGTTTGGTGCAAGATGTGACAATTGTGTCTTTATTAATGATATCAAGAGCTTGGTAAAAGGGAACGACATATCCAGCTGTGTACGTATAAAATTTGCAATATTTTAACACTGAAAAACTTCTCATTGATTTATTAACATCACTTTTGTGTTCCAATTTGACAGACAATTGATGCATATTCTGAGATTCTTGAAAGAGAACCACAAGCACAGAATTCCGGTGATGGAGCAGAGCACAATGGCAAGTCTTTCGTACTGTCAAGTCTATATTGGGTAAGGAATAAATGTGCATGTGTTAATTCTATACTTTATCTTCCTTTTGATTTTGGTTTCAAAGTTCATTTTTTTCTGCTTGTTATCATTCCTGTGAATCTTTCCAAAATTTGAGTTTGGTATCATTGCTGGGAATGTACTTAGATTTTGAAACAATTTGAGTGACAAACCGTACTTAATCATATTTTGCTCCTTTTGATTGAGATTTGAATATTGAGTTTTGTACCATTACTGTGAATATTCTCATATTTTTTGTAAAAAAATAGCCAATGTTGAAGAAGAAAACTTCTGAAAAAAAGGAAAAAGATTTTCAAAAATACTTTGCAAGAATCCCTCACATGTAGATACATCCATATCCCCATCCGCAACTCTAATCATTGGACATTACTTGTTATCGACAAACATTTGAGGACTTGGAAACATTTCAACTTTTTGAGACCAAGAAAAGGAAAGGACAAGCACTACAACGTTGCATATCAACTGGTAAGAACAATTTCAGATTATCATTATAATAATCAAATATAAATCATTACATACTTTATATTGATGTTTTTTACAGCAAACGATCATCAATGAATACATGAAGGATACACCTTGTCAAGCAGAAAAATTATAAAATCCTGATGTGAAGATTGAATCAGTCAAAGACAGCCCTCAACAAGAAGCAATGACGTATGTTATGTTTATTGTAACTAACAAATTTTAATATCTTTTTCAAAAAAAATTGTTTTTTCCCTAACTGTGTGAATAATGATTTCTGTAGGGCTGATTGTGAAATTATTGTTTGTTACATCATAAGACAATACATAAGGCATCAACCAATTCCAAACACATTATCACCAAGCACATGCACAACACTGAGAGTAGACATAGTACATGAGTTCCTCAATGATCCACAAAGATCAATCAGAGTCAAGTACCAAGATTGCAACATTCGATGAATCTTTTTGATGTATAACTCAGTCAACTCTTTTTTATCACATTCCGATACAATGACTAATGTTTTTGTTGATAGTTGCAAGCATATTGCATCACAAACATATTACAATTTTGTTGATGTGTAATGGAATATTTTGTCATACTTTCAAAGATATATGCACCAGGGCTTCTCTTGATGTTTTTGTCCATATTTTCAGTTTCTTTTATCCTCTTCCTCACACTACTATATGGGAAAAGTGAAAATAGTGTTACATGTGAAAATAATGGACACAATACTTTACTGTATCACAATCAGTGCTTTGTTCATGTTTTTGTTTATATTTTCAATTTTTATGTAATTTTTTTTTTTTTTTGCCTTACAATATTATCACATTCACTTATTTTGAAGTTGAAAACTTAAAACTGAGAATATTTTTAGTTTTATACAGTATTCACTCAATTTCCAAAACAACAATATTATCAATACAAATTTATTTGCTGCCTCACAATATTATCACAATTTGAAAAACTAAAATTCGAAACAATTAATATTTTCACTTTCAGTCCACTGTTACTTTATTCAAAGCATAAAGTATTGATCACATCTATTTAGAATATTAATTCACATTCATTCAATTGATCACATTTATAACTAGCTCCAATTCATAACAAGAGCCTCACACTATTATCACAAAATCAGCTATTTTGAACTAAAAACTTAAACTGAGAATATGTTCACTTTTTATATAGTATTCACATAATCTTCAAAACAAACATCCAACAGTCAAGTTTATTTCCAAAAGCCAACCAAACAAATAATTCATATTAAAAACAAACACAAAGCCAACCAAATAATATTATCACAAACAATTTCCAAACTAAAATTCAAAACTGAGAATATTTTCACTTTCAATTCAATTTCACTTTATTGAAAACATAGAAGATTATTATTCAGCTCTCAACAGTACAAACTGCTACTTCAAGAAATTTATGAATATGAAATTTTTACAATCACAAACCACCTACAAAAAATCACAAAGCCCCCTTACACGATTTCTTATTGTGATTGCCAACCTTCCCACATCTACCACAAGCAATTTGCCTTACTTTCTCACTATTGGAACGAATCCTCTTCTTATTTGGCCTTCATGGTTGCTTCCTAGACAAAAGAAGAAGAACAACATCACTATCACCATCAACATTACAATCTGATTTCGAAATTGAAGGAACAAGATATATTGGAAAAGAATAGGACTCTTGATGTGAAAACCCGCATTTAATTATTCTAATAATAATAATAATAATAATTAATTAATTAATTAATTTTATCCAGAGTTTATTTGAAATATATATTAGTGTATAGGTTAGTTTTAAATTAACCCAATTCAATCACTAACAAAAATAAAAATAAAATAAAATAATAATAATAATAATAATAAAAATTTTGTGCGTGTTCAACATTTGTTGTTTATAAATTATTTTAATAAGGATCCAACATGATAATTATTCTTACTAAATAGCTTAGTTAAAAATCTTAGTGTATCAAATTTAAGAAATCCACACAAATACAAATACAAATATATATATATATATATTCGCCAGATTTCAAGTGGCAGCATTGCCACTTGGTTCCATGCATGGTGGTATTTGGAAATTAGAAAATTTGACTACATAGAATGAAGAGAGAGAGAGAGAGAGAGAGAGAGAGAGAGAGAGAGAGAGAGAGGATGCTCAGCAAATGCATTGTATATATATATACATGCATGCTTGCATTTGGTGGGGAAGGAAAAAGAAGAGGACATCTCCAAAAAAAAAAAAAAAATTCAGTCAAGTTGAGTAGGAGGATAAGAGAAGGAGGAGATTAAGAAGGATATATATATTTTCTATCATTTCATCGCTCCATTTCAATTCTACAATTAAGTAAGAAAACCCTCTCAACCCTCTCATTTTTTTTTATATATTTGAAATTTTCAGATTATATACATATGATAAAATGTCTAAACTTGTAAGTAGAATTTTATTTATAATTGTATGAAAATTTATGACAGTACATCAAATATTGGTAGTCTGAAAATTATGATAATGTTGTGGAATTTGGACTTGCATGTGTAGTTTATGCCATTAAAAAGATTATTGAAGATGTTATTTGGCCCTTTAAATCTGCTAGAAAGTTGTATGAATTTTTAGACAATTTTATATTCAAAATTTGAAGATTATTTCTTCTACAAAGTTGTTGATAATGATGTCTAGTTCATCCACAAAAGTTTTCAACAATTATTGAGTTTTTTACGAATTTATACAGATTTTTAACCAAATCTGGAGCTATAGACAGATTTTATTATGTGTTTGAAAAATCATTAAAAATTTTATATTAAACCAAATCTGATAATTTCTAAGTAAAAAATGAAATTTGAGAAGTCTAGTTGCATAATAAATTTTTAGGTCATAGAATTGATTTATAAATTTAAGTATGGAATTAATTTAAGAAATTGTGATAAATCTGTGTCATAAACACTCTTGAAATTTTTAAGAATTATTTATAAGTTATTTTTGGAAAATGCTTTCTGAAAAATTACCATAACATGTTTATTGAGTATTCTGTAGATTTATATGAATTTTAGAGTTGTATAAGTAATTTATTTATAATTTTATTTGCAAGATATACATTCTGAAAATTTTGACAAATTAAGGAGGAATCAAAAATTATCTCTTCAATTGTTTATTTATAACTTATTTTTGGGAAATTCTTTCTGAAAAATGACCTAAACATATTTATTGAATATTCTATACATTTTCACGAATTTTAGAACTGTATAAATAATTTAGTTATAATTTTTATTACCTAAGGTATAACCTGAAAATTTATGGACAGATTTAAGATCATCACTTCAATTATTTATTTGAATAAAAATCAGTTATTGTGTTGGTCTAATTCATCAAATATTGTAACTTAGTAATCCATGTATGGGTGTATTGTGGTTTATTTAATATTGTGCTAGTCTAATCTTGTAAATTAAAAGTCCATGCATATGTGTAATTATGATTTATCTCTTTCTTTTGGTATCCAAATTATTATTTCATACCATGGTTTAAATAAATTGTTTATTTAAATTTTGTACAATTGTTTATTATTGTGTGACATGTGTAATATTTTATGTTCGGATTTTAATGAGTTGGTATAACATTATTGGTAATTAAATTTTGAATTTTTGTGAATATCTCAACGAGTAAAGAGACACGAAATTTAACCAATGATACATTAAAATGTAAAAGTGATGGGGTGAGCCCGGTCTAGAATCTTGCGCAAGTGAGTTGCGAACCCTAACATGGCACGGGAAGGTATTTCGGCTCTTATCGGTGTAGGCCATATAAGGTTGGTGGTGCGGGCGTCACAACATAGACCGTTCCCTTGTAGCAAACTATGATGTCACGACTCGACTATGTAACCCTGGTGCGTGGGCATCATTGGTAGTTACTATAAGTAACATTTGAATATTTGACCAATGGAGAGTCAGAATGGCTCGTGGCCATTGCTTAGCGGTTGAATGGAAATAGTGATCCGCGGGGAGTTACTTAAACTTATCTGATAAACTAAATCTATGATAATTTAAAAAGAAAAGTGAGCATTTTCCTAATAATGAAATACTGCCTCTGTTTGTCATTTTTATTTATTTATTATCTATTGTTATTATTTCAACTGATGGCATTCCTATTATGCTTATTAAATGCTACATGTTATTCTGTTACTACGCATTATTCATTGTGGATATTATTAGCAAGGTGGGTATTTTGGGTTGTAGTATCTTATTGAGTTCGTCGCTCATTGGCATCCTCGTTGCCCTGGCGTTTCATACCAAGTATCGAAGAAACCAAAGGAAACACCAAGGTGTTAGAAGGCAACATTCAGCCTGATTAGCTTGAAGCATGCCAAAGTTCCATGAACCATTTTTCTGAGTTTTCTAGTTTTTCTCTAGTTTTTTTTTTTTTTTTTTTTTTTTTTTGTGTACCAAGACAAAGTTTTAAGTTTGACTGGAGTTGTATTTAAGAACGTTTAGTTTTTGTGTTGTTAATTAATAGATGATGGTAAATTTGGTGGCAACATTGATGAGGATTCTTAATTAAGAAAATTGATTTTAAGTTTTAAACCTTATTATGATGTCCCCAAATTTTGGGACGTCACAACATGGTATCAGAGCTCTAGGTTAGAATACCTAGGGACGGTGGGAAGAGGTTTAACCTCAATTGAGGAGTAGTGTCATGTGTTAGAAGGAATAGAATTATGTGACTCATAATTTATGCGAGCTTTATGCTAATTTAACTGTCATGTTGATCAAAACATTTTTTACAAAAAAAAAAATAAAAAATCAAGGCAATGAATTAGGGGCATAGTTGAGTCAGTGATTCTATCTTCTTCCCCGCTCGAGTCACCTAGTCAGTGTATTCATACCGGTCAGGGTATTCATACCAGTCAATGTATATAAATGTGTTTGGATTGTTTTGCTTCGTTTTTCTTTCGTTAAGCTATTTTGTGATTCAGGTCAGTATGGAATCAATGTCCAATTCAAAGTTCAAATTCAATCATTCTCAAATTCAAATCAAATAAAATTATTTTCAAATTCAGAGTGATGTGCCAGTCACGCTGTTGATGTACAGAACCTAAACTGATTTTATTGCAGTTTGGGGAGGACATCCCCGATTACAGAGACTCAAAAAAAAAAAAAAAAACAAGCCCAGAAAAAAAAAAAAAAAAAAAACAAAACAAAAACAAAAAAAAACAAAAAAAGAGAAAAAAAAAAAAAAGAGAGGGATCTTTTTCTTCTTTCTCCTCCGGCAAACGGCCATATGCCGACCTCATTTGCTTGACTCTCCCGCTGTTTTCTTCATCTCAATTTCGTTCTGGGAGACCTTCGAAGGCCCTGCCTCAATGTTTTCACCAAGAGAGTTAACTCTTCGCGGACCATCAAAGGTAAAATACGACGGCGCTCTGAACCGAGCCATACAAGTAGCCTATCGTTTTACCTCTTTATTCTCCATGGAGGTAGCCTTCCATTTCAGTTCTTTGTTCTCCGCCTTCAGCGCGCAAATCTCCGCTCGCGCATCCTTATACATATACTGAAGCAAAGTGAGTTGGGCGTTAACTCGATGTACCTCACACATCTTGTTTTGCAGACGGTGAGACAGGTTTGTGACCGCGGCCACTGTCTCCATACACGACTTCAATGTGTAGTGGTTGGCCTCAATATCAGTTTGAGCAGCCATCACTTGCTCAACTGTTAGTGTAGAAAGACTAGGATGAGTAAGAGTAGAGGCACTTGGTCCAAAGGAGCTCAATGGATCATTAAGATTCAAAAAAAGAGAGATGGGGCGAGATAAAGCCAGGTATAGGAAGAGAGAGGAAAGAAGGGAGTCGTAGAGAAATGATGGAAAATAGAAGAGAAAGAGAAGAAGGGATGGAAGAGTGATGGAGAAGAGACAGAAGAAGAGAGTCATTAAGAAGAAGAGAAAAGAGTGATGAAGAAGAAGAAGACAAAATGGAAGAAGACAAAGAGGAAGAGAGAGTCGAGGTGAGCTTGCAAATCGAGGGGGCTTACTTTTGTCGGCCAGCTGACGCAAAAGCAAGCCCGCGTGTCAAACGCGGTTTTCGAAGGAAGAGAAAGAGGTGGGAGAGTTGTATAATATATGTATATCAATTGTATATCTATGTATTATATATATTTGTTTGCATATTTGGTCACAAGAGTGGCTTGGGTTTAGTGGTTCGGCTCAGTGGTTGAAAGAGCAAGAGACTAAGCCTGAGGATAGAGATTCGAAACCTCGTATCCCCACATCCATGCATTTTGAGTTTTTCCTTTATTTTATTTTTTTTGTGTGTTCGGGAGGAAGATATTCTTAAGATTGCGTTTCGAACGCGTTACGGCCGCTATAAATTCGTAGTGATGCCATTCGGCCTAACCAATGCACCAAGCATGTTCATGAGCTTAATGAACAAAATATTCACGCCTTACTTAGATCAATTTGTGGTAGTTTTCATAGATGATATTTTGGTGTATTCCAAGTCTGAAGGAGACCATGAATAACATTTGAGAATAGTACTTCAAACTTTGAGAGAAAACCAATTGTATGCTGAGGCTAGTAAATGTGAGTTCTGGATGGAGGAAGTAAAGTTTTTGGGTCACGTGGTATCTAAAAAGGGAATATCAGTAGACCCAACTAAAGTAGAAGCAGTGACAGAATGGAAGCAACCTAAGAACACATTTGAGATTCGTAGTTTCTTAGGATTGGCCGGTTACTATCGAAGATTCATTCAAGACTTCTCAAAATTGGCCAAACCAATGATACATTTGACTCAAAAGGGGGTAAAGTCTGAATGGAATGAGTCTTGTGAAAATTCATTCCAAGAACTCAAGAAAAGATTGACGAGTGCCCCTATTCTCATAGTGCCAGAACGTGATATTGGGTACAACGTGTATTGTGATGCTTCCAAAAAAAGTCTGGGGTGCGTATTGATGCAAAATGGCAAGGTGGTGGCATATGGATCAAGGCAATTAAAGAACCATGAGAAGAATTATCCCACCCATGACTTGGAATTAGCAGCTATAGTTCACGCACTCAAAATTTGAAGACACTACTTGTATGGTGAAAAATTTGAGATATTCACTGATCACAAAAGCTTAAAGTATCTGTTCACCTAAAAGGATCTGAACATGCGTTAGAGACGTTGGATGGAGTATCTTGAGGATTACCAATTTGCCCTTTCCTATCATCTCAGTAAGGCTAACGTGGTAGCAGATGCGCTAAGTCACAAGATTAGAGGGATTGTTGTTAGTTTAGCACTTAGAGAATGGAATATGTTTGGAACGCTCAATGAATTTGGAGTGGAAATAGGAATGCATAACTATGGATTTCGTGACGGGTTTGCCTCGGTCGCCACAGGGACATGACGGCATGTGGATAATGATAGATCGACTAACTAATACAGCCCGATTCTTACCTATCGGGTCATCAAATACGTTGGATTCACTCAGTAGATTGTTCATCAAAGAAATGATTAAGTTACACGGAGTACCAATTAGCATCGTGTCTAATCGTTATCCTCAATTCACTTCTCAATTTTGGTAGGGCTTGCAAAAGGCAATGGGAACGAACCTATGCTTTAGTACAGCATTTCACCCATAAACCGATGGGCAGTCTGAAATGACGATACAAACCTTAGAAGACATACTTTGAGCTTGTGTGATGGACTTTAAGGGTAGTTGGGAGAGACACTTACCACCAGTCGAATTCTCTTACAATGACAGTTTTCAAGAAAGTATTGGTATGGCGCCGTATTAAGCTTTGTACGGACGACCTTGGCGGTCACCAATATGTTTGACGGAAGTTGGAGAAGCACCTCTTTTAGGACCAGAGTTGGCTCAAGAAACTACCGAAAAGGTGAAATTAATTAGACAAAGACTTGAGACCGCTTAGAGTAGGCAGAAAAGTTATGCAGATCAAAGGAGAAGACCCTTAGCATTTCAAGTTGGAGATCATGTATTTCTAAAAATACAACCTCGTCGAGGAGTTGTTCGTTTTGGAAAGAAGGGAAAGCTATCACCTCACTTCATTGGGCCTTTCAAAATTTTGGACAAAATAGGAGAGGTGGCATACCGTTTGGCTCTACCACCTCAACTGGCTGGAGTGCATAATATTTTACATGTCTCTATGCTACGGAAATACGAGCCACACCCTTCTCACATCATCAATTGGGAGAAAATTAATTTTGATGAAGATGTGACATTTGAAGAAAAGCCTGTTAAAATTTTGGATTGTCGTGAAAAGAAATTACGAGGTAAAACCATATCGTTGGTTCGAGTTTTCTGGAGACATCGTGGGACGGGAGAGTCAACGTGGGAACGAGAAGATATGATACGTGCCAATTATCCTCAGCTTTTCGAGTCTAAAGGTACAAATTAATTTCGAGGATGAAATTTTTTTTAGGAGGGTAGATTGTGAAAACCCGCATTTAATTATTCTAAAAATAATAATAATAATAAATTAATTAATTAATTTTATTCAGAGTTTATTTGAAATTTATATTAGTGTATAGGTTAGTTTTAAATTAACCCAATTCAATCACTAACAAAAATTAAAAAATAAATAAATAAATAAATAATAATAATAATTTTGTGGGTGTTCAATATTTGATGTTTATAAATTATTTTAATAAAGATCCAACATGATAATTATTCTTACTAAATAACTTAGTTAAAAATCTTAGTGTATCAAATTTAAGAAATCCACACAAATACAAATACAAATACAAATACAAAAAAAAAAAAATATATTCGCCAGATTTCAAGTGGTGGCATTGCCACTTGGTTCCATGCATGGTGGTATTTGGAAATTAGAAAATTTGACTACATAGAATGAAGAGAGAAAGAGAGAGAGAGAGAGAGAGAGAGAGAGAGGATGCTCAGCAACTGCATTGTATATATATACATGCATGCTTGCATTTGGTGAGAAAGGAAAAAGAAGAGGACATCTCCAAAAAAAAAAAAAAATTTCAGTCAAGTTGAGTAGGAGGATAAGAGGAGGAGGAGATTAAGAAGGATTTATATATTTTCTACCATTTCATCGTTCCGTTTCAATTCTACAACTAAGTAAGAAAACTCTCTCAATCCTCTCATTTTTTTTTATATATTTGAAAATTTCAGATTATATACATATGATAAAACGTCTAAACTTGTAGGTAGAATTTTATTTATAATTGTATGAAAATTTATGACAGTTCGTCAAATATTGGTAGTCTGAAAATCATGATAATATTGTGGAATTTGGACTTGCATGTGTAGTTTATACCATTAAAAAGATTATTGAAGATGTTATTTGGCCCTTTAAATCTGCCAGAAAGTTGTATGAATTTTTATACAATTTTATACTGAAAATTTGAAGATTATTTCTTCTACAAAGTTGTTAATAATGATGTCTAGTTCATCCACAAAATTGTTCAACAATTATTGAGTTTTTTACGAATTTATACAGATTTTTAACCAAATCTGGAGCTATAGACAGATTTTATTATGTATTTGAAAAATCATTAAAAATTTTATATTAAACCAAATCTGATAATTTCTAAGTAAAAAAATGAAATTTGAGAAGTCTAATTGCATAATAAATTTTTAGATCATAGAATTGATTTATAAATTTAAGTATGGAATTAATTTAAGAAATTGTGATAAATCTGTGTCATAAACACTCTTGAAATTTTTAAGAATTATTTATAAGTTATTTTTGGAAAATGATTTCTGAAAAATGACCATAACATGTTTATTGAGTATTCTGTAGATTTATATGAATTTTAGAGTTGTATAAGTAATTTATTTATAATTTTATTTGCAAGATATACATTCTGAAAATTTTGACAAATTAAGGAGGAATCAAAAATTATCTCTTCAATTGTTTATTTATAACTTATTTTTGGGATATTCTTTCTGAAAAATGACCTAAACATATTTATTGAATATTCTATACATTTTCACGAATTTTAGAACTGTATAAATAATTTAGTTATAATTTTTATTACCTAAGGTATAACTTGAAAATTTATGGACAGATTTAAGATCATCACTTTGATTATTTATTTGAATAAAAATCAGTTATTGTGTTGGTCTAATTCATCAAATATTGTAACTTAGTAATCCATGTATGGGTGTATTGTGGGTGTAATTATGATTTATCTCTTTCTTTTGGTATCCAAATTATTATTTCATACCATGGTTTAAATAAATTATATATTTAAATTTTGTACAATTGTTTATTATTGTGTGACATGTGTAATATTTTATGTTCGGATTTTAATGAGTTGGTATAACATTATTGGTAATTAAATTTTGAATTATTGTGAATATCTCAACGAGTAAAGAGACACGAAATTTAACCAATGATACATTAAAATGTAAAAGTGATGGGGTGAGCCCGGTCTAGAATCTTGCGCAAGTGAGTTGCGAACCCTAACATGGCACGGGAAGGTATTTCGGCTCTTATCGGTGTAGTGCGGGCGTCACAACATAGACCGTTCCCTTGGGGCAGACCGTGATGTCATGACTCGGGTATGTAACCCTGGTGCGTGGGCATCATTGGTAGTTACTGTAAGTAACATTTGAATATTTGACCAAGGGGGAGTCAGAATTGCCCGTGGCCATTGCTTAGCGGTTGAATGGAAATAGTGATCCGCGGGGAGTTACTTAAACTTATCTGATAAACTAAATCTATGAGAATTTAAAAAGAAAAGTGAGCATTTTCCTGATGATGAAATACTGCCTCTGTTTGTCATTTTTATTTATTTATTATCTATTGTTATTATTTCAACTGATGGCATTCCTATTATGCTTATTAAATGCTACATGTTATTCTGTTACTACACATTATTCATTGTGGATATTATTATCAAGGTGGGTATTTCGGGTTGTAGTATCTTATTGAGCTCGTCACTCATTGGCATCCTCGTTGCCCTGGCGTTTCATGCCAGGTATCGAAGAAACCAAAGGAAACACCAAGGTGTTGGAAGGCAACATTCAGCCCTGATTAGCTTGAAGCATGCCAAAGTTCCATGAACCATTTTTCTGAGTTTTCTAGTTTTTCTCTAGTTTTTTTTTTTTTTTTTTTTTTTTTGTGTACCATGACAAAGTTTTAAGTTTGACTGGAGTTGTATTTAAGAACTTTTAGTTTTGGTGTTGTTAATTAATGGATGATGGTAAATTTGGTGGCAACATTGATAAGGATTCTTAATTAAAAAAATTGATTTTAAGTTTTAAACCTTATTATGATGTCCCCAAATTTTGGGACGTCACACTCGATAATTTTGAACATAGAAGTATTGATCAACAAATAAACTTAAATCATATACACTCTTTTGTATAGCACCAACTCCATGTGCACATGGAAACCCTTTCAACTGCCACTCGCCACAAGAACATATTCGTCTACTAATGTCAATTGAAACAGATAGATGTGAATGTACCTCATAGACATCATTCCCAGATGAACTAACAATCCATGGCCTCGAAGTATTAAAAGCATCATGCAACTTGGACTCCATTTTGGGGCATATCACACCATTCTATTTATTAACAAGTTCCCTTCTTTTAGCAATTTTCCTCATCGACTTAATTCTTACACTATCAATCAACTTTGTTATAGGCAAATGGCATTCCTCTCGTACCCACGAATTGAAAGATTCAGCTACATTCGACCGTATCTCTCCAAAGCGTTGCCCTCGAAATATGTATTACTCCAATGATCATATGGTATGTCATCTAAAAACTTTTCAACTCCTAATCCACATTCAATCTTTAACTCAACCAAACATTGATGAAATGTTTCTTCAGTTGGAGCATATGCACATTTCCCAAACAAAGTGATCAACTTTTCTTTTAATCCATGAAATATACCACACAAATGATGCCTCAAGTAGGGATGGCAATCTGAAACCGGCCCGACGGTGACCCGACCCCCCGACCCCGAATTTAGTGGTTATTCACCAAAAAATATCCACTACGGGTCGGGGATGGTATTCAAAAATTCATCCCGATGATATCCGGGCCGGGGACGGGGATAGGTGTTTTAGACTTAGACCCGGCCCGACCCCCCGACCCCGCCCCGCTTAGTCCCCGAGGTAAAATTACCGTTTTGTCCCTAGATATATATATATATATATGCTTGTATTTGTTTAGGGTTTGACACAGACACACACACACTCAGCCTCTCACTCACACACGGCGCTTCTCTCTCTCTCTCTCTCTCTCTCTCTCTCTCTCTCTCTCTCGCTCACCACTGGTCTCTCCCTCTCTCTTTCATCTATCACCGCCGCGCCTCTCTCCTCACCGACAATCCTCCGTCACCACCGAGCCTCCCTTACCGCCTCACCTCTGCCGTTTACCATTTTGCCTCCACGTCTCTCTGTCTTTCTCTCACACACAAGACAACGGGGCTGTTGCTTTCTCTCCCTCACCGTCAATCCTCCCTCACCGCCGCTCCTCTGTCGCTGCTCTCTCTGTTTAAGTATATCTCTCTCTCTAGGGATTTCGATCTAGGGTTTACATATATGTATATATATATTATATATATATCTGAGTGTATATAGGGTTTCGATCTAGGGTTTTCTAGGGTTCGATCTGAGTGTATATATATATATTTCGATCTAGGGTTTTGTTCAACCTCTATTTTTTTTTCCTCTAAATTTATTTATTTTATATATATATAAAAAAATATATCTGTTTATATATTTGTTTATTATGAATCTGAAGGATTATTTTTATTGAAGATCTGTTTAGATTTGTTTATTTTATATATTATTGAAGATGATGATGTTGATGATGTTATTCTGTGTGTAGAAATTAGGTTCAGTTGGTTTGCTCACTATTGCCATTTGGTTTGCTCATCCAGGTATTTTCTCTTTATTGATTGTGGCTTCTGAGTGTATTTTACTTCTTCTGGTGTGTTCTAAAGTTGAAATTATGTGAAGATATTTATTTGTAGTTGAATTGTTAATTTGTGTCCAAATATCTGTTTGTAGTCGAAATTATGTGAAGTTGATTGATGTTTAGTTAATTTGTTTAGTTAACAATTGATTTGTTAATAAACATGGT
Organism: Camellia lanceoleosa; assembly: GCA_025200525.1. Classification (NCBI taxonomy): domain Eukaryota; kingdom Viridiplantae; phylum Streptophyta; class Magnoliopsida; order Ericales; family Theaceae; genus Camellia; species Camellia lanceoleosa. The sequence continues at coordinate 141,155,402 of CM045765.1, read as the reverse complement.
TTCTCTGAGCTATGTTGTTCATAGCTGACGAGATTCATTCCATCTCGCAAAGATGTGACAAGTGCTACATCTGACCAGAAGAAAAGAAAATACCAATTACCAGTCTAAAATCCTCAAAAATTCCTAGCTATTTCATAGAATTTTCAAGCAGATAATTCGCAAAATGAATTGTTGTTATAATATTGCTGGAGTATAATTGAAATTAAACGATGTAAATAAGAGCAACACAACTAATGAGGCAGAGGCCTTGTTTGGTAGAGCTGTGGGAAACTGCTTATAGCTTATGCCCAAACAGCTTATAGCTTATAACTTTCAGCTTAAGCTGATTTCCAGCTTATTCTCAAAGCATCTCCTGCCTCACTCAAAGAATAAGCTGATTTCTAACTTCCACAAAGCTATAAGCTATAAGCATAAGCTAAACCAAACATATCAAAACAGCTTAAATTAAGCTGAAAGCTGAAAATAATCTCTAACAAACAGGGCCAGAGTTTGCAACTCGAAATTTGAGGTCAAAAAATCTTCAACAATATTTATAGAATAGACTCCCCTTAGGATCCTCCACAATTTAACCACTCCCAAAATGAAAATTGAACAACTAGATTTGATTGCAAACATACAAAAAATATTCATAAACTCATTCCACTTTTGCATTGAATGACACAAAATGTATTGCCACTTCCATCGAATGGCTGAAGAAGTAAACAAAGTCGTAGATCCCACAACAATGAAGCCTTTTTGGTCCAAAGAAAAGTGTTCACAATAGTTTTAGAAGTCTTAAATAATTCTACTTCAAATTTAATATGCTTCTTGATAGATTTATTTATAATTTGTGCAGTTTTAGCAGACAATAATATTATGGCAATTTCAGTTTTGCTAGACAATGATTTTTTATTGGATGTGTGGGTGACTTTATGGATGAAGTTACGTTTTTGGGTCTTATATGTGGTTTATATTAGGTCTAGAATATTCTAACTAGTCACAATTTCTTAATTTCCTAATTTTGAGTTGTACTTTTTACAAAATTAGAAGAAGTCTAGCAGCAAAAAATATCTATGTAATTCATGTATTCAAGAAAATCAAGAGAGCGTTGAGTTGAAGAGAATTTGAGAGTCTGCATATGTGGACCTAACCTTTCCCCACCCCTTTTGTGCACTATATTTCATATGTTAATTTAAAAAATAAACAAATTTTGTTTTTCAGGCTCTTTTGAGTTTGGGTTAACCTATTTTCTCATCATTAAAAATTATATGTAAATGACAGGTATGTTATTGAAAACAGAGAAAGAAAAAAGAAAATTGATGTAAGAAAAAACTATTATTAATGGAATCATAGCTTAGTTTTGTTAATAAAGAAAAAAGAAAATTGATGTTTAGTTAATTTGTTTCTCAGTTCCATTAATTCAATCCATGTTATTAGTTATTATTAATTTGTTTCTTAGTTTCAGTAATCTACTTTTATGTTACCTCTGTTAATATTAATTCGATCCATATTATTTTTATAAAGGTTAAAAATGTCAGATGTTAACTCTCAAGCACCAGTTAACTCTGAAGTACCTGTTAATTCTCAAGTACCTGTTAACTCTCAAGTACCATTTGAGAGTGACGCGTCACAACATTCATTGCCAGCTACAAACTCACCTACAAACTCACCGTCTCCCCTCTCTAATCAAAATGTTATTGATTTAGAAGAAGAGTCTAATACTACTTGTGGAGGAACTAAAAGAAAACCTAGTGCTGTGTGGGAACATTTTAAAAAACAACAAGTCAATGGGGTGTGGAAGGCAATATGTAATTATTGTAATAAGCATCTTGGAGGTGATTCAAAAAATGGAACTAGACATTTGCATGATCACCATAAGAGTTGTACTAGGAAAAAAGTGATGGACATGAGACAAAAAGTGTTAACTAACAATTTTAGTAGAGAAAGTCCAAAAATGAATTATTATATTTTTTATCAAGATTTTGCTAAGAAAGAGTGTCACATGCCATAATCTTGCATGAATATCCCCTCTCTATCGTAGACCATATTGGTTTTAAACGATATTCAGCAGCACTTCAACCATTGTTTAAAGTATCTTCTCGAAATACGATAAAGAGTGATATTTTAAAATTTTATGATTATGAGAGGGTGAAGACATTGAGTTTGGTGGAGCATAATAAAAGTAGGGTGGCAATCACAACTGATATGTGGACTACTAGCAATCAAAAGAAAGGATTCATGGCTGTCACCACACACTTTATTGATGATTCATGGACATTGCAAAGTCACATTTTGAGGTATATTTTTGTAAATTTGTAAATCATTTAAAAATTCTATCTTATTCAATTCAATTTGCATGTTATTAATACTTGTTTATGAATATCATATTTTAGGTTTATTTATGTTCCATGTCCACACACAAAAGAAGTTCTTTGTGATACTTTGCTTGAGTGTATGATGGACTGGAATATTGATAAAAAAATCTCTACTGTGACTGTTGATAATTGCTCTACAAATGATGCCATGATTACCATGTTAATGGATAAGTTAAGTAATACATCACTTTTGTTGGGTGGTACTTTGTTTCATATGCGTTGTTGTGCGCATATTTTGAATTTGATAGTGAAAGATGGATTGGATGTCATACGAGTAGGTGTGGAGAAAATTCGAGAGAGTGTAGCTTATTGGACGGCAACACCAAAAAGACTAGAAAAATTTGAAGAAATAGTCAACTAATTGCGTATTCCACATACTAAGAAATTAGGACTTGATTGTGCAATTAGGTGAAATTCAACCTACTTGATGCTTCAGACAGCCTTATTGTATAAGGATGTCTTTTCTAGGTTGAAAATTAGAGAGCCCCAATATAAGACTGTGCCAACTGAGCAAGAATGGGAGTTTGCTAGAGAGATTAGTGGGAGGTTTAAGATTTTTTTTTCTATCACAGAGTTGTTTTCTGGTACAAAGTATCCCACAGCCAATGTTTGTTTCCCAGCTTTATGTGAGATTAGGATAACACTGTCTCAATGGCTCTCTTGTGAAATTGAAGTGATTAGAACAATGGCATCAAAAATGGTGGAAAATTTTGATAAATATTGGTTAGTGATACATGGTGTTATTGGAGTTGCAGTTGTACTTGATCATAGGTATAAGATGAGTGTATTGGAGTTTTATTTTGAAAAACTTCATGGAGACAAAGCTGAAGATGAAGTTGATAGGGTTCATCAGATTTGTTATGATTTGTTGCAAGAGTATCAGCACCGAGTTGGTATAGAGACTGATGTTGTTGGTGACTCTTCTACTCATCCAAAAATTGTTACAAAGACCCTTTCAGAATTTGATTTGTTTATTAGTAGAAAGAGAAGTAAAAAAATGAAGAATGTAAGATCAGAGTTGGACCATTATCTAGAAGATGATGTTTTGCCAAGAACTTCAGGTTTTGATGTTTTGAATTGGTAGAAAGCTAATGGACCAAAGTATTCGACCTTACAGGCAATAGCTAGGGATATTTTAGCTATTCCTGTATCCACTGTTGCTTCTGAGTTAGCATTTAGTACTAGTGGAAGGTTGGTGAGTCCACATCGTAGTAGACTTCATCCAAACACATTAGAAGCATTAATGTGTGCACAAAGTTGGTTGTGGGGTGCAGAGATGAAAGGTATTGTTTCATCCAATCTACATATTATTTCACTTTTATTATTTATATTACCATGGAATAATTTCAATACTGAATTTATATTCTTTACTTTTTAGGAAATTCAACATTGGAATCGGTGGGTTATGCAACTATATATGATGATGATGAGATCGACTCGAAAAAGTCGTGTGCCACTTTTGTGTTAGTTGTCATCTTTTTTGTTTTAATTGTTAACATTTTTTACTTTTTATTATTAGTATTAATTATTTGTTTTTTTCCTTTTGTTATTTAACAGGAATTCAAGTTGAAGGAGATTATGAAAGTTGTTGGGTGGTTTGTATGAGAATTGAAGAAACAATGGATTTGATTTTTTATGTTGTAACGGAATTTTTTTTTTTTTTAAATTTCAATTTTTGGGTAACCTATTCCTTGCGGATTGTGCTTGGGATTAATTATTCTCTTTGCAACTTGTTAAATTTTCTTTTGTGTGTGGGCTGTTGGAAATCTATTTTATTGTTTGTGTTATTTTGTTGAACAGGATGCTATTCTCTCTGCTGGACAGATTTATTGAATATTTGACAGATGTTTTGTTGAGGATATATTGACAGATGTAGAATAGGATGCTAGAATATTTGACAGATGTTTTGTTTAGGATGTTTTGTTGATGACACTAAATGTTGGCATTATTCCTACAGATGTGTGATATATTTTGTTTAGAATGCTGCTGGACAGATTCTTTTTTTTTTTTTAGAACTGCTGGACAGATTTATTGATTTGTATATATTGATTTGAATAGGACTGTTCTGCTGGACAGAGTTATTCATAGATGTTATTTTGTTCTTTACAAATACAAAATATGTTGACAAATATCATATTTGAAATATGTTTGAATTAGATGTTTACAGATTTTTTTAATTTGAAAATATGTTACAAATATGTTTGAATTTGATGTTTATAGATTTTTTTTAATTGGCAAATATGTTGACAAATATATTTCAATAGGATTGTTTACAGATTTTTACAGATCAAAAAAAAAAAAAAAAAACCACCGGGGATTTTTCGGGATCGCGGATCCCCGATCGGGGGCGGGCTATGGGTCCCCATCGGGGATCGGGGGCGAGGACGGGGACGGGGAATATCTCACTTTCGGGGATCGGGGACGAGGAATGTGGCCCCTAGCCCTGCCCCGCCCTGCCTCGTTGCCATTCCTAGCCTCAAGTTCATCTTCAAATGATATAAACAATAAGCATGGAAAGACGTTGGGAAAACCTTTGGCAAAACTTCAACTAATCCAAGGTTACGATCTAACACGAATGTAATATTTCGTTCTGCTAAAACAATTATACTCAAATGCTCCAAAAACCAATGCCAGTTGTCTTGATTCTCTGAGCCAACAATTCCAAAACAAACAAGAAAGAAACCTGCATGTACAAAATAGAAAAAAATGAGAATATTCTATTATTCTTAGAAAATGGTAATACTTTAACATTCAAAATATCAAACACTAAAATAAATAATTGTACAAATAAAAAATGCATATACAGCAACAATATTATATAAAATTTTAAAAATTCAATCATATTTCTAAATTGAGAACTTTCTCAATTCCAGAATGGAGAAAATAGATTTCTTGTGTACCTTGATTTCCATCTTTTCCTGTAGCGGCAAGTAAATTTCCTCTAAGTCTTCCCTTCAAAAATGTGCCATCAAGGAACAAGAGAGGTCGACAATAATTAAATCTACTAATGGAACCATGAAAAACAACAAATAATCTCTTAAACCGTTTAGTATCATCGTCACACTCAAACTCAATGTAACTCCTTGGATTGCAACTCTTTGCAACATCAACATACCATCTTAACTGGTCAAATGACATTAAGTAGTCTCCAAAAATATCACCATTTGTTTTCTCTACCCTCAACCAAGCTTGATGATAACTAACTCTCAGCCCATACCCCAACTTAAAATCCCGAACAACATGAACTGGACATGTCAATGGATTATCACGAACACCTTCAATAATCAAATCAGCAACTAAATCAGAACTCATACGAGAATGATTCATTGTACATACTTCAGCACCACTTGTGTAGACATTGTTGAGCTTCCTTATATAAAAGAACCCATTAGCATTCTCCACTCTACCATGAACATTCCACTTACAACCTTTTGTCTCTCTAAACAAACATTGTGCGGTAACACGAACTGTATCATTCTTAACAATTATGAACTCAAATCCACACTCAATAGAAAACTTCGACAATGCATTACGAAATTCAACAATTCCACTTTCAAATTTCTGTCCTATATGTGTAATTTTAACTGCCCAACTAGCAGACAACGGTACTTTTTCCTTGTGTCGACAAAATGATGATAACATATCAACCTCTTCTTCAACCTCCAACCTCGAATTCCTATTGGATGATATAGATGCTCTGTTTGACAAGTTCACAAATTTATTGTTGTCATGAGACAATGCAATATCACAAACTTCAAGCTCCAACATTGACTCTCTTTCTCCATAATCCAATCTTTTGTTGAGATTACCACAGTCAATGGCTGAGTTTTTTCCTCTCACAACAACACCAGTACACTTTGAATCAAAATGCACAACTAATGCCAACAACAATTCTAACTCCTCACTGTTGTCCAACGTACAACTAGGATGTCCAAGCAATAAGTAAGATAGGCAAATGTTATCAGATTGCAAACTATCTCATTTCAAACATAGCTTATCAAGCAACTGATCATATGTAACATTCCAATCAATTTTAATTGCAAATGTGCAACCATTATACTTGCACAACAAAAAAATCGGGATACTCGTAGAACCTTTACTCATCTTTCAATCTAAAAAAAAAATTAAAAAATAATAAAAAAAGATCACATCAATAAAAGCTAATACAATACTCAGTTTATTGAAACTACAAAACCAGAACAAATACTTCAAACGATACTAACAACTTTATCAGTTTTCACAAATCACATTTTCAATTCATAAAATACCAAACCAAACTGAGAAATCATCCAGCAAATCACGTCTTCAATTCGTAAAAATCCAAATTATTCAACATATTCTCATAAATAAATTCAATCAAAACTAAAGAAAATCGACACAATACATACCTATAAAATCAAAACAATACATACCTATAAACTAGCAGATTAATTCTTCAATTTATAACTCCCAATCGCACATAACAAACTCCAACAGATTTCAACTCAAAAGGCCTCAATTACGAATCTATCAAAACTGAGAAATCACTTTACCTATAATAGCGAACCAAGCCAAGAAATCCCTCAAGATCCCTTGTGATTCGAATCTTCATCTACTTCCATAACTAACTTATTTTCTCTTCCTAGAAAATAACGTCAATGCCATTATATATATATATATATACTTGTTTGGATTAAAGAGCAAAAATGCCTTTTTACCTGTAAATGCAACTTATTGGTTCAAAAACTTTTTGCTAGGACCAAAACTACTGCCAAATATGTAGATAGAACTTTTAATAATTATTCCAAAAAACAATTATGTTGATCAAATAATTGTAACTTTTTTTATTTTAATTGGGTTTGTCTTTAAAAAAAAAAAAATCTATTTTAAAACAATAATTAGTATACCCATTAACACACCAATTAGATACAATAATAGGTACGAGCACATTGAGTGGTGGAACTCACATATATGTTTTGTGCCTTAGTTAGAGACAAATGTGATTAAAAAAATAAAAATAAATAAAAAAAGTGCTAGAGTTATCGGATCCACCTAATTTTTCTATTAATGATATATTGGTACCTATAAAATGAACTATTTAAATTATGAAAATAGTACCTGTGATGTATCCCACTAATCCCTCAAATTCATATTGTAACTTGGAACAAATCAATACATTATTTTTTACTATTGATATTTTACGAAAAGACAATCATTTGTCTGGTAAAAAAAATGCTATTCACCCACCTTAGGAATCCATAATTTATCTCAAATGGGTTGTGTGGTAGAGATTAAATTGATAAAATATGAGATCCATGAGTGAAATGAATTTGAATCATTGATTTTTTTTTAGGTAAATTTTGAATTGATAAGGGTAGATTTGTAGTATCATTGATCTTGTAATGTAGAAAGCAACAAGAAATTATACATTCTATAAAACTAAAGTTATCCGAATTTTATAAACACCTTGCAAAACCCAAAAAATTACAATGACACAATAAAGTTGGAGTTGTAATATTCTCAAAGTAGAAAGGTTAAGAAAGTAATTTCCCTCAAAAGTAACATTTAAATCTTATATCAGGCTGAAAGTGGCTAAAGGAATAAATGAATTTATCAACAAATCCAATGAATTATCAAATTGCCTAAAGCAATAGTAGGAAATTTCAAAATAGGAATAAATAGATAATCCAATGAATGATCAAATTACCTCAAGCAACAGTAGAAAATTTCAAAACAAACTGAGGGTTAAAATAGGAATAAAAAGACAAGCCACCAACACCAAAGCTATTCTTATATATATATATATAGGCATTCATATTTGCTATTTAGATGGTGAAATTTATATATTAGATAGTCCAAAAATAGCTCTGGAGTTACCATATGCCCCCAAGATGCCCAAATATATATATTTTTTTTTTCAGATTTACGTGTAAATTTTAATAGGTGAATTTATTATTCAAGAGATCATGTGAGAATTAATGACGTTTTTCATCAACATTATTAAAAAAAGTCACTAATTGTTAATTTTCAGCGACGGTTTAAAAATTGGGGGATGCACCAATAAATCCCAAATTTACATCTTGTAACCCATTTAGTCCTATGAATTTTCTTATGAACCGTTAGGTCCTACCCCAATGTTAATGACCATTGAACATCATCAAACATCAACAAAACATTATCAAACACATCAATAACATCAAACATTAACAAAACATCAACAAACATCATCAAAAAAATTATGAACATCATCATCCTCAACAAACATCATGAACAAAACATCATCAAAAAAAATTATGAACATCATCAAACATTCGAACATTCGAACATCATCATTAACCATCAAACATTAAGATTATTCATCAAACATCAACTACTAAACATTAGGATTATTCATCAAACATCAAATATTATTTATCAAACATCAGATTTATTTTTAAAAAAATTGAAACATTGCTCAAGATCCATCATCAAAATAACGATTAAAAATTGTTTGGATGTTGATATTACAACCACAAAAGGCAGATGATTATTTGGTTCTATTCCATGTATACATACGTACATATATAGATGATTCGATTCTAGAGAGAGAAAATGCGAGGGTTGAGTTTGAATCTGGAGGCGAGAGAAACGGAGATGCCGGAGATGGTGTCGGAGACGATTGATCGATCAATCGGCGGCGATATATATGTATGTATATATATACAGAGACAGACTGTGTGTCGCTCTCTCTCTCTCTATCTTCTCTCTCTATTGGGTTTCTATCTCTCTATATGTATACGCACCTAACCATAGATGGGAAGGGGTGAGGCTTGGTTTGTACCCTGCTCTGTGAGAGTTTGGAGAGAGAGATGAGAAAAGGGGTTAATACAGACAAATAATTCAATAAATATGGCCTAATCCCTTTGATTTTGTTTTTACTTGGAGTTAGATGGTTGGTCGTTGTGCCAAGCATAAGTCTTGATAGAAGAAGAATCATGGATCTGTCTGTTGGGGAGTCGATTAGGGCTTGTATTAATATGATTTGATTTGAACATCACTGAAGAACATCATGATGTTGATGATGTTCGTGTCAATGTTTTTTTTTTTTTTTTGGATGATGTTTTGTTAATGTTTGGTATTGTCGATTGGTGCAGTTAATGTTGCTAATGTAACTAATGTTTTGATGATGTTAATGATGTTGTTGATGTTACTGATGTAGATAATGGGACTAAATGGTGCATAAAAAAACTTATAGGACTAAATGGTTTAACTTTCTACCACATAGGATTTATTGGTAATTTTTCCCTAAAAATTTTGTTACAAAAAAAATTACTAATTACAAGTTTGAGCAACCGTTTAAAAAAAAATTATTACAAAAAAAGTTGTTAATTCTCAACTTTCAGCAACAATTTGCAAAATTCGTCATAAAAAAAAGTTACTAATTATAAGTTTTAACGACAATTTATAAAAATTTTGACCAAAAAAAAAGTCACTAATTATAAGCTTTAACGACAATTTATAAATATTTTGACCAAAAAAAAAAGTTACTAATTGTTAATTTTTAAAAAAATTATTTTTAGCGATGATTTTACTATGACTTATTTTCAATAGGACTTGATAGAAATGAAGTCTAACTATTAGGACCTATTAATAGTTTATCAATTTTTTTTGAGTGTTGCCATTTACCCTTACCTTTTTACTTTAGCCCCCTTGTTTGCACCACATTTTATTTTTCTGTCGGTTATGGCCTGATTGATTATGGTCAAGTTCGATTATGGTCTGCCGATTAAGACCATAGACTATTTTTAAAAATAACCTTGGCTACATTTGTTTTTATTATTATTATCTCTGTCGACAGGCATGTTAACGTGGCGTGATAGATGTATTAAGGACGTGGCATGATAACATGTTAAATGGAATGCCATAAAGTTAACAATTGTAGCAATTTGAAAGTTAGTTGGTGAGATTAAAGAGCTAAGATCAAATCAAGCACCAAATCTGCAAAATGGTTCTTATCAAATATGGGATATAGTTGAATAGAGCAAAGATCAAGGAAGATCATGGATTCTATGAAGATAAGATATGGTTGAGTGGAGTAAAGATTAAGAAAGATCATGGATTGATGGTTATAACATAAGGTGGCCAAGCAAGTATAAAAGGAGGACTTGAAGAATCAATGAAGGGGCATCTCTCAATCATCAAACACTCGCAAAAAGTTTATATAGGAGTAGTTTAACGTATCATTTTTAGGAATAGAATAATGATAGCTTTCTCTAACCCCCCTCCCTCTCCCCACTTCTCTTCTCTTCTTCTGTCGGTTGCTGTATTTCTTCAATCTTTTGTTCTTGTTTAAGTTCTTGTAACTAGTGACAATTCATTCGAATTAATACATATTCTACTCGGTTCCATTTTCTTCTTTATTCAATCACCTCCAAGGAAGTTCTTAATCTGTTTAAGACAAAGAACTCAACCACAGAGCCTGATTTTTTATTTTTTGTTTATTGAAATATGTTTAGGCCTGTCAATCAATCACTGTTGACTGGGCTTGAACTGAATTTTTACCAACATAAATTGGTACGCCCGGTGGGACCATTCTAACTTGGAGTGATGATGGTGAAGAAGCAGACTTATCCTTATAGAATCATGCCTTCAATAGGTATGTTTACATCTTGTGAACCCATGGATATAAACTGCCAATGGAGTGACAGTGTTCCCATGGATATAGATTATCAGTGAAATACCTCATATTGTGAAAATTATCAGTGTTATGATGGGGGGGTTTTACTGCTTATTGCCAACATAATGGCATGACAAATGATGTGAAAAGAATGATTTGGCATTGTGATGATGAAATTTATTGGTGCGAGAGTGAAATCTTGGCCCTAAAAGAAAAAATTAATTCTCTTTATAGGCAAAATTTCCAAATAATTTTGTCATCTCCGTATTATTTTACACAATGACATTTAAATTACTGTGATAAAAAAATTCATCAACTTAAAGGCTAAATTTTCCTAATTGATGGAGAAATTATATATTGGAAGCAAAAATTAGAAGACATAATGGCCAGTGAAAAATTAAGATATGTAAATAATGTGGCTCATAAGATTAATACACATAGTTTTGAAGAGCCAATCATTCATGAAGAGCCAAGGTATGTTGCTTGAAAGGTTAGCACATCAAGTCATGAAGATAATATGACTTTGAAAAAATTTCATAGGCCATTAATGACTAAAATTAAAAAACAATCCCTTCTCTAAAAAAAATATTGCGAATTCTAATGGTAAAGGTTCACTTGGGGGGCATGACGTTTTGCCAAACATAGCAAAAAGTGACAAACCATTAATGGCTAAAATATAAGAACAACCCCTTCTCTTAAAAAATGTTAAAAATTCATCACAAAGTAATGGTGAAGATTCACTTTTTTTGGGGGGGGAGGGGGGAGGGGAGGAGGCATAATTTTATGCCAAAGATGGCTAAAAAGTATGAACGTGGAAGGCATGATTTTAAGTCAAGCATGGCTAAAAATTATGAACAACTCACATTTGTTGAATTTGAATTTTTTGACATTGTTAAATTTGTCAAAAGTTTTGATTTTCTAAAACCATTTAATATTATGGTTTCTGCTACCCAAGGACTACTATGGGTTTGTGATTCACATCAAAAGTTAATTTTGATGAACTAGTTAACAAAAACATCTTTGATGGAATAATAAAAAAAATGGTCATATAATAGCCAATACTTGGCCAAACTAATAATGGCCAATGGCCAATTGGTTATACTTTGCATGAAAGCCAATTTAATGGCTAATTGTTTAGTGCCAACACATGTCAGTTTAATAGTCGATGGCCAATTGGTTATAATTTGTATCGACAGAGGGCAAATTGATTGTTTTAACTACATTTTATTTTTCTATCAATTGTGGCCTATTAATTATGGCTAAGTTCAATTATGGCCTGTCGATTGAAATCATAAACTATTTTCAAAGAATAACCTTGACCACATTTATTTTTATTTCTGTCGACAGACATACTATCATGGTTTGAAAAACAATAATAATTGAAAAATGCTATATGTAGTGAATTCTCTTTAGCCAAAATATGGTTAAGAGAGACTTGTTTTGTTTTAAAAAAAAGGGATGTGGCTCCTTGTTATGTCACTTGGCAGAGCCAAAGATGAAGTGTTCACAAATCGATAGTGATAGATTACTATGGGTATAATATAACTTTTCAAGAAGTCAAATTATTTACCATAAAATATTTTCTGTCGATTGTGGTAAAAAGTCTTATAAATTATTTAATTGGATTTTATTCTTCAATCCATTTAAATGAGGGGGCATTGTTTGCACCACATTTTATTTTTCTGTCGATTATGGCCTGATTGATTATGGCCAAGTGCGATTATGATCTGTCGATTTAGACCATAGACTATTTTTAAAAATAACCTTGGCCACATTTGTTTTTATTATTATTATCTCTGTCAATAGACATGCTAACGTAGCGTGATAGATATGTTAAGGACATAGCATGATGACATGTTAAATGAAGGGCCATAAAGTTAGCAATTGCAGCAATTTGAAAGTTAATTGTTGAGATCAAGGAACCAAGATCAAATCAAGCACCGAATCAGTAAAATTGGTTCCTATCAAATATGGGATATGGTTGAGTGGAGCAAAGATCAAGGAAGATCAAGGATTCTATGAAAATAGGATATGGTTGAGTGGAGCAAAGATCAAAGAAAATCAGGGATTGATGGCTACAACATGAGGTGGCTACGCAAGTATAAAATGAGGACTTGAAGAATCAATCGAGGGACATCTCTCAATCATCAAACACTCGCAAAGAGTTTATCTAAGAGTAGTTTAACGTAGCATTTTTAGGAGTAGAATAGTGATAGCTTTCTCTAACCCTCCCCCCCTCTTAAACACACACTCACACACTTCCCGTCTTTTCTTCTGTTGATTGTTATATTTCTTCAATTTTTTGTTCTTGTTTAAGTTTTTGTAACTAGTGACAATTAACAATTCATTCGAATTAATACATATTATGTTATGTTCCATTTTCTCCTTCATTCAATCACCTCTAAGGAAGTCTTTAATTTGTTTAAGGCAAAGAATTCAACCACAAAACCTAATTTTTTATTTGTGTTTATTGAAATCTGTTTAGACCTGTCGATCAATAACTATCGATTGGGCTTGAACTGAATTTTTACCAACACCCTCTCATTTATGAACCCCCACTCAACTAAATGAGTCCTTTCTATTTTCTCTTTAAACCCCCACCTTAATTCCAACTAGGGCTGTAAATGAACGAAGTTGTTCACGAACAAACTCAGCTTGGCGCGTTAAGGGTGGGGCTCGACTCGGCTCGGCTCGTTTAGTAAACAAGCTGAGCTCGAGTTCGAATATTAGGCTCATGTAGTAAACGAGCAGAGCTTGAGCTCAAATAAGTTCGGCTCATTTGTCTTTATTTAAATTATATAATGAATATATTATTTATAGGACTCTCAAGTAAAAAATCCAATTCTATATTTCTTATGTCCAAACGCCCACATGCTACTTTATTATGTCCATAAGAATAAGCCTTTGCGAAATGACAAAAGTACCCACGCATATATATATATACACATGGTTCCCAAATCAAAACCCTACGCAAATCATTTTTCTCACTCAATCTTCCTCTATGCAACTCTCTCTCTCTCTCTCTCTCTAGATTGACAGTAAGCTTCGATGCAATTTCTCGGCCCTGATCAAGTCTTAATCAACGGTTGTGAGCGACGGACCACCAGTTGCGTATGACGAACCACCGGTTATGCGTCAACTTCCATAAAAACATCTCGATCTACTTCGATCTAATTGCCGGCTAAAGATAGAGAGCGATGGTGTTGCAGAAAAAGAAAGAGAAGAAGATTTGTCTCACCTTCAAAACAATTTTCGTCCTTCATCTCATCAGCGGCGGTGCTCCGGGATTCGATCGAGGCAGAGCTATCTTATCTCTCTCTCTCTCTAAAACCCGAGGTCCGACTTTCGTTTACTCAGCGCCGACTCTCATTTCAACCACCAAACACAGCCGTACAAAACCAATCTCTAACTCAGCCCATTCATGTGAGACAAATTAAGCGACGATCGAGGCTGACTCGTTATGTTCATAAATATATATGAATCTGTGTATATATATATTTTGAATAAATGTGTGTATATATATCTATTTATTTTTCTATATATGAATCTAAAGTGTTTGGACTGAAATGGAAAATGATATTGGAATGGTTGAAGAAGATAACCTCCAATGAAGATTTCGCTAATCTCATTGAGGAATACGATCGAACTTCATCACCGCCTCCTAATTTTTCTCTTTTCATCTCTCTCTCTCTCTCTCTCTCTCTCTCTCTCTATATATATATATATATATATGAATTTGGTTCTTAGTTTGAAATCAATTTCAATAGATAAAATTTATACATATAAAATAGGCTTTGTGAAATTAAATAGGCTTGAACAGATAGTGAAAAAATTGTAACGGATAAAAATTTGAACAAATAAATTAAACAAATTTGAACAGATAAAAAAATGAACAAATAGAAAATAATTTGAACAGATAGATATAAATTTGAATAGATAAAAAATAATTTGAATAGATAGTTGAAAAAAATAAAAAATTAAACAAGTAGGAAAAAACTAAACAAATAAAAAAATTGAACAGATAAAAAAAATTTCAATAGATATGAAAAAAAAATTCAACAGATATGAAATTTTTTTGAACAGATAGTCAACGAAAGTCAACAAATAAAGAAAAGCCAACATGTATAAAATTGAAAACAAAATGTCTTTCAAAACTAATAAAAAGATTTCTCACCAAACTATTTAACAAATGATAGATCGTTCACCAACAAAAAATATGTATTAGACCTATTGCCTTAAACACTCTAAATTGGATTTATCACAAATTTTCTCTTATTCATATATTAAATAATATAGAAATATATATAAATAATAGTATAAATACATTTTGTATATATTAAATAATACAAATAATATTTTTATTTAAATAATATAAATAATATTTTTTAAAAAAATCTTATTGAACTAAGCCGAACCGAACTCAAGTTTCATTAATATTAATGAG
The DNA here is from genome assembly GCA_025200525.1 of Camellia lanceoleosa. Lineage (NCBI taxonomy): Eukaryota > Viridiplantae > Streptophyta > Magnoliopsida > Ericales > Theaceae > Camellia > Camellia lanceoleosa. The sequence continues at coordinate 141,139,969 of CM045765.1, read as the reverse complement.
CTAAGCCAAGCCAAGCCTGAACCCAGTTACTTATTGAGCTCAATAAGCAAACGAGCCGAGTTCGAACTCAACAAAACTCAACTCAACTCGACTCGTTTGCAACCCTAATTCCAACTATACCCTCTCCTTTTGGACCCCAACTTTTCTTCTATTAAACTTTTCTATCACCTTGGCCCTCACCACTGGCAGTCCCTAAGCTCTCCAATGACTTTCCCCCGACAACCCTCCCCCTCTCTAGGCTCTCCCATCTCCGACGCCCTCTATCCAGCAACTCGACATTTGCAACGACCCCTTTAAACCCTACCTTTAAACACTACATTACAAATATATACATACACATCCATGTCTATATTCATATATTACAATCAAAAGAGTGAAATTTTGAGTTTTGATGACAACTTGAGTCATTCAATACATGATGCAGTTGATGTTTGATCGACTGTTTTCCAGAATTTTTTCACATAGTTTTAATTTTTCAAAATTTATTTTCACAAAAAACGGCAACTACATGAGACAATAGGTGTTTTTTAATTATTTGTTTTCAAAACACAATGAAAACAAAAACAAAATACAGATACCGATAGCCTAAGGGCACTGTGCAACTGTGAAAACTCGAACTCAAAATAAATCCATATCAAAAATAAAATCTCATCAAGTTGTAAAAATAAATCAGTTACCGAAACCAGAAAATGACAAACTTCTACTCCCATATTAGAAAAGCTACAAGAGTAAAACATGAAGAGCACTGGATATAGTATTTAAATTCAACCAAAGCAAAAAACAAAAATGTGATGCTACTCCATAAAACAGCAAATGAAAACTCAGCTTAGCAAAACTTGGAATTTCAGATATCCAAGGATGTGGAGGAAAATCCAATTTAAGCTCCAATTGTTTGAGATTTGTTGAGGATGACTCCCTCATATTTGACCTGGAACCACTTCATTGAGTCCTCCTTCGTAACTCTATGTTGGATTCCAACACGTGACTTGCATCTGCGGCGACGACCCACACGGTACCCTGGGCGTTCTAGAACAACATAGAAGTCCATCCCGTAAATGCCAGTTGAAGGGTCATACCTATCACGAGCATAAAAGAGATATGAAAGGTCAGGTCCAGATGCAATTTCATGGAAAAATGAATTATGCCTTCCAAGCCAGGGAAATCAAATCCCTAGCAAATGGCAAAACATTACCCCCACATCAATATAACAGAAAACAGAAAAGTGGAATATCCAAAACTAAAACCTAATGTAGCTGATCATAATAGAAAAGGAATAACTATCAGTAGCTCAACAAGTATTAATAAAACCTAAAAACCAATCTTAAGTACCCTGAGTTCAAAATAACATCTCCACAGCCCTTGCGTCATCACTGAGTTGCTTTTCTCCAAAACTCCAAGCCCAACACACATTCATTAATCCACCCATGGGTTGCAAAAATATCCAACCAAACAAAAATGCTGACTTCAAATTACAAACACATCTAACGCATGGTTTATGCTCATGTTATGAGCAGCACACTTAACTTTCCTAACGAATGTATCAAAAAAAATCTAGACCAAACACAACAGATCAACATATAATTAATTATTATCTCTGAAACCGTGAAACCATCTGTAGTATGTGTTTCTAATCCATGATGAAATTACTCAGAGTTTCCCAAACAGTCTTGCTCATTACCCTCCTCTACTAAAAAATTATAAGCATAAAAAATATAGACCAAGCACACTTGCCCAACAGATAAATTAATTGTAAACACCCAAATAGTCTCATGCATTGTCACTCTGAGATCATGAGACCGTCTGTAGTATGAGCTATCTAATCCATGACAAAATTACTAAAAACAGATCAGTTTTTAAAAACAAACAAATCTCTAAAATCTTAAACCAAACCATTTATATAATTCATGCGAGGGGGTTCAATCATCTACTAAAACAATATTGACTATCTACCTCACTCCCACAATGAAGAAAAGGGTAAGAAATAGTTCCCAAATAATACTTGGGCCAAATTAGACATATAGATCATGTACCAAAGTCAATGATTCATCACAAACAAAAGTTCTAATCCGTAGCAAACTGAGAAAACCCACTTAATAATAAAATGAACAAAATGTGAAAAACTAAACAATTTACTATACAATATAAATGTAAAAACACATAGTAATTTAATGCGTCAATGTAGACTCACTTGATACCAAGATCAATGTGTTCCTGAATACCAAACCCAAAGCAGCCAGTATCACTGAAGTTCCGGCGCAACAACTCGTATTCCTTTACCTTCAACCCACTCTCCAGAAGCTGCATCGCTTTCTCGCCCCTCACCGTGACATAGCAAGCAATCTTCTCATTACGCCTGATCCCAAATGACCGAACAGTGTACCTCGCTATTATCACCAACACAACATAAATCAAATCAATAATCACACAAACAAACAAAAACATCAAATTCAAGAGAAAAAAATAAATAAATAAAATTTGATTGTAGTACCCTACCCTTGGAGAAGACAGGTGTTTGGCCACTCAGTTGTTCCAAAACCTGGGGTTAGAAATGAAAAGAAATTACAATAAAATGAGTGAATGAGAGATGGTGTGAGAGAGAAAATTCTAGAGAGAAAGAAAGGAGGGGGGGACCTTGGCGGCGCGGGTGAGGCGATCGCCGCTTTCGCCGACGGAGATGTTGAGGACGAGTTTCTGGACTTTGATCTCTCTCATTGGGTTCGAGAGCTTCTTCTCCGAAGCCTGTATTCATTCAGATTTTTCCATTATTCACACACAAACACAGTCAGTACAACATACATCTATATATATTCATATCATAGAGATATATATATATATATATTCATAACATAGAGAGAGAGAGAGAGAGAGAGAGAGAGAGAGAGAGAGACCATTGCGAATGCGGAGGAGGAGCAGAGGAGCAGAGAGGTGAAGGAAGCGGCAACAGGAGTGGATTAAACGGTGGATGGAGATGAAGGAAGAAGCTCCTAGGGTTTTGTTTAAAATGACGATAATGCCCTGTCAATGCTCTTATCTAATAATCCCGTATTGAGTTGGTAGGGAAGGGTAAAATGGGTTATTCATAAAGTTAAAAATGAAAAACGAAAAAGATAGATAAGTAATGTTAAACATCATAAAAATAAATAAATAAATAATAACCATGAAGATAATTATAAAAAATTCTTCACTTTCAGATTACACATATAATAAAATACTACATTCTAATCAAAATATGAGAAATCATCATGATATATTTCATGATTCCTAATATTATTCAAATATAATCTCTGTTGCCATGAATTTTTTTTTATGATCCTTAATATTATTTTTTCATAATCTTTAATATTATTCAAAAATATTTTCATGATATCTAATATTATTTTTTCATAATCCCTAATATTATTTAAAGATATTTTTATGATCCCTAATATTATTAATTCTTTTCACGATCCTTAAATTTTTTTATAATGTCTAATATAATTCAAAGATATTTTTATGATCCCTAATCCCTAAATTTTTTCATAATCCCTAACATTATTCAAAGATATTTTCATGATCCTTAATATCATTTATTTTTTTCATGATCCCTAATATTATTCAAAGATTTCATGATTCCTAATATTATTTTTGTCATAATCTCTAGTATTATTCAAAGATATTTTCATGATCTCTAATATTATTAATTTTTTTTATGATCCCTAATATTATTTAATATTATTCAAAGAAATCCCTAATATTATTCAAAGATTTCATGATCCCTAATATTATTTTTTCATAATCCCTAACATTATTCAATTCATAATCCCTAATACTATTCAAAGATATTTTCATGATCCCTAATATTATTCACTTTGTTTGGCTCTGGTTTTCAAAAAATTTTACTTTTTTATTTTCTGTATTTTAATGTTTTTAATATTTTTTTAATATTTTAAGCAATTTTTATTTTTATTTTTAGACATACCTAACATAAATACACTTAAAAAGTATAATATTTGTGAAAAAAATATTTAAAAAATATTGACAGAGTCCTACTAGGAATCACACTCCCAAAGATAATATCTATCCTGATAACATCCTATTCACTGCCTACCAAGTGAGACGGTTGTAACACTTTTACTTAGGCTGGTAGCACAATCAACCTAACTCAGAGTAGCCCTGCTCTAAGTATTGGACAAAGAAAATAACGCTGTACCGAGCTGAGCCAAGTTTGGTCCTCTACCTCGATCATACCTCGGTCCCTCTTGGACCACATATAATCTGCCCGATCCAAGTTTTGGGCCGAATATCTGCTTGGACTAGGACCGAGTTACTCCATTTCCTACCACAGCCTATAACGCGACCCAATGACCAAGAGACTACACCTAGCTCGGCCCATTCTAACAGATGGACTTTAGCTCGACCTAATTTATATATAAATTACCCTCTCAATTGTCCCTTAATTCCATCTGCGAAGCATGATTAGGATTACTGTCTTACATAGTCGGGATAAATGTACTCAACTGAGATAAGGCCTTTCTTTCATCCTCCCGATCCGCTCAATTCTAACGTGCCTTATAAATCACCAAGCATGTTCTCTGACACCTTCCTAAACGTAGGACACATGGCAAGGCACCACTGGCCCCTTACCTATGGTACAATCGTTACACAACTCAAAAATTTGAAACACCCCACCGTTTTTTTACTTTTTCCCAAAAACGTACCATCACTTTCACTGCACATCCTCATATTCTAATCTCTATATTGCCCACTGTTCATCTTCTTCGCCTCGAAGACCCTTTGATCCAGAGCCAAACTACTCAGATTTACCCATTGTTGCATCCAATCAAAATTGCAACTTTGCTCTCGAGGTCTTGCAATCATCCACCAAAGCTATCCTACTGTTCAAAAAGCCCCGAATTTGAGCTTCAAATCTGTAAGTACCTCAAACCTTCCCTCTTACTCCATAAACACTCAAGGTGTTAGTGCTTTAATGTTCAATGGCCCTTGTTCATAGGTTAAAAGTAACTTAATCGTACATTTGAACCAACAAAAGAGTTTGAATATGTACTCACCATAGTCTACATACCTCTATAAGCCTTTAAAATCACTACTACTGAAATGGATCCTTTCTAGCAGGAACTTGAGTTACCCTTAGATAGTGATTTTGATCCAAAACTGTATTACAGCTAAGCTAAAAATCAGTTTGACCAAGTACTTAGCTTTGACTAAACTAAGATTCATCTAACTAGGCTAAAAACCTCGTCCATCACCACAGCCGAGCTACAGTCGCATCGGTTGCGGACAGATTCTGTTTGCCAACCGAGATAAACCCACGTTGCTCCCTTGTTTCAAACCGTGCAAACACCAAACCATCTAGGCTAAAAATTGTTTTTTCAGCTCGGCCATCACACGAGCATAACACGCTTTTATTTCTCTACTCTGCAGACTTGACTAGGTTGTCCAAGCACACCATTCACTCTGCCCCTTGGCGGCATTACTCGACCAAGCCAACCTCTGTTCGTATCATCACCATGCTAAGCTGCCGTTTAGACTCCTAAAACATTAAACTTAAACACATGGGCAAGTACCGATTTATAGTAAGCTCACCAGGTGCTCTAGCCGAATTTTGGAAGGAATATAACATCCCTGATGACGTTCAATTCACATTAGCCGAGCTGGAAACAACACCAAACAACACCATGGGGCAAGCCTCGTTTTGTTCCTTTCACCATTCTATCCATTGTTAAGAATGGACTTCGGTTTCCCGTTCAGCCCTTAATATGCGAGTTCCTTAGACAAACCCGATTATGTCCCACCCAACTATCCACCAACAGTTACAGAATAATCAATGTGTGGCCGAACTAAACCGTCGTCTTGGCCTCAACCTCAGATTGGCTGAGCTGTTCCACCAATATTCCCTCGGCCAAAATAACGACGGTTGGACATCAATCTCTTATTGTCTAGTACATTGCCAAATTAGATGCTTGGCAATAGCGGGGCCTTTCTTGAACAAACTAAAATCCCAAGCTCTTCTTCCATCTTAGACCCTCTTACGCCATGTGAAAGTATATGAAGTTGCCTAACCTAATAATTTTTTACAACTTATTTGTTGATCTTTTGTGACATTGGTAATTGTGAATTCATTTTACCAAAAAAAAAAGGAAAAAAATATGAAAATTCAGTATATTTTTCATATTCTGTGTATTTATTAATTTTTTAAAATATTGTTTCACAAATATTTTACTATTTAGATACATTTAAGTAATGCATCTAAACAATTAAAAAGATTGCTTAAAATTTAAAAAATAAAACGAAAAACAAAAAATTCAATTTTCAAAAAACTGAATTTAGAAAACTGAAACTAAACACAATAATTAATTTTTTTCATGATCCCTAGTATTATTTTTTCATAATCTCTAATATTATTCAATGAAATCTCTAATATTATTCAAGATATTCTTTGTTGCCATGAAATTTTATTCATGATCTCTAATATTATTCAAAAATATTTTCCGTTATTATTCAAGATATTCTCTATTGCCATGAAATTTTTTGTGAAATTTATTTATAAGTCCTATTTGGGAGACTTATTTAATGTTAAGTCCTATGTAATTTCTTATAGAGTTTCAAGTCCTATTTAGATAGAAACATATTCCATAAAGTCCTATGAGTTGTAAGTAAATAGTATTAGTGTACTATTATACCATTATATGTTTCCATATTATTGATTATTATATCATTCACGTATTATGTGTTTTGGAGGCTTTTAGGAAAGTGGATTGTGCTGAACACATCCGTAGGCGTGAATGTCGCATTTTTCGTTAATTCTGGTGGATTTTGAAAATGTTGATTATGTGGATGTAGATATGGCCAATGTTGTCTTAAAAGTTGGAGGTTGTGTTTTGTTTGCTTTTGCCGATTTTGAATCCAAGTGATTAAGGAAATGATGTAGGGTTTCTGCTTCTCCAGTTGGTGCGTTTTGTTGTTGTGTGTTTGCCAATTGTTCATTTGTCACTGACATCTTATCTTCTATGGCTTTGACAATCTATTACAACCATCCATTAGCACACTATCATTAGCCTTCCATGAAGTTACATTGAGGTTGTAATGTTAACCCACATTTACAACGTTGTTATGTCCTTTGTGTGTTACGTTCGGTTGTATTTGTCTTTCAATTTATGTTGTGTCATTGTTGTATTCAATGTTTACGTACGTGTCACATTACGTTGCACAAAATGACTGGGGTTTTAATTTTTTAATTTGATGTGGGTTGAAACACGTCACATTACGTTACGTTGCACAAAATTACAACGTTGTTATGTCTTTCATGTTTAATCTTTTAATTAAGTGTTTACATAGTTGATATGTCACACTGTATGAAATGTGACGACATGGAAAACAATGTGATGACATGAAAGACAATGTAACGTATGCCAATTCAAACATCAACTAAATATACCCAACACAAACCACTAACCAAAGTTGTATTGTTTGTCATACAAAATACAGTTAACGTCATAATGTATATTACGTGACTACATATTTCACAAAATAAAAACATAACAACATATCCACATTCCCCCACACGTTCACAAATGTGACACTTAGGTAGTCCACGTAAACGTCAAATCGCAACCACAAATGTGACGACATGAATTGGGAATGTGAAATCACAACCACATTCCGGAATTGTGTTACTTTCATTATCCGACTCTCTGTGACAATTTACAAATAGTTCCACAAATTCATGGTCACATTCAGAAATGGGGTCAGATTCATATTTAGAAATTATTCATATGGGGTCCCTTTCATATTCATAACTTACTTACATGGGGTCACATTCATGTTCAAAAGTAATTTATATTTGGGTCACATTCACATTCAGAAACTAGACAACACATAAAACAAGGACATGGCACCAGTCACATTCAACAACTTACTTTTGTTACTTAATGCGCACAATCAAACGACATCGTAGCACAACGTAAACTCCCAAAAATCAAACTATCAAACACAATCATTTGCATGGGTTCCAAAAATAAAATAAAATAAAATAAATAGACCCCATATTCGGCAACACAACAACGAATCACGCACAAAACATCTAAATTCAACAACCCGCCGAACCCCCCTCCTAGAACACCAACAACTAAGTCACATAACACACAATCGATAACCCCCACCTATATACTAACATCTTCAACCCGAGAACTATCAAAACCTGTAATCCTCATAAAACTCACAAAATATACAACTACCATTACAGCTTTTGACTGAAAGAAATCAAAATTATCAACAATCACATATTCACATAAACCCTTTTTATGGGTTATTAACTAAAATCAAATGAATGAACATTGCAAAACAGGAGGAAAGCCACACTTCCGTTTTGGAGCCATCCTTCGTCTTCGTTCATTGGAGACAAGATTTCATTCCCACCGTCTCGTCGAACCTCACATTGAATTACGCCCCTTCTCCTCTCGGTGGTAGGTTTCCAAATGTTCTGAAATGAACCAACCGTTCACATTAGAATAATGACACAAAACATATCTCATATATTTTGTTTCCTAAAATTTTGCATAATCAAAACTATAATCTCTAAATATAACGTGTATTTTGAATTTCAAATTCACATCTACATAGATATGATCTATGGTAATATTTAATTTCCTATATATGGTTTTGCCATTATTTATGATATTAACAAATAATATTGAGGGTAAATGTGTCAACCAACTTTTTACAGGACTTATGGGAACATAAGTTTTTACTTAGGACCATACGTAGCATAAGTCTTCCAAATAGGACTTATAAATAATTCTCCCAAATTTTTTTCATGGCTCCTAATATTATTCAAAGATATTCTCTGTTGTCATGAAATTTTTTCCATGATCTCTAATATTATTCAAGATATTATGCATTACCATGAAATTTTTTTTATAATCCCTAATATTATTCAAAGATATTTTCCGTTGCCATTAAATTTTTTTCATGATTCCTAATATTGTTCAAGATATTTTCCGTTGCCATGAAATCCAAATATTATTCAAGATGTTCTCCGTTACCATGAAATTTTTTTCATGATCCCTAATATTATTCAAAGATATTCTCCATTGACATGAAATTTTTTTCATGATCCCTAATAATATTGTTCAATATATTCTCTATTGCCATGAAACCCCTAATATTATTCAAGATATTCTCCGTTACCATGAAATTTTTTTCATGATCCCTAATATTATTCAAAGATATTCTCCATTGCCATGAAATTTTTTTCGTGATCCCTAATAATATTGTTCAATATATTCTCCATTGCCATGAAATCCCTAATATTATTCAAGATATTCTCCGTTGCCGTGGAATTTTTTTTATAATTCCTAATATTATTCAAGATATTCTCCGCCGCCATAAAAGTTTTTCATGATCCCTAATATTATTCAAGATATTCTCTGTTTTTATGATCCCTAATATTATTCAAAGATATTCTCCGTTACCATGAATTTTTTTTTCGTGATATTCTCCATTTTCTTGATTCCTAATATTATTTAAAGATATTCTCCATTACCATAATTCCTAATATTTCATAATCCCTAATATTATTCAAAGATATTCTCTATTACCATGAATTTTTTTTCCTCGTGATCCTTAACATTACTAATATTATTCAAGATGATATTGTCCATTGCATTTTCATGATCCCTAATATCATTCAAAGATATTCTCCGTTACCATGAAATTTTTTTGCATGATATTCTCCGTTTTCATGATCCCTAATATTATTCAAAGATATTCTCTATTACCATAATTCCTAATATTATTTAAAGATGTTCTCCGTTACCATGAAATTTTTTTTCCTCGTGATCCCTAATATTATTCAAGATGATATTGTCCATTGCCATGAATTTTTTTTTCATGATTCCTACTATTATTCAAAATATTATCCGTATTCTCTGTTGCCAATTTCATGATCCCTAAGATTCGTTTGGGAAGTGAATTGACTTTTGGACTTTTTAGTTATTTAGTCTGGGGCTAAAAAACCTCGTTTGGAAAGGATTTTTTGACTTCTTTAACTTTTTGTAAAAAAAAGAATATAATGATTATAAGTTGAATGTGATGTTTTGTCTTATTAGGTTAAAAAGCTTATTTTGTCTTTTTGTGACTAAAATAGCCCCAAACCCAACTTAAACCCATCTTCCCAAATAAAGACCTAATATTATTAGAAGATTTTCTCCGTTCCGTTGCCATGAAATTTTTATCGTAATTCCTAATATTATTCAAATATATTCTCCCCCTAATATTATTTAAATATATTCTTCTTATCATGATCCCTTATATTATTAGGAGATATTTTCTGTTTGCCATAAAATTTTTATTATAATTCCTAATATTATTCTAGTGTTATTAGGAGATGTTCTCCATTTGCCATGAAATTTTTATTATAATTCCTAATATTATTCTAGTAAAAAAAAAAATCCATGATCTCTAATATAATGAAATTTTTTTCATAATCTCGTTGCCGGGACTAAGATTTCATAATCTCTAATATTATTATGAATAATGATTTGTCCCTTAAAAACAATCCCCCTAATCCCTCTAATTTTCTTTTTTGAAAAATTATTTTCTTTTTATTTATTTTTTTTTTTTTACTTAAATTGGCATTTAAGGGGATTCGGGGTCTCCATTTTGGGGGACCTAACACTGCTGTATTATTATTCAAAGACATTTACGTCGCCCGTACTTGAACTCGGGTCTCTCGGGGGGAGAGCTCAGTACCAACTAGACGACAACGAATTTGCATGATTAACATACATATATAAAGCCTTGTTTAATATCGGTTTTTTTTTTAAAAAAAAAATTTATATAGAAAAATTTAGCCAAAACTCGTCTATTACTCCCTTATTTGGTGAAAAGAATAATTCAATCTATTTTGTTTCATAAATTTCTTAAGGGCGAGACTCATAATTGAGTAAAGATAAAGTAAAATATTTTTTTTTGCTTAAACAATATTACCAAAGTAACATGTTGCTGTCAAATAGATTAACATATTACAATTTATATCAATTTCAATGGTAATAACTTTTTTTTAAAAGAATTTCATAGTCAAAATATATTTTATTTGATAGATCTTGATGAGAGAATTCTAAAAATATTAATTTTATTAAAAATTGATATCTAAATCAAAAATTATATTATTTTAAAGTTTAATATTTTGATAATAGTGATATGTGTTGGACTTTTTGAAGGAAAACTTTTTATACTTATCTTAATACATTAAAATTTTATTACGATGAAATTTTGACCAAATCCCCCTTTTTATAAATTAATGTGTTTGAGAAATTACAATAATTAGTATTTTTTTGTAGGTAAAACAATTGACATAACATTTGATTTTTTCTTTTACGGATAATAAATACTTTTTTTGTCTTTTTTTTTTAGTAGATCCCAAACGATGCTTACATAAAGAAAATTTTAATAGTATCATGAATTAATCTGAAGCAGTTATTCATGAAACCATTTTAGGTGCAATAATACATATCAATTAAAACATGAGTTTATGTTTTAGTCGAATTGTTACAATAAGCACATGACCAGGGGCGGAGCCAAAGTTCAATCATTAAATAATGGCAGCAAGATAAGTTCATCGAGATATGAGTTTAGTTAAATCTATTTTATTTGTAATAAATTTTGAATCAAATAAAGATAAATTAATATAAAATTTAATAACGTTATTATATATAGTTTAATGTTTTATCAAAATTTTTTATTTTCATATAACTTTTTATATGACATGATGGGTTCTATCATAATTCTGATATATACATAGATATTTATTGTGTAAATACACAGAATATAAAATAAAAAGTTAAAATAAACGTGATAATAAATAGCATATGGCTTGAAATTTAAAGAAGTAATAATAATGTAAATCTCATTGATGAATGAATGAAAAAAATATGAATGTAAATCATAGCAATATCAAGATGTGTTGCTGAGTGAAAATGGAAAGATTGAAAAGGGACAGAAGTAAAGAAAAAAGAAAAGAAAAATGTTATGAACCATGAAAATTTATCTTGAATTTTATCCTAAAATTATAAGTGTGATGTAGATTTAAAGTTAGCGATATGTGAATCACATTCACAATGAATATAAATCAAAGATAATTGACTCTTCAAAAGATAAGGATAGACATCCATCTTGTAGTCTTTAAACCATTGATTTTTTTTTTTTATAAATTTTTTTAAAATATTTTTTCTGAGTTTTGTAACATTGCTAAACTAATTAAAATGCAAGAAATGAATTGTATTATAAAAAAGGTTTAAAATCACTCCAAAAGTACATGGAGAACACGTAATAAACTCCTTTGGGAGTACAGGATACCTATAAAATACAAAACAAAAAGTAAGATAAAACGGAAAATTGAGATCTTTTGAGCTTCACTTAGAGACAAGGAATGGATGGCCAAAATAAATTTGGAGGGGCCATTTACTGCAGTGCCATATAGAAAATGCCTAGTATATGCAATGTATTCTCAAAAGTTTGCAGGGCCAGGACCCTCCCGACCCCCTCTGCCCCTGCACATGACTTCATTATTTAGTGAAACGCTTCTCTGGTTCTGTTTGATTAAATGAAAATTTGATAGAAAGTGAAAGTAAAAGAAAATGAAGCGAAAGAAAAGAAATAGAAAATAAAATATATTTTCTTGCAAATATTTGATAAAGATGAAAATTTTGTAAGAAAAGAAAAAAAAAATTTAAATTTTAGTTATAGAAAACTCAAACATTCAAATTTTCTAGTGTTTTTCCCCAAAAATTAAAAATTAATTACAATGCTAATGTGACTGTACAAGAAAAAGTTTTCTTCCACTTTTCATCCCTTTCAAGCTAAATAAAAGTGGAGATCAGCAGTCTCTCCTCTTTCATCAATTTTTGTTTTGAAGAATCAATCTATGCTTGTGGGCTTGGTTTGGGTTTTTTCTTATTTTATTACTAGAAAAATTGACATTTGTGGGAAAAAAGAAAAAGGGTAAACGTTAGGCATTGATAGTTTCTTACTGGAATCACCTATTGTAAGAGTTTATTTGAACGCTTGATCTCTTTCAATAGTTTGCTGCAAAACCTTAGATTGCAAGGAGAATGAAAGTATATCATACTGTGATCTTTCAAGCATAACAAAAACCCTAATTTTTAGTAATTTTCGGAAAACAGATTCAGAAAACGAAAACAAAGAAAGCAGTGATATTTCTGGATCAACTGGTATCCACACCACAAAGGAGCATGTAACACAATCTCAATGATATTCATAGTTTCTAAATGGAATCCACTACATTCCTACAGTCATGCCATGTATGCCAGACAAAACTTGCCCTTCAACACAAGCACTCAGCACCCAAAAGCAAAACAAAAACAAAAACTCTTGCATACATAGAATTTCCACAATGAAGCTCAGAGGTAACAAAATGGAACACAAAATGCAAATTCTATTTTCACTAAAACTTGATTTGAATATTTTATCTGTAGTTTGTGTACAATGAAGACTTTTGAATAACAGAAGTAGGTGAAGCTGAAAGTCACTCGAGAATAGAGATGGCAAAGGGAAGCGAAGAAGCTCACTAAAATTTTGGCCTAACCATCATTGCTGGCCTGCAGTATTAAAATATCAATGCAAATTCAACAATGGAAACTGTAAACAGAACTGTCACACTAGTGCTGGTTGTCAAGTTGACATCTTCGCTATTTGAACCTTCATATCTTCATGGCTAAATAATATTATGAAGCCGCAATGATGCATAGTAAGAACCCTTTTAATTTTATTTATTCACTTCAATTAAAACATATTTACACGGAAAAACCACGGCAGCACGAAGGCTATAACCAGGCATGCCATCAAGAAGTTGCAAAATGGCTGTCCCCGCCAACATCCTCCGCGCCTGTTGGAAGTGTTAGTACCATTACTGGCAGTTCTTGTTTCATTCCACTCTTCCATGAATCTGGTATCCCCAACACCTGTAATGTTTTTGGCGGTCTCACCACAAATTTCACACTGTCTGCACACATGGAAAGAAAATAAATAAACAAATGACAAATATATTTACTTGAATATATTTGTTAGGGTTCAAAGAAGTTCTAGAATAATACACCATTTGTTTTAGACTTTGAAATTACTAGAGCATCACACTTCCGCAAATAACCAATAAACTAGATTAAAACCAATGAGTTATTCCATTGAAATGACAATTTCTAATTTTTAATAGTAAACAAGAATACCTATGTGTAAAACATGACTAATCCCTTTCTAAGATTAAGAAGGAAAAAAAATATACTAGAAAACCTCAAATATGATCATGATGCCATATGTTGGTAATGTTCCCCTGCGATATCACAATATCTCCAATATCAATTTCGTATGTGAAGATCAAAATCACCATTATGTATGCCATACAATGAAAATCTGAGTTTGAAATTCACATAATTATATTTTATTTTCATTATACAAATATCTTTGATAAAATGTAAAAGTACATCTTTTGGACCACATAGAACAGAGCAAAAGGGTCCACATGATTGAAACATATGTGCTGTAGAAGTGTAGATTGCCTCGCAGAATGTGCACACGAGTTCAACTAATTAAAAGTATTGGCCCAAGAATGTTTCTTAAAACAAAAACGTATATAACATTTCAAATCTCAGCATGATAATGCCTTAAAATGAATAGCAGCAGAAATTGAAGCACCAAGGACAGCCTAATTTAAAGATAACGGTAATTTATTCCTATGTTTTACTGAAATATAAACATGATGAAAATGTCCCAATTGCCAGGTAAAAATAGATTCACCATAATAAAAATTTCTCCTATATTCAAAATTGAAAGAATTCCAGGGATAAGACTAATCCTCCTTTGGTGGAATTTGTGTGCACTGGCACTAAGTCAAAACTCTTCCCAGATGTGCCGTAGAACTGCATGTTCATGTTTGACAATCAGAAACATTCCACACTTGCACACCAAAAAAGAAATGAGAATTCGCAATAGCAACCCATGTGAGGAAACAAAGCTACATCAAAGGATCACAGTACATAGCAACATCAACCACAAAGTTGGAGAATATTATTTTTCAGGTGGTCCAACTTTATCTGATTTGATAAACTTCCAAACAACTTTTCTAACCCAAATATTCATTAACTTTTCATTATTTAGCTAAATTTCATCAATAGTAAATCTCGAATTATATTCAGATTCTTAGCTGAATTAACAACAAAATATTAACCAGACATCTCATTTGAATTTAGGAATCAGATATTTCCAATTTTGGATTTTTTTTTTTTTTTTGATAAATAAAATTTTCAATTTTGGTTTATTACGCTCTGTTTGTTTCGGCGGAAAACATTTTTCAATGGAAAACATTTTCTATAGAAAACTTTTTTCAGAAAATGTTCTCCATAGAAAACGTTTTCCTATGTTTGGTTGCATTATTGAAACTAATACATTAATAGTTGCATTAGTGGTGGAAGTAGTGGCGGCGATGGGGTGGAGGAGGTGGTGGTGGAGGTGGAGGTGTTGGGGTGGTGGTGGCGGGTGCGGGGGCGGCGGTAGTGGTGGTGGTGGTGGTGATAGTGATCGGGTTGTGGTGGTGGTGGCAATGTGGTCACATTGGTAAAAGTTTAGTTTGAAAAATGTTTTTCACTTTTTAAAAGTGGAAAACATTTTCCGCCCAAATATGTTTGTTTTCCATTGACCATGGAATATGTTTTCCATTGAGTTTTGTTTTCCACCGAAACAAATAGAGTGTGTGTTAGTGAATGATTTATGTGTTCCACTCAAACTGAATCCCATTCTGATTCATGGTGGTGACTATCTGAATTAAATACAATTATGGGTGAAGTTGAAGCAGACACGGTCAAGTGAAGTCGACCTCACAAGTGATTCAACATAGCATATGGAAAAAATAAATAAGAGAAGGGTCTCACCCAGGTGGCTCCCCTCAGCGAATATTGCTGTTATTGGTATAAAAATAATAATAATAATATGCATGATGCTAGAGTTAACAACATTGTCTACTTCTGCATTGATTCATCAAATTTTCACCTATTTATGATTTCTCAAAGAAGACTAGCAAGCAATATCACATTTCTAATTCCAATCCCATGTTAAATAAATTCCGCATTTTAATTTGATTTTAGCAGCTAGCAGTGGCAACATAGCAAAGCTCCATCAAATTTTACTGAAAATGTGTCCTCTTATTTCAAGATTATTTAGTGTTCTCATAGAAACTTTTCAAACGTGGTGCCACATTAGTGATGCATAGTATCCTTGCGTTGCCCTAGATTCAGAATCTGAGAATTTTTTTTTACTTAAATTGTTTCTAATGAGAAAAGCTGACAAATTTTCAGTTAAAATAGGATTCTTCTAGTAATGGAATCAGCGTAAATTTTGAGGTCCAAGATATTATTCCTCGTGTCCATAAAAGTAACCTTTTATTCTTGTCTAGATTGCTAATTAAAGTCACACACACTCTATGCCAAAGCTCAAAAGTAATCATCTTACAATTATACTGAATCATACCAAACTAGACAATTCACTAATTCTCAGATACATCAACAAAACTAACGACAAGGCTCGTCTTCGCGTCCAATTTCATATCAAATACAAAACAATTAAACAAAGCAAATCAAGATACCATTAATACTTCCATTTTCGACCCATGAAATTCGAGCAATTTGTGAAAAGAAAGAGAGCAAAATTACCTATTCCCTTTTAGCTTAAACCAGGCCTCGGCACAATAAGTATGCACAATTCCAAGCTCATCTTTACAATCGCAACCGAGTTCAATCAAACCAGTGTTGGCCATCATCACAGTCACATTAGTAGTCGTCGGTGGCCTTGGCGGTGTTTCTGGATCTGAACTTAAATGGCAAATTCTACAAATTCTTTCCCCATCCAAATTCTCACCCAATTTCCCATTTCCACCACCATCACCACCACCACCAGACTTGACATCAATTACACAAGAATGCTTATCATCATCTTTCAAATCCGTAACTTTCCTCTCACCCACTGATTCTTTACTAGATCCCAACCCATTCACTGTTGCATTTGAATTCCCAGCTTCCTCTACTGATCTTATCACAATCACACTCTGATCAACCGAATTACTCGAATTCTCATCAGCCATAACTCTCTCAAATGAATTATTACTTCAGAAATTAACCAAACAATTCACAATCAAAACATATTTATTCAAAACGCAAACAATGAACTGGGTTGAGTGAAAAACCTCCATTACAGTTCATTGAATCCAATACAATGAATAAAAAATAACCCGTAAATGTTGGGAATAATAAGAAAATAGCGATCTAGATCACCTAACTAGGGTTGAAGACAATTGAATACTTCAAATCCAAGCAGAGATTGAGCAATCAGCGGAAGACAATTGGCAAGAGAAACGCGCTTTGCTTTGGTAAATACACAAGAATTTTGAGATCTAAGCTATCGATATCAAGGGTTTTGGCTCTGTGTTCCAACTATTGAACCCTCTATGATTATCTATACTAGTTGTAATCGTGTTATGCACGGCCTTTATAAATTTAAAAAAATATTATAATTATTTTGAAATAATTTAATATTTTATCTTGTAATATATATAAAGTATGTAAGTTAATTTTTATGTTTATAATTTTTTAAATTATTAATTTAAAAAAATTAATATATATATATATATATATCTATTTAGTGTAATTTTTTTTAATTTGCATTAAAAAAAAAATTAAATTTGATTAAATGAGATTAAATGAATTATGACATCTTTTTTTTGTTATAAAAATATACAAATTTAAAAGTAATAATGAAGACAAATATATAATTTTACTATTAAATGTGAAATAAAGTGATATTTAACAATAATTAATATGATATTTCTATTATTAATCCAATAATTTAAGTTACATTTCTTTTAATTTCAATTTCATAACTAAAAATACAATATGAATATAGTACATATACGGATTTCTAGTCTTTAAGAATAAAAAGGTTTCAAAATATTTTCAACATTTCATCATTTTCTTTTAATTTTTTTAATCTAATTTGACTATAAATTTGAATTATTTTAATTTTTTCATTCAAATTTTATCAATTTTTAGAAGAACTTTCTTTTTTATTCCAATTTTTTTTTTCTCTTCATCAATTTTGATGGAAAAAATAATAATTTCCAACACTTCACCTTTTTAAATTTTTGTCAAATTATAATTTGATAAAAAAAAATATTAAGAGTTGAAGATTCTCTTAATTGGAATTATAGTGAAATAACATCTTGAAATAGTGAAATTTTGAATATGTGGTTGGTTGAAATACATAATTTGATTAATTCTCTTCTCATTTTTGTATAAAAATTGACACTTATGACTACATTATTATAAGTCGGATTATGGAAAAAAAAATTGAGATGTCAAACATTTTCCATTTGTAAATATCCTACTTATTAAAAAAAGTAAAAAGAAAAGAAAAAGAAAAAATGTGTAACTTTTGGATATGTATTTATCAGTTTTGTTTTGTGGATATAAACAACTGATATTTCAATTTTAAAAAAATTAAAAAGTAAAAAAAAAATGAATTTTTTTGGAATAAAAGAAGCCATCAAACTCCTCTATATGCTATTTGAGATAAACTATTTTAATCACATAAAAAAATAGAAATTATATTTAGAGATTATCCCTATATATTATGTTATTATATACAACTATAACGTTAACAAATTAACTATAATATACATGAAAAGTTATACTAAGCTTTTATTTTCAATTAACTAAATTATAATTAACAAGCTAACAAATAGCAGTAATGGTATAATAGGATAGACGGAGGATAAAAATAAAGAACACAATGATATTTAAAAAATTTAAATTTATCTAGTTATACAAAAATCTAATGTTATAATAAAATCTTAAATTCTCAATAAATTTTCACATTTTTTATAAAATAAAATGACAATAAAAAATAAAAAATTCAATACCCATTTTATTTTACTTCAATTTTATAGTCTTCATTGAAGAAAACAAAATCCGATCAAAATCATTGGCATGAAACGGCCATAGATACTTCGATTGCAACCATTATTGCCAATAATTATTCTACACCATGTAAACTTGTAAATAAACAAATAAATCTCATTAAAATCGAAACCAAAACCAAACCAATAATAGAGAAAGAGAATCACACAGGGGAAAAAATAAAATTAAAAAATAAATAAATTTATAGAGTGGTGGGATGTTACCTCCAACAACTTAGACCTCGCCTAGCCCAATCCGTCAGTTCCTGTAACAACCTAAAAATTTAAGTTATCCCTTAAATTTTATATTATTATTATGGTATTTTCATTATATTTTTCTCCATATTTTTCTAGACCAAAATATATTAAAATACAATATTTTCTGTACAACAAACGATACGTGCCCCCAAGACTGCTTGCCGCCCATGTCTCCTTCACTATATAAATAGCTATCTATCAGCAGCAGCATCATCACCAAACTCTCTTATTCTCTCTCTCTATCTGGTGTCCAAGTTTTATAAATAAAACTTTGAATTTAATTTGGAGTATCTAGTGGATCGCAGTGAGCGAAAGGTAAAAATTGGAATTAAAGTTAAAGTAAGTTATATTATATCTCAAGTTAACATTATATGTTTTACGTATGTTTTGAGTTACCATAATTTATTTTACGCAATTTATGTTTTATAAATTACATTAGCATTTTTAATTATATAATAAGGAAAACCCATTAATATAACTGTTTATTAAAATGTGTTTTGAATAATTATTTTATAAGTACTACCACAGAGGTCCCCTGCCTTGAGAAACTTAAATAACCATTGGCCTTATGATTAGTCACTTTATGACCTTCTGTCTGTCAGGATCCACTGACACTCTGATTTCTAGTGTGAAGTAAAGTGTTGTACGGAGCTAAGTGCTACACTATTGTAGAAGCCACCTCTAGAGTTCGTACGAGCCACCTCTTGAGTCCATACATCTATTCCGTTCTGTACCGTGGTTATGATTTTTGGTGTAGAGCAAAGTGCTATACGGAGTTAAGTGTTATACTATTGTGGGAGTCATTTCTAGAGTTTGTACGAGCCACCTCTTAAGTCCATACATTTATTCTGTTCTATACCGTAGTTATGATTTCTGGTGTGGAGCAAAGTATTGTACGGAGCTAAGTGTTACACTATAGTGAGAGTCACCGCTAGAGTTCGTACGAGCCACCTCTTGAGTCCATATATCTATTCTGTTCTGTACCGTGGTTATGATTTCTAGTATGGAGCAAAGTGCT
Organism: Camellia lanceoleosa; assembly: GCA_025200525.1. NCBI lineage: Eukaryota > Viridiplantae > Streptophyta > Magnoliopsida > Ericales > Theaceae > Camellia > Camellia lanceoleosa. Next base: position 141,119,681 of record CM045765.1, on the reverse strand, counting down.
GTACGGAGCTAAGTGCTATACTATGGTAAGAGTCACCTCTAGAGTTCATACGAGCCACCTCTTGAGTCCATACATCTGTTTTGTATTGTGGTTATGATTATTTTGTTTATATGATTTTTGTATTATATGTCAAATGATTTTTGTATTTTAATATCAAACTTTGTTTAGCCAATAATTATCCATAGTGAATTTTATGCCCTCATGCTCTTAGTATAATATTTCTCACTCTGCCATGTGCTTATAGTTGTTTACTAATTTTCAGGAAACAATGCAATTCAGAAATAGCTTTTGAAAAATCTTAGACGTGGGGCTGCGGAATAGACACACATAGCACTTTTATAGTATTTTTAAACGTACATATCAGCCTTTTTTGTCAATAAATTTTGTTATAAAAGTAGAAGTTCCAATAATTATTTTGGTACTCTCACTTTAATATTGTTTCCATTTGCGCTTATTATTTAAGAATTGGCTGAAAGTAACTTCAGTTATTAGCCATAACGATACTTAACCCTTGGGTAGGGAGAGTGGGTCGTGACAGCTTCTCCGCCAGTGCTTGCGAAATCTAAGAGTTAGAATGACTAATTAGATTATTTTTTAAATAAGACTTGAAAGTTGATTAATTTGTCTCATTAAGTAATTTAAAATTTTGATAGATATACATAAAAAAAAAGAAGAAGATAATTTTATTACTAAATCATAATTCAAAGTTAGATATTGTCATATCTTTTGGATATCTATATCTAAATTCTTATCTTCTCTATTTTTATGTGGTTTCTATTTGTTTATTTTTTTAATTTAATTTATTTGTGGTTTTTATTTGTTTTTAATTATTATTATTTACGTAAGTTATAATATGAGTTAGATATATGATAGACATGTGAGTTTTATTGATTTAAAGTATGATGTTGAGAAATATTTTTAAATTAGATTTGTTTAGATAATTTTAAAAATTTTAAAATTTAAAATTGAATATTGAGAGGCAAAGAAAGGTTTTAACTGAATAAATAAAAATCAAATTTGTTAATCTTATTTGTTTGTATATTTGATTTAAATTTTTTTTGATATATTATAATATAATATATAAGATCAAAAATGAGTGAGACCTCCCACTGGGGGGTGACCCCACCACCCCAATGAATGCTGATTGGTTCAAATTTTTTTTTTTTTTATCCTCCTCTCTTTGACCTCGAAATTTTTTATTTTTTATTTTTTTTTATCCTCCTCTCTTTGACCCCACGTGTATGTGGGGGTGGTGGGGGTCACCCCCAACTGGGAGTCTCTATCAATTTTGATATAAAATATAGATAGATACCTACAACTTTCATAAAAAATATTATCTAATTTTTTGGAGAGAGAGAAGGAAGACAAGTTTTAATATTTTTTTTTTGGAAATTGGTGAGAGAGATTAGGATAGAGAGATTATTAATATTTTTACAATGTAATTTTTTTTCTCCTTTTTTTTTTCGCAATGCAATTTGTTATTTTTTAATAAGAATTTATATTTGTTTTAAATATTTTTTTAATATACAAATTATTTTTTTAATTTTTTATAAAATAATTTAACAGTCCTATTACTAACCATAGTGTATATGAGAAGTTGAAAATGGTGTGCTAGTATGTATGAGAGAAATCAAAAAGACTTGTGGGGTAGGATAAGTCAATAAATGCTGAGTTTTTTTTTTTTAAATCGAGTTTTTTTTTTTTAATTAAAAAATTAATATTAAAATATTGGAACTCCCACAAGACTTGTGGGTTAAAAACTCATTTTCCTTGTATAATACATAGGTAGATAGATATGATATCTATCCATTATAGAAATAGATAATTTGATGGAAATGCTATTAAATTTAATTTTTTAAAATCCTGTTATAATTTTTAACCTTTTTTTCTTTTTTTCTTTTTTCTCTTTTGACTAAGGGGTTGTTTGGGGCGTCCTAAATAAGTGCACTTTTTGTTTTTTTGGACTAAAAAATTGAGGTTGAAAATATGAATGTTTGGGTTAACTTTTTGACTTTTTATAAAAAAAATGTGTATTAAAAAATTGTATAAATTAGTTTGTATAGAAAAATTAGAATTGAGAGTTATGCAGCCGTAATTGTTGACTTTTGATGAATAGTGATAATCTTTTAACTTTTTGAATAACTTTTTAACTTTTTGACTTTTTTGAAACTTCTCAAACTTGGCCTAAGTAAAATTCTATAAGGGCATCTTTAATGTTATATCAATTTTTTTCATTAAATTTGAATAAAAAATTGAGTAAAAGCTCCATTTGATATCAAATGCACCAATAGAGGGTTTTGTATGTTCATCAAACTGTTGGTCGACCGGCCAGTGTAATTTTTTCACAAAATTTTGCCTTGAGGTGGTCATCCGGGAGGATATCCGATGGTGAAAATTCAACGGCAATGAACAGTGATTTGATTAAAGACACATTGGTCCTCAATTTGATGAAAGAAAAGTAAAATTCTAGATTTGATGAACCGTTTGGAACATCCAATGATGAAAATCTAATGTCAATGAGCGGTGATTTGAAAAAAAATACATTGATCCTCAATTTGATGAAAGAAAAGTGAAATTCTGGATTTGATAAACCGTTGGAGGAGTAAAAATTAACTTTTTTCATCAAATTTAAATTTAATGATGGATTTGATGAACCATTGTAGATAATCTAATACACACCCTTTTACCATATATGCACTTTTTAGTTATAACTAATTTTCTTCTTTAGTTATGTCACTACTTTTTTTTTCTTTTGTTGTGTCATTATTTTTTTTTTTAGTTATGACATTATTTTGAAAAGTTTAGTTATATCTCATGTGGTGTTTATTTATAATATTTTCTTTTTTGTTATAACTCAAAAAGTATAAAATTATATCATTTTTTTTCTTTAGTTATAAAGTACATATTTTCCTTTGACTAAGGCCTTGTTTGGGATCTTTGAAAAAAGCCAAAAAGTCAAAAAGTTACTCAAAAAAGTTAAAAAGTTAACACTATTCACCAAAAGTCAACAATTACGGCTGCACAACTCCCAATTCAAATTTTCTTCTAAAAACCAATTTTCACAATTTTTTATTACACATTTTTTCATAAAAAGTCAAAAAGTTAACCCAAACATCTATATTTTCAACCTCAATTTTTTTGTCAAAAAAGACAAAAAGTGCACTTATTTAGTCTTCCCAAACAAGGCCTAATTGTGTTTTGATAAGGTAGCCAGTTTCTGTTTATAATTTCATTAGGAAACAATTTTTTGGATTTTTATAATAATAATAATAATAATAATAATAATAATAATTAACCATTATGGTCTGTGGTAACTTGACAAGAATAGGGTATGTATTAAGATATCTGTAAAACTGATTAATTAGAAAGAACAATGAGTCGATTATTTCGAAGTAACTCATCAGTCAGTTCTAGGTCAACCACTTTGCCTTCAATACCTAATCAAGGATTAGTAATTAATGAAGAAGATGTTGAAATACAAAATGATCAATTTAATAGAGATTGGAATATACCGAAATTACAAATCAAAGAAATTTATAAAACAACATTTCTACAGAATGTTTTTAAAGTTGCATTACATGTTAAAACAATTGAACAAGTTTATGCTTTAGAAAACCTCGAGAAACTTGCAGGTTATTTGATACTAAATTAATTAAAAGACACAAAGATAATGGTTACAATTTTATTCACATTGGTCTAATTCAGTTGGTCTTAATCCACTTACACCGTTGGAAAAAATACTGCTTTTATTATGCTTAAGAGATGCTCGCTTTTCTTAATTATAATGATAGTTTAATGGGAATGATGGAAACCGGTATTCATAAAGGTCCAAGACATTTTAATTGTTTTCCGATTTTACGCCGCTTTAAGTGATCCAAATATTTTACATGCTTTAACATTAAATATTCAACTACATGGTTCATTTACTAATATGATGGCTAAGACACATAATATTGCTTTTAATTTATCGTGTTCACTATAAATGTATGCAAACTAATTTAAATGTTCATGCCCTGCATAAATCACCTAAAGATAAAACTTTACTTATTCAAAGTAGTAGTCATAATGAATCACATATTAATATTCCTAAAATGATTGAATGGAAAGATATAGATTTACCTGATGAATGGATTACTGTTAATGAAAATTACAAACATAATCAGCAACAATCCTCTGAACAAGATATTAAAGATATTAGACAATTTAATGATGGTTCTGTTCATATTAAATTTAACCGTAGTCAATCCTCTAGACATAGTACATCTAGTGTCCCTAGCGAAATAGAAACTGAAGATGAAATATTTACCACACCTCTATTTAGAAAAAATAGTCAACTTAATATTGGTCCAACCATAGGCCCTACAATCAATCCAAAATTAAAAGGAATTGATAATTCCTCAACTTCTCAAATTAGTAAACCTGTTTATTCTACACATACTCATTTCCTTGATGAAGAAGTTCATTCGACTAACTCTCCGACTCAAACCGATATGGAAGAATTTACACCACCAATCCCTTATTGACAATTAAAAAGGAATTTACTCCCAATCTTGATAAATTACTTATTGATTTTAAATCTAAAGCTAATCACACCCAAATACCATGCTTATTATGCTAAATATATACTGCTCAAATGTCTCAAATCTCCCAAGAATGGTATAATTTTATGATTCGATATGGTTTTGAATTACCCTTACTAGAATATGAAGAAAAATATTATAAAACACTTACTACGATTACTAAACATAAATGGAAAACTTCGCTACCACTACAATTAGTTCTAGTCATCCTCCCTAGAGAAAATTATTCTTAATCAACAAGGTTCTCAAATTCGCCTCCTTTAAATTACTGGCGATGATAATGAACTCAAAAAGTTATTGAACAAAATAATTATACTAACCAAGGTTTAAATACAATTGGTAAACAATTAGATAAAATAGAAACTAATTTAGAATTGCTCACACTTCTAAACAACCTTTAGATGCACCTTTACTTAACCTACCTAGTAAACGCTCCACGAACTAGCTTAGTTACAAATAATCAATCATCTACTGTCCAAGCTATTGAAAAATTATTTACCAAATTATCTGTACCTGATACTCCCTCACCCTCTAGAGATAAAGGTATTACTGTCCTAAATCAACAATTTGATATTAACCCATATTCTACTTCCTCCGATACTGACAATGACATCAATAAATTAGCTCAACAATTCCAAGTTGCGAAAATTCACTATCCTAAAGTTAATCCTCAAACTACAAAGAATTGGTATAATAAACCTACTCCTGTCGATTTACAATTTGAAGAAAATAATGTTAATAATCAATTTTCTGTTTCTGCTAAAAGATTATACGAATGGAATATTGACGGTCTTAGTGAAGATCAAATTCTCCAAAAATTAAATCATCTATCTATGGTCTCAAACAGTTATCTCTCTAACTATCCCCAATATACTCAACCTGAAATTGTAAATTTAATTACTACTGGTTTTACTGGTCAGCTCAAATCTTGGTGGGAAAAATATTTAACTGACACCCAACGAGACTCTATCATCTATGCTAACCAAACTGATGATCAAGGGTTACCTATATTTGATGAAAATTTAGGATGTTGCCAACATGATGGTATTAACCAATTAATTTATACAATTATTAGACATTTTATTGGTACCCCAACTAATATATATTCTCGCATACATGATCAACTCAGTAATCTTACTTGTCCAACCTTAAGTGATTTTAGATGGTATAAAGATGTTTTTACCTCTCGAGTTATGTTAAGAGAAGACTGTACTAAATCATTCTGGAAAGAAAAATTTATTAATGGATTACCCAGTTTATTTGCTCACAAAATTAGAGATGTTCTTAGTCAACCTACTGGTGTTATTGAATATGATAATTTAACATATGGCGATATAATTAGCACTATTCAAAAAGAAGGCCTAAAAATGTGTATTGATTTAAAACTTAGTCAAAAAGCTACAAAAGATAAACATAAAGCTAAATATGAATTAGGAAATTTCTGTGAACAATATGGACTACCTCCTATTGCACCCTCTCGTAGGAAGTCACACAACCATTCAAAACAAAAATCCAAATATTACCATAAATACAAGAAGCCTTATTCACCGTCCAAATCTAATGACAAATTTTATACTAAACCCAAAAAGAAATATCATAAATCTAAATCACATCCGAGATCAAAATCTAATAAAGATATTACGTGTTATAACTGTGGACAAAAAGGCCACTATGCTAATAAATGTAAAGAGAATCATAAGCTCAAAGCCAGAGTCAGTCAACACCAAAGTAATGATGAATCCAAAATTAGTTATTTGAAATCTTCCAATTAAATCAATCGATCATGATTCCTCTTACGTCTCCATCTACATCCAATTCCCCATCTAATAGTGATAATTGATTCGATAATCCAATTACCTTAGGATGTAATGATGTTTGTTGTAAACTGTTAAAACAAATTTACGTTTCTTACTAAACATAGTCAAGAAGAATCGCTTTAATTGATTTAATTAGTAAATTAGATGATCCTCAATTAAAACAACAATATATTGATAAGCTCAAAGGTCTAATGCTTCAAGCGAAACTAAACCTAAGTTTAATAAACCCATCATTAGTTTATCTAAAACTTTAGAAAAATTTAAAAATAAAACTAAAGAAGTTACACTTCAAGACTTACAATTTGAAATCAATCAAATTAAACAAACAATAAGAGATCTTCAAAATAAAGATAATAAATTAGAAAATGAAATTATTAATCTTAAACTTAAACAAAACTTAAATGATTTCCAACCTAATGCACAATCACCTCATGAATCGAACATAATTACGATCATGATACTGATCATACTGTTCCAACTAAACTCATATTTGATAATCGATCTCAAGCTACTAACCTTGAAGATAAACGATTAAATTTACTTAATAAAATTTATATGCAAAAATGGTATTCAAGAATTAAAATCATTGTTGGAGATTTTGAATTAGAATTAGTTGCATTAATCGATACTGGTGCTGATTTAAATTGCATTCAAGAAGGATTACTTCCTACTAAATATTATCACAAATGTCAAGAGAAATTAACTTCTGCTAATGGTAGTAAAATGCATATTCGATATAAATTACCTAAAGTACATGTTTGTCAAAATAATGTTTGCTTTAAAACTACATTTGTTTTAGTCAAAAATATGACTGATCGGATTATTTTAGGTACACCATTTATATCTTTATTATATCCATTTACTACTTCTACTGAAGGAATTACTACTCATGTTTTAGGACATCCTGTTACATTTACATTCCTATTTCCACCTGAACAATTAGAGTTAAATCAATTACAAGATTGTTCTATTACCCACACTATTAAACGACTAACCCGGCATATTAATTTTCTTAAAGACGAAATTAATTACAAACGAATAGATCAACAGTTAACTGATCCCGTTCTCATCTCTCAAATTAGTAATTTCAAATTAAAACTTGAATCCACCGTTTGTTCAACTTTACCTACTGCATTCTGGCATAGGAAAAAGCATGTAGTTACTTTACCTTACATTAAAGGTTTTAATGAACGACAAATACCTACTAAATCCCGACCTATTCAAATGAATCATGAATTATTAGAAATGTGTAAAAAAGAAATTAATGAATTATTAAAAAATAGAATTATTAGTCCTAGCAAATCACCATGGTCTTGTCCTGCTTTTTATGTTAATAAAAATGCTGAATTAGAACGAGGTGTTCCTCGCCTAGTTATTAATTATAAACCATTAAATCTTTGTTCTTGAATGGATTCGATATCCTATTCCTAATAAAAAGACCTAATTAAGAGACTTAATCAAGTTATTTTTAGTAAATTTGATTTAAAAAGTGGTTTCGCAAATTCAAATTCATCCTAAAGATCGATATAAAACCGCTTTTAATACACCTTTTGGCCAATATGAGTGGAATGTCATGCCATTTGGATTAAAAATGCTCCTAGTGAATTTCAAAATATAATGAATGATATCTTTAACCCATTTAGTCATTTTTCTATTGTTTACATTGATGACATATTAATCTTTTCCAAATCAATTAGTGAACATTGGAAACATTTAACTGCATTCTTTTATACTATTAAAAGTCATGGTTTAGTCATATCCGCCCCTAAGATTAAATTATTTCAGACTAAAGTTAGGTTTTTAGGTTATGATATTCATCATAATACTATTCTCCCAATTAGTCACTCTATTGAGTTTGCGTCTAAATTTCCTGATGAAATTCTTGATAAAACTCAATTACAAAGGTTTTTAGGTTCCCTCAATTACATTGCTGAATTTTATAAAGACCTTAGGCAAATCTGTCAACCATTGTTCGATCGGTTAAAGGATAATCCTCCTCCTTGGTCTTCTACTCATACTGCTGTTGTTCAACAAGTTAAACACTATGTCAAGTCTCTTCCTTGTCTTGGTATTCCTACTGAAAACTCATTCAAAATTATTCAAACTGATGCTTCTGATATTGGCTATGGTGGCATTCTCCTTCAGAAAGTCACTCCCCAGTCATCTGAACAAATTGTTCGTTTTCACTCTGGTGTCTGGAACAAAGCACAATTAAATTATAGTACTATTAAACAAGAAATTTTATCTCGTTTTATGTATTCAAAAATTTCAAGATGATATTTTAAATCAAAAATTCTTACGTGTTGATTGCAAATCGCTAAATATGTTTTGGAAAAAGATGTTCAAAATCTTGCTAGTAAATGATTTTTTGTTCGGGCAATCTATTTTAAGTATTTTTGATTTTGATATTACCTATATACCTGGTTGTCAAAATTCCTTGCCTGATTTTCTTACCCGAGAATTTTTACAGGAGGGTAAGGGATGAGTGCTACTCCACATATTTCCTATTACCCATTTTCAAACCCTGATCAAACAAGTTAACCGTCGGATTAATCGCCTTAAATCAGCCCGACCAACTACTAAAAGAGCCCAATACATCAATCACCAACAGTTACAAGCTCGCCGTGTTTTACGACATGATTATTACAATGATTTACATTATTACCAGAATTACTTAGATCTTCTTTCTGGTTGCTGATCTTTGTTTCCTATTCCACAGATGTCTCGCCCAAGGCCTCCTTCTAAGGCTTTGGTCCCCTCCTCCAGTAAACCTAATCAACTCATAGTTCCTCCTTCTCTGGAGTCAATTAAACCATCCTCTTCCATTGACATAATTAATAGATACCATACTCTTGGTACTATTCACCGTCCTGATTACTCATCTGCATTGGCTAATGATCCCTTTGCCTCTAGCCAATCGTTTGCATTACACTTCCAATTAACCAAGTTCGACCTCTCTCGAAAGTACACCAAATCACATGTTGCTAACTTGTTTTACAAAGAACCTAGTCACCCCAGAAGTCAAACCATTAATGAAATTGTTCAATTCCATTTTGGCTCTGGATGTCATTTTATTTCTTCACCTCCAGAGAAAAATCTCTCTTATTACAAAGATATTCTGCTCAACCATCGTTCCATTTTGATCGAACCAATTCAGGATCGTGTCTATGCTTACAAGATCCTATACCATTCACTTTACATTCACAACATTGTCTCTCTTGCAGAATGGGGCAATCCTAATCTGCTTCGAGATTTGCCTGGTCATTCTATTCAATATAATTATCATGATTATATTGATGCTTGGTTCAAATTGTTCTTATACCAAAATGAATCATTTAGTCATTCCTGGTTCATCTCTTTTGATCAAAAATTCAAATCTGAATTACCCACCTGGTTTCTTCGATGGTGGACTCATTATGGCCCCATTTCAGATATTCTTCCCAGTTCACTCAATGAAACCATTGCCTATTTTGCTGCTGTTTACCCATTTACTACTCATCAAAAACAATTTCCTATCTTGCTCAATTTTATATCCAAGTACAAAATCCCATGGATATTCAAATGGCATTATGGGATTGATAACAACATCATTATTCGCCAACACTCTGTTAAATGGTGGGCTAAGTTCAATGTGCCCAGAATTATTGAAATTGTTTATGAGGAATTTCCTCCTGATTCATGTGCTCCAACACCTGCAATAGTCAAAGCCCAAGCCAGCCAAAGACCCAACCGTAAGAAATCACCAGTCTTCCTCCATCAATCTTGGCGATCCCTCATCTAGTGACTCCAAGCCCAAATCATCAAAGATCAAATCCAAGGAAAGTCCAAAGTCCCAAGGGTTAGACCAACCCAAGTCAAAGTCCAAATCACAGCTCATCCAAGATTCAACCTCCGCTTTCGGCCCATTGTTCAACCTGGATCCACCAGTGATCAATTGCTTCAAATGGCCCGTCTCCTAGTAGATCAAGCCCAAGCCCAATTAAAAAATGAACAATCTCCTGCACCAGCCCAACAGTCTAGTTCAGAAGATAGTTCGATTCGTATGATCCACCAATCAACCTGGTTATGATCGTCCTGAGTTCCATGATGCTCAGGACCCATTTGCTTGAAATAATCAACATAGGATTCTTTATAAATATAAAATTGACTTCAATCAATACTCTTTTGAGAAAAGCTGTCAATTTATATTTATTCTGATTCCTTTATTCACATGCTACAACTATTCAATCAAACAGCCGAAAGCAACCGAGCCATCTTCAATCTTTGCCACCGCTTTCATCATTCAAATTACCACATCTTTGCATAGTTCGATTCACATGATGCATAGTTCCCAGTTCACATGCTGCATAGTTAATTTCATTTTCTATATATTTGTAATCGTCTGTAATCACTCGACACCTTCTTTTCTTCAACTCTTTAGTTTGTAAGAAAAACAGATTCTGAGTGAGGTTCATCTTTCCCATGTTCTGTACCAATTAAAGATCCTTGCAGATTACAACAATTGTAAGTGCAAGTTATTTCTGTATTAATTAAATGTTTTAATATATTATGATTTGAATTATATTTTGGTTTGTGCATTCCAATTCTGTGTTTAAATTAGTTCATCTTTGATTTCGTAATCCATCTCCTTCATTTGTGTTTGCTGCTTCCGCGGTCATGTTATTATTATTATTATTATTTTGTGTGTGTGGTTTTAACCTAGTAGTCTTGTTGTCGTTGGAAGATTGTCGGAGGTTACATAGGTGCTGAAGAGTCATCTAGAATCAATTGATTGGTAGTCGTAAGTGAGCGGTGGATTGTAGATGACAGTTAGGTCAAGTTTGAAAAGTTAAAAAGTTAAAAAATTATTTAAAAAGTTATTATTATTCATCAAAAGTTAATAATTATGGCTGCATAATTCTTAATTCTAATTTTTTCTTACAAATTAATTTTTACAATTTTTTATTACACATTTTTTCATAAAAAGTCAAAAAGTTAACCCAAACATTCATATTTTCAACCTCAACTTTTTAGTCTAAAAAGACAAAAAGTGTACTTATTTAGGACACCCCAAATAACCCCTTAATGTGACCAAAGATGATGAGAATTTTTTTTAAAAAAAATTAAAACTTATTCTAATTTTTTTTTAAAAAAAACATAATTATTTTAAAATTTATGAAAAATATTTCATTTTTATGAAAATAAAGACAATACATCAAATAAGTTATCTTTTACAAAAATCAAAAATAGAAAGCCTCTAACAACCAAATTTAAAGTTGTTTACAGTTTTGAAATTATTGAACAAAAATTACATTTTAATTGGTCAATTAAATAATGAATGTAAGATACACACAATTGTAATAACATCCGCCAAGTACATAGGAGTAGATATTATTTATTTCTCTTTCTCTAGGGTTTATTGGCGCAAGTTAAAAGGGCATTATAGTATTAGATTAGGTGGAGAAAGATACTGCCAACAACATTGATGAATGAATAGGAATAGGGGGTCGATGCCTAGTTAGGTTTTGAGTTGAGTGGTACGTTATTTAAGTTTAATTTGATAATTTAATGAATTTAAAATTATATTTAAATTTGACTTTTCTATATAATAATGGGTAAATTACATAAATAGTTTATATAGTTTGAAATTTATGTCACTTTGATCCTTAACTTTTTAATTGTGACACATTTGATTCTGAATTTTGAATATTATTCCAAATAAGGACAATTGAAGTTGCCATTATTTAATTTCAAGAGCAAAATTGTCAATTTAATAAAATACAAACTAATTTGATAAAAATAAATGTCAAAAAAATATTTTTTATTTTTTTAAAATTATTTTTATTCACCAATGATAAAATTATATAAAATTGATTAAAAATAAAAATTATATGATTAATTTTTTAAAATTAATTTTACATGATAATCATCCAAACACAAAATAAAAATTAATTTGGTAAAAAAAAAAAAAAAATAAATGTTTAAAAGATTTATCAATTTTACATAATTTTATTTTTAGTGGATAGAAATAACTTTTAAAAATTCAAAAATATTTGTTTGACATTTATTTTTGTAAAATTAATTTATATTTTATGAAATTGATGATTTTACCCTTAAAAAATCTAATAATATTTTTAATTGTCCTTATTTGGAATAAGATTCAAAATTCATGATCAAATGTGTCACAATTGAAAAGTCAGGGATCAAAGTGACACAAGCTCCAAATTATAGGGACTATTAGTGTAATTCACCCTATAATAATCGATTTTGAACGAATATTTAACAAACTTAATATTTGTCAAGGTCAAGTAACTTTAATTTTTGTAGTTTATACAAACTTATCAAGTTGTAAGTTGTTCAAACTTGACTTAAAAACGTATTTAAAATTGTATTAAAGTTTTACTTGTTTATATAACAAGTTGATTTTAAATGAGTTTTAAACGAATCAAATACGAATTGAGTTTGAGTAGATTAATTCGTTAAATACTACTAATGATGTACATAAATTTTAAAAAAAAATTATTTTGATTTTAGCTTGTTTAAGGCACTATATTTGTATATACGCTTAAAATCTGTTTGAAATATATTGAAAAAGCGTTTTTTTTATAAATATTTAAGTTAAAAAATTATGAAATTGATTTTACTTTTATAAAAATAAAGACAATACATCAAATAAGTTAATTTTTTTTTTAAAAAAAATGCAATAATAGGAAGCTTGTAAAAACCAAATCCAAAGTTGTTTACAGTTTTGAAATTATTTAACAAAAATGACTTTTTAATTGTTTGATTAAATAAGAAAAAATATCACATTAGTGATATTTTTAAAAAATTATTGCAAATTAATGATAAATTTTATAAATATTTAATAATTAGATTCTTAAACATTTTTCATGAATTTTTTTTTATTTTAATATTACCACTAATCTATATTTTCCCAATTAAATAATAAATGTAAGATAAACAATTGTAACATCGGCCAAGTGCATAGATATTATTAGGGAAATTTTCAATTAAGTGTAAATATTAAAAATAATTATAAATTGGTAATATATTTTATCAATATAATAATTAAAATTATAAATTTTTGTATACATATTTAATAATTTCCCCAACTTCTTATAACAAGTAAATTTTCCATATTATTATTTATTTGTCTCTCTCACTATGGGTTTTATTGGAGTCAGATAAAAGGGCATTATATATTAGGGTAGGTGGAGAAAGTAACTGCCGCATTAATGAATGAATAGGAATAGGCCCAGTGGTTGTGCCTTCAAGTCTAGTTTGGAAAAATAATAATAAAATAAAGTTTTAGGTAAGAAGTTAAAAAATTATTATAAATTATAAATTATAAATTTTTTACGTATTTTGTGAAAAATTAAAAAATCATTAAAAGAATCTATTTTTAAACGAGCCCTTAATTTATGGGGTGATGTATAAATTTTGTGCTTTATGATTTAAATTAATAATTATTATTTTAAGAACAACTGTTAGTTTAGCCGGCCTTGCTATGCTTATAATTTTAAACTTTTTTTTATTAAAAATATTTATTTTTATTTTTTTGCAATTTATTTAGTTAAAAATTGAGAATAAAATAAAATTTTTTTTTAACAGAATTCACTCTAGTTTGACAAATGCTAGAACAGTCACATTATTATATTTTTTTTGCTTTTAGTATTTTTTTTTTAAAAATGTGTATTAAACATTTTTTTAAGTCTATTTAGTTTAGAAGGATCTAAAAACTAATATTTCTAAAAAAAATTACATAATTAACTAGAGACTAAAATAATAAACTAACACATCAACTTATCAATATTTTTTCAATAACAAAAAGGATAACGTTTTTGGTATTTGTTGAATGCATAGTTTTTTTTAACAACTTTATTCTTAAAAAAAAAAAAATTAATAAGAATTTAAAAAAAAAAAAAAAAGTAATTCTCGAATTAGTTGATACTTGAATGATAAGAATTTTGAAAAAGAATGAGAATGTAATTCCAAGGATTCCAGCATTTGGGACAAATAGAAATAAGAAAGTTATTCCCAATTATCAATTTTGACAAAAATTACATTCTTAAACCAAGTAAAAATCTGATTTTCTCATTTCTCCATGAGAATCTTAGGTACTGTTTGGTTTACAACTCTATACTTAATTCTGCTTTTAAATCATGATTTGAATCAAAACTTATAACCAAACAAAATTTTAAAATACAACTCAAAATTTCTTTCAAAACTCATCTCTTCTTGTTTATTATTATTATTATTAATCAATCAATTAATCGATTTTTCTCTCTCCTCTCTCCTCTCTCCTTTCTCCTTTCACATTTTCTCATATTCTATAAATCAATCAATCAAAAATTAAAAATTAAAAAAAATTACAAATCATCTCAAAACTATTTTTAAAACTCATAACTAAACAAATTTTTTCTTTTTAAATCATGATTCAAAAACTCAAAACATTACTCCATATTCAAATTATAATTCTAAAACTAAACCAAACATTGCATTCTTGATGAATCAAACGTTTGAATAAGATTAACACAAAATCATATTACTAGGTTTCTCATTGCTAGTATTAAAATTCTTATTTTTTTCAAGATTATTATAATTCAAACATGACCAACAAAACACAACCAAACAAGCATTTCCTAAACATGATATTTTTTTTTTTCCTAATATGCCCTAATATGATTAATACTTTAGGGTTTTAATGAAAGCAAATGGAGGAATTAGATTTATGTAATCTACTTTAAGAACACTGTAGTGTCTGATTTATGATTATGGGCTCCGTTTGTTTTCAGAGATAGAATGAAGAGGATTCATAATAAGGGAATTGTTAGTTAGGAGATTGATAGTGAGGGAATTAAGTAAAATTGTGTTTGTTTTGATGATAGTTGTTAGTGTAGGAATTATTAAATTATTTTTATATAAAATAATAAAACAAATAAAAAATTAAATATTAATGTTTAAAAAAAATTCCTAATATGTAAAAAATAAAAAAAATTCTAATCCCTTCACTATTTTTCTAATACCACCTCCACCTCTTCCGTCCCAATCCCCCGTCCAACTTCCATCTTAATTATCTCTTCCATCCTAATCCCTTCTCTAACTCTATAAATAAACACAATAATAAATAACGTCACCTCTATTTAATCTTCTTTCATTCATTACACCCCAAAACAAACGGATGATAATGTTTAGTCTTCACCAAATTTTAGGCAACAGCTTGCAACTGTGATCAAGTCAACAATTGTTTCCCATTAAATGATCTTCTCTTCAACAATGTCAATAATTTGGGTTTATGTGGTGAATGTAACCCCAAGCTGTCTTGACACAATCGACAAAGACAGGTGTCTTGTCTGATTCTTTTACCATAAACTAACCACAGTTAACAAACAGTAATAATCTACAAATATAAAAATATAATAATATATATGTACATACTAAAAGGTATCTATACTCATATGACTGTGTTTGAAATTGGCACGCATAGATTAGTAAATATAATTAAATTTAGTAGTTATAGCGACAGTTAATTTTTTGTTTATTTATTAATATAAATATAGATGTGTAATAGGCTTTTTGAGTTGAATTGGACATTCAATTCAATTTTCACGAGAGCACATGTAAATCTCAGAACTCTAAACCATACTACAAAGTCCATGTTCACAAATTGAAACTGAACTAGATATTTAAATTTTTTCACTTAAATGAGACATTCAGTTCAATTTTTGTGACACAAACACCCACTGCAAGACCTGTAAACTAAAATTGAATTAGATATCCAATTTAATAGTCATATTCATATCTATATAGATATAGATATATAAAATACCCTCTCAACCATTATTAAAGCATCAAACAATGTGGATATAAATCAAGAAATATGGATAAGATGAGGTTTGGCAGAATTTATAACTTGTGGTTACGGGCATTAGGACATACTTGAGTGGGCAGATTTGGTGGTCATGGTTTAGAAATGCTTATAGTCCGGCATAATCTTATGACATGTCTGTTTATAGGGTCCAGACTGTCTCCGATCCAGATCTGGATCAGTTCGGTCCAGTTCAGTCTATTGGACCCATTTTTGGGCCTTTTTTTTTATAATCAAAACCGTTCACATTTTACAATTTATTGAGTACATTATTCTTCTAAAAAAATACATCGATCGGATAACGAATACTATATATTTGAATCACTTTTGTTTGAAAAAAATGGACGGTCAGAAAATTAACGGTTTATAAAAAAGTGATCCGAATACATAATATTCGTTATCCGATCTAATAAATTTGTGTACATCTTATTAAAAAAAAAATTTCAAAAATGGGCCCAATGACTTGGACTGAACCTTCAAATCCAGATGGTGAAGTGGAGGCAAGTCCCAACTATATATATGATCACAAAAATAATCTTCTTTAAAAATCTAATAAATATGTGTACATATTATTTTCAGATTTCATTTTAATAGGATTCATTTGTATGAAATAGAAATATCTTTAATGATTTCAAATCCAATATGTTCACCTCACATGAATGGTGCACTGGACCTCTAATAATGACAAATGATTGATGCCATGCCACACATTTTCAATTGACAACAAAGACTGTGAGCTGGCAATATGTAGTGGAGCCAACTCATTTGACACCAACCAACTTTGATTTTATGATGTGAGGTGGATTTACAAATTTGACACGTCCGCATCATTTTCCACAATAGAAGGGAAAAATAATTAGGAAAATGTTCTGTAGCTCGAAAGTTTTCTCCTGAATCTCCCGATTACCCAAAATGTTGTTTTGGGCAAATTTTTTTTTTTTTCCTCCTTTTGTCTGAAATAAAGGGAGAGAGAGGGAGAAAGAGAGGAGGAGAGGAGAGAGGGAAACAGAGAGAGAGAGAGACGGCGATGGCGGGGCAGGGCGATGGTGATGGAGGGTGCGAGTGACGGTGATGGAGGGTGCGAGTGACAGTGAATGCTCACCCTTGCGACTTTTTTTTTTTTTTTTTGGCTCTGAAGATAAAGATGATGGTGATGCTGATGAAGATGTTGTTGTTGATTGTTGTTGATTTTTTTATTTTTTTTAATTTTTTTTTCTAGTAGATCAAGATCTGAATCCAGATCTGAAAGGGGGGGAAAAAAAAAATGTTGGCTAATGATGATGTGATGAAGAAGATGTTGTTGATGATGATGATGTTCTTCTTCTTCTTCTTCTTCTTCTTCCTCCTCCTCCTCTTCTTCCTCTTCTACGTTTTCTTCTTCTTCAGACAAACGGGAAGGAAAAAAGGAAAAAAAAAATAAAAAATAAAAAATAATCCCAAAACGACGTCGTTTTGGGATTTCGGGCGATTCGGGGGGCTTCCAACTCGAGCTACGTAGCGCGATTGAAATAATTGTGAGAAAAAAATGAAAAATAAATTTAGCTTGAAAAATTGAGATTTAGCAAATCATTTTTTAGTATATATATGTATACTTTTTCTTTTTGATATTCTAAAAAATGATACATTTGGTATGTGTTAAAAATAAATTTCTTTAGTTTATTCAAACTTTTATTTTTTGGTAAGAAGATATCATATTACCCTTACATAATATTGTGTGAGACCATGTTAACACAAACAAAGGGATAAGGTGGAATGTTCAAATAATGAAGGGTGAAAATGTCAACAAATTTGCATTTACACTACACAACAGCGGAATCTTCCACAATTTTCTCAAATACAAACATAACTAGTTCAAAAACAGTGTTCAGTCTGCATATTCTCTTCCAGAAATATCACTAGTCTAAATATTTACACTTGGCATTGTTTCTTAGACAGTTCCTAACTTGTGCTGGTCTTGCTCTATATTGTACAATGGGACACAAAACTTCTGCTAAATTGGGGCCAGAGAGAGAAAGACGTACAAATGATACATTTGTGTCACCTCGGTCCAGAAAGCTCGATGGGTTCTATAACGAATGAGGAATCATCGTGGACACTGTAGTTCCTAGTGAAATTACAAGTCTGCCCTTCGCACGTGTTGTTTCCACCCTGTGATTCCTCCACATGACCTGGCTGCCCGGCAATACTTTCAAGGATCTTTAAGACTTCTGAAATCTTTGGCCGGAGGTTGGGGTTCGATTGAGTACAATGCAGGGCTACTTCAGCTGCTTTTTCTAACTCTTCTGCACTAACACATCCCTTGAGATCCCTATCCACCAGCACTTCTAGTCTTTTTTCTGCGTACAAGGTTCTAACCTGCAAAATCCAACTAATAATTACAATCCATGATTAATGGACACAATGGAAAAAAGAAAATACAACTTTGGGAAGTAGGGTGGTCTTCATTATGTAGTCAACCAGGGCAAAGAAGATATAAGCTAAAGTTTTTGCAATTTAGTGACCAGTGGTAGCAGATGAACAAACAAAACATGTTTAGAACGGTTTAATTTCACGCTGGACATCAGGTTTTCACAACTTTACTTGTCCAGGCCTGGGTCAAGTCGCTGCCCTAAACAGCACTGCATTTCATTTTCCAGGGCAACCATGACAAAAGAACAACTCAGATAGACATAGACACATCAACTTGTGCAGAGTTGTTTTGGAGGGACTTTCCATGGAAAAATGCTATTAGAATAGAAATCCATAGGCTGAGTTTGCTTAGGATGAAAGTTGATAGAAAGTGAGGGAAAGAGGAAAAAAAATGAGTTTGTTTGGCATGAAAGTAATGAAAACGACAATAAAACTAATTTTCTCATACAGCTTATATTAGCATTGTAATTAAAATTTTAATCTCTTGCAAAAACTACTGGAAAACACAAGAAAAATTTAAAAATGTCCATGCAAAGTGTTACCCACAATTAAGATTTCAAATTTCTCTATATTTTTTTTGCAAAATTTTCATCCTAATTAAATGCTTGCAAGGAAATATATTTTCGTTTCCATTTCTTTTCTTTCATTTTCACTGGCCACCATTTTTTCTTTCCAATAAAAAAGGTAGAAAAACAAAAATGAGAAGAAAAAGGGTTCTACCTTGGAGAGGTTCCTCATCATAAATAAAAGGAAAATTAATAATAAAAAAAGCTAATCAACAATTTTGGTTATTCTCAGTGCAAGCATTCTCAAATGGGAACATTCACAGCAGCTGTTTGATTGACAATCAAAACCACTTCTACTCTGTTGTTTACACTGGTGATCTATAAATTCAAAGAGGACTTCTATCAATTCTTGTCTTACTAAAAACATGAAAATGGAAACTTTGCACCCAAAAAAATAAAAAAGAAGGAAATAGTACCAAAATATAGATATCATAAAATGCTACTTACCCAATCAAGGATCATTCCTTCTGAACCTGACCATTTCCAGCATCTAATGCCTTCTGCCCTGTTATAAGTTCCAAAAGCAGTATGCCAAATCCAAAAACATCGGTTTTCTCAGAAGACTGCCCAGTCGAAAGATACTCGGGGGCGATGTGTCCTACAGTACCCCTCACAGCAGTAGTGACATGTGAATCCCTAAGATCTAACAGCTTAGCAAGACCAAAATCCCCAACAACTGCTTCAAATCTTTCATCAAGCAAAATGTTTGCGGCTTTGACATCCCTGTGAATTATTCTTGGATTGCACTGCTCGTGTAAGTATAAAAGTCCGCGGGCAGCACCAAGGGCAATATGCATGCGTTTATTCCAATCCAAAGATGGCTTTTCCCCACCAGTGTCTGTTAATGAGAATTCAGAGACAAGGAAGTTGTATTTGTATTCAATTAGAGAAACCATGTGAATGGAATATAACTAGTTCCCATGCAATTTTAAGCCCAGTAAGGATGGAAACTTGTCTAACAATCAATCATAGTAATATTCAAATTCATCATTTACTAGCATAGTGATTATATAATGATGCACAGTGGATTTTGACCTAATTCTTTTCTTTTAGACCCTCAAATTGGTGATTTTGCCAATTTTGGAAAGTTATGTTCTAGTAATAACTTTATTTGGGGATATCCGTTTTGACATATTTCTAATATTTTCTAGTATCCAAATTTGGACTTAACCCAAATTTCTCCAATTTTTGTAATTTTTTTATTCTTTTTATTACTTTTATGTCTAGCAAGGAATTAGTTTAATTAGTTGTTTTCTTGTTGGATTAGGGCTTCTCATATTATAAATAATCATGTATGCCTTGGGGCAAGAGAACTTTTGATCAGTATTATTCAATTCCTCTTTCAAAATTCGTTTCTTCCTAGTGGATTCAAGGATTCTTTCCGTAGATTCGGTATTCTTCGTCTATTGGAATGATATCTAGTTCTATGTGATAATTCCGTTGCATCATATACAAAAATACCATAGTTGAATAAATCAAGTGCCTGACAACTTGTTAGTGAACAACAGTATAATGGAAGGTCTATGAATAAAGAACAAAAGTACCAAGACACAATAGATTGCATGCACAAACCTCTCAAGCGATCAGCAACGCTTCCATTTGGCATATAAGGGTAAACCAGCAACCTCTCATTAGCTGTCATACAAAATCCATATAATCGAAGAAGGTTTCGGTGCAAAGCCAATCCTATCATCTCAACTTCAGTTTGAAACTGTTTTTCTCCCGTGAAATTGGGATCTCTCAGCCTTTTCACTGCCACCACTGTCTTGTTCGGTAGATATCCTTTATATACAACTCCAAATCCACCTTGTCCTAAAATGTTTTTAGGACTAAAATTGCTCGTAGCAATTTGCAGTTCACGGAATGAAAACCTCTTTATGTGATTAGCATCAAATTCGATATCTTGCTGCACTGCATATTCAAATGACAAGAGATTTTACTACAATATGCATCTCCAAAAACATGCTATTAAGAAAAATAAACTATTGTCGTTCAGGAGATACCATATGATGTAAATAGAAGGCGAGATCTGTACCAATGCACCCAACTGACCAGAAGCATCATGAAAATGACAAATATGCAACTCACACCTACGGCAACAGAAACAACCCATCGATGATGATTGCTGACTTTCTGATATGAACTCGTGTCTGAAAGTGAAACACACATTATCTGTTAGTAAAAATGTGATTGACTGCTAAAGGATGGAAAAGTTATAGATATCTTACCATTAACGGGGTTTGTAACATTCTTACAAATTTGTGCAGATGAAAAAGAGCAGAGAAAACCATTCCCTGTAACACTGCAATGAAAACAAGATGAGAGAAGAAATTTGTGATGTGCATTATGTAAGGTGTCAAGAACAATGTTTTGGTTGAATCATAAAGCTTAAGTGAATGATAGTGACACCACCAATTAATTAACAGTTGAGTACATAAAATTTCCTATAAACTTGCACTGGGGAACGTGAGCGATCCAAAGTAACCCTGTTTGGCAATCTCTAAATAAGCAGTTTTTTGGCAAAAAAAGCCAAAAGTAAAAAACATGTTTGGTTTGGCTAAAAAAGCAACTTCTCTATAAAAAAACAACTTTTTTTGGGGAATGGCAATAGAATTGTTAAAAGATGATCTTACACTCTATACTTTGAAAAATTCCACAGTGTCCCTTTGGTTATGTTAACAAAGGTTCCACAATACTACAAGGGTAATATGGTAAATTTTCACCAAAAAGCAGAAGTTGAAAAAGACTAGCAAGATTTTCTCTATAACAAAAAAGCAACTTTTTTTGGTAATTACCATACACATCAGTTTTCTTTGGATTCAAAAAAAAAAAAAAAAAACTACCAATAAAACAATTGCCAAACCCCACCTAAGTTTTGGTAGTGTTGGACCTTGGCATGTAGTGTGGAAGTGGTTATACACTAAGGATCTCACCTGTAGCCTTTAGCTTGTATTTTTGGGGTAGGACCACTAAGGTTATTGAACGACAAGTCCCTGCACAAGATTGTTGGGAGAATATTCAGCATCTGATTATGCTTTTTCAATGAGAGTTTAACAAAAAAACAATAGAAAAAAAAGAAGCTTAGATGCAATTGAATACATACAAGAATGATAGACCTGTAAGATCTGCAACAGGTCTAGGAATCTGTCCAGATAACTTGTTTCTGCTAAGCCGTCTGAAAACTTGTCATAGCAAAGGATTAAAAAATGGACCATCACACCCAGTTTAAATGAACAAGGAAAATGGATCCAATGGAATGGTCAAGCTATACTCACAAGTAACTTAGATGATTCAGGAAACCCAAAGAGCTTGGAATTTCACCGATGAACTGATTTCCTGAAAGGTCAAGAGTTGTTAGTTCTGAAAGCTTCCCAATCTCAGCTGGGACAGGACCGGATAACTGGTTGTTCTGCAATAACCTTCAAGAAGAACAAAGGATACTGATTAGGAATAACTCAGTTTACGTTCAAGGAAGTTAATGTTAGAAATTGATTCACTTAACTAGGATAGGTGAGACGCGAAATAAAAACATGAATTGAACAAGAATCTAAACCAAGCACACAATAACACAAAGATCTACGTGATTCAACCCAGAATAAGACTATGTACAATACAATTCAGAAAGATGCGGTACTTCAATTATAAATACATAGTATTGGGACAATAGGGCAAAATGGTGAAATACTAAAAATATCTTTACTTTACAGCAGTCAAGTGGTTAGTGGTCAGTATTTCACTTATTAGGATCCACACTACTCAACAAATAGGGGACAAGAAGGGAGGATAAAAAGGAGCACATATTGATAATCAGAGCCTTGCAACTAATCATAACTACAGAACACAAGTTCCTTTCCTTATCTTCCGATTGAAAGCTCAATTACATTCTTAACATTTTACAACTATTCAAGTGTCGTACATTTCCTTCACATTTTTTTTTTTTAAAAAAAACATTAAAAGGAAAGAAAAACAAGCTCTTGACAAAAATAACATCCTTATGGAGTAGTCGAAGGCCCTCCTACATGAGAAATTTCATAAACTTGCAGGAACTAGAATTATCCATAAGCAGATTTCAATTTTTATCAAGTACCAACTAGGAACAACTTACAAAAATATAAACAACATCATCTTCTATATAATTGCATGATCTAGGAATAGTTTCGTGGGTATTGGACAAATAGCCCTAATACGTTTTTAGCCACAATTACATCACTGTATCAAGATTGAGTGACAATCAATCAGACATGCTGTGTGCCCAAATTTTGCTTGCTTAGTTGCAGGGGATTGTTTGCGTTAAGCCAAATTCACACCATTGAACTAGTGAAGAATACCCAAATATCTCTAAATCTGTAAAACTTTCAATAGGTGACAATGAAAATAAAAACGAAAAATCCATCTAAAATGCAAAGAGATTAATGGGCTCACATTGTCTGAAGGTGAGTCAAATTCCCAACACCTGGTGAAAGAATCCCTGCCAATCCCATACTGGCCATGTCACTGTCAAAAATACCCAAAAACAAGAGCTAGAAAAAATCAATAAAAATTGGAGTCATTTCAAAATTACCACCCCAAAAAACAAAAAACAAAAGCAAGAAAAAACAGACTAATTCATTTCGTTTCTGCTGCCTCAAAACAAGAGCAATGCAAGACTTACAGAGAAATTACAAAGCCCTCTGGAGAGCACCCAACCATGTTCCAAGTGCAAGGATCAACAGAATTTATATCCCAACCATCAAGTACATGATATTCATCTATCATTTTACTCTTCACAGACATCAATGCAGCCACTGATACACACACCCAAAAAAAAAAAAAAAAAATCAAAATCAAAATAAAAAAAATGTTGATTTTGAACTATAATTAAATTTGTCTGGCAAACTATTTCCCAAAATTCTGAAAACAACCCCCCATTTTAAAAACAATGTGAAAATGAAACCCATTTGGAAACAAGAGGGTTTTTCAAACTTTTCAGTATTTCAACCAATGAAACATCAATAATGACATATCAAATAAGTACTAAAAGAGCTCAAATGAAGTCAATACTTCACCTTCAAAGTTAACACCCTTAGGAGAGAGAAGACTATCATCAGAAGCTCCACCTAGACCCACCCAAAAGAAAAGAACAAACAAACCCACCATTACCCATTCCATTGGAGCACAGAAAGGCGACAAATTGGTTGAAATTAACTCTTTACAAGTTCATGACGGCTCCGAGAATTTGCAAAATGTAGAGATTTGGGGGTTTTGAATGGAAAATAAAAGTCATCGTCAATGTTTTTTAGGAATCTAGACTAGATTGTTGCATCGAGGAGCTCTGATGATAAAACGTTTAAAAAATAATGTGAAATGAAAATTGAGGAAAATGGTATTGGGAGCGATGATGTAAAAGAAAAGAAAATGTTTGGATGTTTGGAAAGCGGGAAAATTGCATCGAGATTTGGGAAATGACAGAAATGGTCCCCCTGTCTTTCTGTTAAAAAACGAACCGGCACCTCTGCCCAACATGGCTTTAACTAGACGGGTCGAGTCCGCACCCTAAAGCTCCCTCTTGGTCCCATCTAGATTATCTAGACAAAAATTAGATTGAAAAATGAATCAGAACACTAAAAAGATGAGGACTAATATCTCTAAAGTAATGTAGGTCTCGCATGATGAGATATTTTGCTCGTGTTTTTTTTTTTTTTTCGAATTTCCTCTTCATTAGTGACTAATTAGTACTCTCAAATTAGTGGAATGAATCATTGTTAAATTAGATTTTCTTCAGATTTGTGTGGCTAAGGTGAGTTTCGTTTTAATAATTTAAATAGATCATTTTATAAATTTTTTATGTATATTATTTATAAAAATAATTAATACAATAATCGTAATATATTTAATTTATCATATTTATTTTTAAAAAAATAATAAATGACAAATATATTTTAAAAATAAATTATTTATTTTTTAATTATAAATACAATTAAATGAACAAATTATTGAAGTTTCGTTTGACATTGACTAATATAGTCAATTTTTTTGTGTTGGGACCTTTTTAACCTAATTTTTTTAGTTTCGTTTGGTTTGAATTTTTTGAATTTTGTGAGAGAAAATGTGTAATGGTTGTAGATTGGATGTGATATTTTATATTATTAATTTATTTTGTCATTTTGTACTTTTTTAATCCCAAAATGATGTCAAACTCGGGCTCAATTGACCTAATTTTCTTATGAGTGATGTACACACAAAAAAAAACTTGAGAAAATTACCATTTAGTGATAATTTCATAAATTTATTACAAAATAAAATATATATATATATATCTAATTATTAATATATATAATTTACAATTTATTTTCAAAATCTCAATTGAATTGTAATTTTTTAAAAAAAAATTCACAAAATAAATTATTTAAATTAACGAAATAAAACATGAGGGAGTTTGTAGCTACCAAACCCTTGAATTCATCATACTACAATTTGGTCAATTGGCGCGAAAAATGTTGCAGACTTTGCTACCGTGTGGACTTTCGAACACACCCTCTGACATGACACGATCAATGCTATGAAGTGAAGTCCATTTATTTCTGTTTAGCTGCTAGGAAAATGAGTACTATGCAAAAATATTTTATGAAAATAATTATAAAAGATTTGACTTTTAAATTATCTACGTCATAAGGCCTCGTTTGAAAATTCTCATTTTTAGTTAAAAAGTCAAAAAATTATTAAATTAGTCAAAAAATCAATAACCCATACAAAAAAGTCAAAGATTCTCTTTTCTCTCTACTTTTTGCACATCTTTTCGTAAAAAGTCAAAAAATCATCCCAAACATACTAATTTTTTTTAACTTATATTTTAGCCAAATAGCCAAAAAATTACTAAATTAGTCTGTTCCCAAACGGGTCCTAAGTTATAATGTATAATGTAAGGATGATTATTCTTTCATGACAGTGAAGCATTTTTTTATAAAACTTACGCTGTATTTGATTTAGAAATTTAAAGAGAAATTTAAAAAGAAAAAGAGTGAAGATATTTGAAACTAAATGAAATGTAATATTTCACTTATATTTTATCTTTTTTTTAAAAAAAAATGATTGGTGGCCCTAAAAATTGTGACCCAAATGCCCCTAATTATCAGTTTTGGTAACTTTGTTTTTTTTTTTTTTTTTTTTACTTGATAGGGAAATTCGGGCCATTAAGGGCACCCAAATTCAGGCCCCCTAGCATTGCCGTTTTTTTAAATCTTCCAACCAAAAAAAGCGTTTAACATTTTCCTAAAAAGATTTTCGTTCTTTTCTTCACCTTCATCAGAATATAAGAAAAACTTAATGCACTCACAATTCAAGGCAATAATTTAATCCCCATTTGGAAACAGATTTTTTTTAATAATTTTTTAATTTTTTAATTAAAATATAATATAAGAAATACTAATATATTTGAGATGACTTTTTAATTTTTTACGAAAAAATATATAAAAAGTAGAAAAAAGAAAGAATTTTTGACTTTTTAATATAAGTTGTTGGTTTTTGATTTTTTTAGTGACTTTTTAACTAAAAAAATCATTTGCCAAACGAGACCTAAATTATGTAATAAATGAAATTAAACATTGCCCCCAAGAACATTGAAATGAATTACACACGCTCTACACAAATTATTTTCTGGATGGGATTAAAATGAAACCAACAACATTATTTGAACGAGGAATTACAAATCAATGAGAACAAAGAAAATTAATTGTAAAAATATAGAAATACAAGTGAAAACTGTGATCTTACTTTGGCATCCCAATATAAGTGCACTTATTTTATCTTTTTATCTTTTTTGGATCACATCAATCAACATCTCCTCTCTACTTTTTCTACACATAATACAAGAAAAGTCAAAAAGTACACTTATTCTAAACTTTCCAAACTTGGCCCAAGACTAGAGGACCACTTGTACCTCTATATTTTCACAATTACTTTGTACTTATTCCCATTGATTTACAATTTCTCCAAAGACAATACTAACAACTGACAAGTCTATGCATGCACAAAGACTACATAAAAATACCAAGCCATACCAAAACGCAGCAGCATTACATTCCTGTGATTCAAAGCTCAAACAAATCAGATGGCGACTGATCAAAACCTCAGCACGATCATGTGGCAGTTTCGATAGATCACTTCCAAGTCCATCATATCAGGGAAGTGAAAAACAAAAAACAGCAAATGACAAATATATATACTAGCAGAACTAGCACATGGTAGCATAGTATAGGTACAAAGTAGAGCAACAACATTCTATGATTCAGTCAGCCACAAAACAACCAAACATTAAAAAGTACAAAACAAAATCAACCACCAACAACAATTCCCACTCCCCACCCAACCCATCTGTTCTTTTAACCGCCTTCCTAGCTATCTTTTTCTTTTCTTTTTTTCCCCTTCTGCAGAAAAAACTATATGATTATAAAGATTACTACAAAACATATACAAACAGATTCTCTCTCTCTCTCTCTCTCTCTCTCTCTCCTTCTCTCTTATCCTTTTTTGGGTAGTAGGGAAATTTTTGTTAGGCGGCATAGCAAAGGAAAAGCATCGGGTCAAATGAGTGCAGCCATTGAGCCTCCTAAATCTTTAATGTCA
Organism: Camellia lanceoleosa; assembly: GCA_025200525.1. Classification (NCBI taxonomy): domain Eukaryota; kingdom Viridiplantae; phylum Streptophyta; class Magnoliopsida; order Ericales; family Theaceae; genus Camellia; species Camellia lanceoleosa. The sequence continues at coordinate 141,091,861 of CM045765.1, read as the reverse complement.
TCATAGAGCAAGATATGGTTGCTGATCAGACAGGCCCACCACAGGGTGATTTAAATCCCCATGTCTCATTCATAGATTTGTAGAAACCAATTTTCCATCACTCTTTAACTTATGTGATTGAAGGGAAGAAATTTAGACCCATATGTCGTTTCACGTGCTCTGGTATCAACTTGCTAACAAGCTCCGGAGAAGCTCCAGACAACTGCGCGATCAGAACAATACAATTGTTCAATCATTAGGAAAAACTTTAATGGCAGCTAATGAAACTTTTTGTGTAAGCACTAAATAATCTCATAGCAATTTTTGAATCCAATCAACTCAAAAAAGCCTTGTCTGACCCATAATTATTATTGGTGTTTATAAACGTTGTCATAAAAAATCTAAAAAAAAATTCACAGAATCATGACAAACAAAACATAACAAAATTACGCAATTAAGAAAGAAAGAAAGAAATGATACAAGTAAAATCATTGAACCCATACACAGAAATAAAGCTATGTTCGCTATTATGCAATTAAGAAAAGCTTATCTAATGAATGCTGAAAGTTGAGTTTTTTTTTTTTATTTTAGTTTCATATTGAAGGGTAGATACGTGTAATCAAGATCATCTTCCGTTATAACTATCAAACAACTCACTCACACTATTTTAATTGACACAATCCCATCATTATGGATGCTTAACATCCATGCCTTGGTAAAATTCTATGCAGATAACAGAAACTTTAAAGAAAAATATCGAAACTTTGAAAAACACATTTCCAATTTTTCTTCTATTATGTTTTTTTAATCAATCCCAAACTTTCAGACCACACTGGAGTCATCACTGCCCATTGAATTTGTTAAATAAATTGGTAAGATAGGGTCATGTTTTGCATAACTTGATGACTTAATCATCATTTAATAGTTAAAGTCTCTTTTGGGGAGTATAGAATGAAAATTCTGCTTAATTAAAACTTCAAACTAATCATTTTTTGCCAGACAAATGATAAGTACGAAATCTTTGTCTTATTTATCACATGAGAAATATTGATTTTATATTATAAAAGCATACAGTTTTGCCTCATTTTTTTCAATCAGTAAGAATTTTTCAACTCACTTTTTATCAATATCAGCATTTAAGCATTGGAGCCACCCAAGGGATAAATAAAAAGGGCAACAAAATAAAACAAGTAGGGTATTGAGATATACCTCCTGCTTAAAGTTGAAAAGAGGGGGTAATGGGCGACCATTCGGTAGACGAGCACTGGGTTCTCGAAGCTCATCAAAGAATGGATGTGTGCATGCCTCTAGCTGCAATATGAAGAAAATGACCCACTCAAACAAAGGAGAATGAATACTTGAGTGAGAGAGTCCGGGTCATAATAACTCATAGTGACAATCCCCATTTCTATAACTAGACATTAATGAATTATTCATACTAATGAAAGTAGAATCAAACTCACTGCAGTACAGCGAAGACTTGGGGAATATTGCAGTAGCCGTGAGGCAAGATCAATTGCTTCAGGAGGCATCCGGTGGTGGAAAACCTGAAACCACAGCCACACAAAATCAGAGTGAGTCATGCTACTATAAAAACCAAAGTGACTCATCATAACTTAATAGTAGAATGAAAGTATACCTTGTGCCAAGGATGCGCCTTTATTTGTGGAAACCTAAAATCAGTATAATTCGGATTCATACAACGAACTTCTTCCCGAGTTGGTGTACCAAGAACCTGAAAGAAAGAATATAAGAAACTATCACAGATTCACATTGTTAAAGAATTGCATATTTTTTACACTACTGATAGAACTGCACCTTGATAATCTCCACAAGCTGGTCCACTGCACTTTCTCCAGGGAACAATGGCTAGAAGAGTGGACATCATGAAAAGTCAGCTAAACATGACAGAAACGTGGAAAACATTGAAAACATAGAAAACATGGAAAACGCTGCAGACCTGGCCTAAAAGAAGCTCAGCAAGAACACAACCAGCTGACCAAATATCAATTGAGGTTGTATATTCTGTGGCACCAAATATGAGTTCTGGAGCGCGATAGAAACGTGAGCATATGTATGATATGTTTGCTTCACCCTTCACCTGTGTCAATTGGAAAAGAATAACATTGAATATACGAAACATGCTATTAGAAACCCTATGAAGTTTAATGATATTCATCAGCATAAATTTGTTATTTAAGAGAAAACAGCTTTGGTCATGAAATATACATGGACATCAGGAAACTAGATTACAATATTTTTCAACTCAAAATTCCTCAGGGAAATAGTTCGGAGGCATGGAAGAGGAATTGAAGTCAAAAGACTTCAAACAAACTATTCATCCATACATCTAAGAAAAATAGTTTTTTTTATTTGGGTAATCATAAGAAAAATAGTTAATATGACTAATCAGATAATCAACAATCATTATATTCAGAACCCAAAAACACTAAATAAGAATAAATCTAATTAGCCTAAATATACATGTAAATAAGCAATGTCAAGGAAAAGATCCAAGATCATCCAGGTCCAGTTATATGATAACTCAATCTCATTATGATGTTGTTAGTTCAAGAAGTATCACACCAGAAAGGTTGAAGTGGTAATCACTAATCAGCATGCCAAGTATGGGTCTAATAAACCAAAAGCATTGCACTATATGGAACTCTAATTGAGAGAGAGAGATCAGCACTCCACAACCAGAAAACAAGTAGGGCATTAACCACATAGGCAATATTTGGTTCAAATAGTACCCGTTTATGTTTAACTTACTATGGTCATCAAATTAAAATTTTCAAAACTCCTGAATATAGCCAATTGTCCAAGTATACTTGCACAAAGTGATGCTGCATCTCACAAAGCAAGAAACCACAGAGCAATGGAAGGTACCACAGCAATTGAAACCATACCCTAACAGGTACAAACGCCCCAACTACAAGCACACAGTGACTCAAAAAACATAAGAAGAATAACCAATGCAGGAGTCACCAACAAGAAGTACTTCAAATGTATCAAAGTTCAAAAGATATATATCTGTCAAGAACAACAATAACCACACAAACTACGATGCATTGAAGAAAAGTGGAATGTGGACTTCCAAGAATCCATTAACAATATGCCAAGGAGAGTTCACATCAACTATGGGACATAGCTGCAGCAGAATACCAAAATTTGGGCCATTCTTAAAAGTATATCTCATTAAGTCGTTAAATGACTTTTTTATTTTTTTGTTATTTATTTATTTATTTATTTTTTGAAAGAATACAGAACATGTGCATCCAATAAACAATATAATATGCCCCAAGGTTTAGAGAAAAAAAAAAAAAAAAAAAACCATTCTTCATACAGAGTCCATGGCCTGAACATATGACAAATGAACAGATTTGATCACAATATTTTAAGTATATTATGCCCAATGTTGATATGTGAAGTACCACAATGCACCAGCATAGGACTACACATACTTGGAGCAAATTCAATAGGTAATCTAAACGATAATAGATAGCCAATGGAGAGAGCTGAAATAAAGACTTGCACATACTAGCATTTTTGCACTTCCAAAATCACAAATCTTGACCTGGTGAGAAAGAGGATCAACCTGTACAAAGCCAATAATGACCTCAGCAAACATTCATAAAGAGTTTTCTCAAATTAATAGCCAAAAAAATGCATACCAGAACATTCTGAGGCTTCAAATCCCTGTGGCAAACGCCAGGAACAGCGTGCATATATGCAAGCCCCCTGAAAATCTGAGAAAATACCACACTAATTAATACAAGTCGAAGAAATAAGAAAACAATGGAATCTTGGACAAGCACAATGCATACTTGGTAAGTGTACAGTTTCACATAGATGAGAGGCATTGTCTGGTTCATATTGCAGTAATGCTTCAAAACCCGATACATGGTCTCGGGGACATACTCCATGACTAAGTTGAGAAAAAGTTCATTTTTACTCGTAGTGGAAAAGAAACAATGCTTCAGAGAAACCACATTCGGATGATCCATTGTGCGCATTAATTGCAGTTCACGGTTCTTGTATCTTCTGTCTTGCAATACCTTCTTTATCGCCACTGTCTCCAGTTTCCAAGCATTTTGCCTATGAGAAGAGTGGCATCAGCGCATCAAACGAGATAAAAAGATTTTGCTGCATGAAAGAGCAGCAAACATCATCTCCATACCTGAAAAACAATCCCAATTGACTCCGTCCCAACAACACGCTCGGCCATATAGCTGATGGTCTGCAATAAGCATAAAAATACAATCAATCCCCCTACATGAGTAAATTCAAGAGGGTAAGCTATCAAAACCTCTCTGTTTCGTTTCAAATTTAAAATTTGTTTTCGAATTATTTTCAGAAAAAAAATGAAACAAACTCGTCATTTTCCTATGATTTTCTCTTTTTGGGGGTGAAAATATATCTTTATTATTTATTTTCATCAAATTTAGTTTCCATTTTTCCAAAAGCGGATTTTGAAAACCAAACCAAACAGATATATAAATATTTATGAATTGAATTCCAGTTGATTTGAAGACTGGATCATTTGAGGGGCTATGTAAGTCTTTCTAGTGAAGATCCAGTTTTATTAAATGTGTCCCACTACACAAACAATTATATATCCCTGAGTGTATGAATCAGTAAGAGATCTTGATCAGAGCAAGTCAAAATTGTGTTCAAGAAAGTAGAATACCTGTTTGGGTTCTCCATTTTTGCCACCAATAGTAGTGGAAATTATGTGACCAGTGACTGCATCATTTGCATCAACAACTGGGGCAGAGATCTCCTGGAAGAAATATGAGATCAAGATGTCAGACAAGCAACTCACAGATCAACTAGCTATGAATGTCAAACAACTGGTATTTAATCTTTAAATTTTTTTACAAATAAAACTACAAAAACAAGATCGGATACATCAGATCAGAAATTAGAAAATTCAAGAGATCTCTGATGAAGAACAATACTAAAGACATTCTAGTGAGCAATTTTACTAAACCAAATCAGAGAAAATTTGAAAATGAAAAAATATATATATATACAAAATAAAAAAGATCTAAAAAGTAGTTCAGCTTAAGATTCACAACATCTCAAGGAAACCCTAATCAACCCTCCGTTTGCTTACCCAGAAAACAGAAAAACAAAGAAAATAAAAACCCACATAAAATTTACTTTTTTAGCCAAAGGGTATGTGAAAAAAACGCCAATTTAGCTAAATTTTCTGGGGAACCAAACGGAAACCATACACAGCCATTAAGAGATCAGACTTGATGGGAATTTTTCAGGGAAAATGAAGAGATCTTACCTTATCGTCAGCCATGAATCATCCGGCGAACGATGATGGAGGAGGAGGAGGAGAAAGAGAAAGAGAAAGAGAAAGAGGAGAAAGAATCTTTTCTTTTTTGACAAAAGTTTTCAGCTCATAATTGTCGGGCGGAGGGAGGAGGCCCCATCAACCAAACAAACTCCATGTGATTCCAGCTCTTCCTTTTTGTTCTCCTCTCTCACATATCAAAGAGTACACAAAAGGACCTATGTTTCAGCATAATTACCAGAGTGGCATTGTGGGATGTGATGTTTCAATCTTGTTTGGTTTGAGGGAAAATATAACAAAACCCGGATAGGATACTGAACTAAACCCGTTTAAGTTGTATCAGCCCAATTAGTTGATGAACCTTGTATTGGTATTAAGGATGAGATGAGATGAGACGAGACGACTAGCCGTGTTTAAAAAAATATTAGACATTCCAAAATTTTTATCAAAGTAAAATACTCTTTAAAAAAAGAGTATTCGGACCATAAGTCTAAAATTTTTGGAGTAATAGTCTTAAATTCTATTTTTTTGTAGTTCAAAAATAATAATAATTTAAAAAATTATAGTATCACAACAGATTTGTGGTCATTCCATTAACTCAAATTCGGACATAACTTCAATAGCACCAAGAGGGGATACCTTGTAATAATCCACAATTACAATGGCACAATATCCTCTAGAGCAAATTTCTTATAATACTTCCTAGAGTACTACCAAAACGATGTCTTCTTGGATAATTATTAATAAACAAAACATGCAAAAAAAGAGAACGAAAGAGGAGGCCCATTCCCATTTCCAATCTCAGAGCCCTATCACACCTATAACTCATCTTCGTCTACTTAAGCCCATCCTTGCTAGTCCCCTCCTTCTTTTGCCATCACGACCCCCCAACCTCCTTTTTTTCCCTTCACCCCACCCCACCAACCCCAACCCCTATTGACCTACGATTGCTAGTCCTCTCATTTCCTTAGCTCCTCATTTCTAGCAAACTCTATTCTGCTACCGCTCTATCCAGACCCCAAAAAACTCTAGAGAGATAAAGAGAGACTTATATGTTGGGTTTATCGGGGTACAATCTAGTCATCATCATCATCGAGGCGTGATTTGGTCGCACTCACCTCCATCCATTCTCCTGCTACCATCAGTAATTGCCACAATGAGAAAAAAGAATAAAGGTTTTGATAAAAGAGAGAGGGACTTCGCTTGCCATTTATTCTATGGTCATGGATGGTGGCGATGGCGATTGCAATCGTGAATGTAGGAATCCTTTCACAAATGGTGGTGGCAAACTAGAGGCAAAGCGGCTTATATGGCATCGCGATGGCTTGGCTCTATCTTTCTCTTTCTCTCTCTCTGCGTACATTTTCCTTTTATGTTTTTTCCTTTATTTTTTTTTATTTATTTTTTTTATTTAGTGTTTTGCTCCAAATTTTTGTCATGTACTCTAGGAGATCACTATAGAGAAAACTACTTTAGAGGATCCAAACTCATTACAATAATCTTGCAATGATAGTTTAAGAACTCAAAACACAATTATTAAGCAGTTTAAGTTTTCAAAAAATGTGTTTTAAACTCTTAATCCAATATTACAAGATTATTATAAGGATGAATTATTACAGAAAATCCTTATTCATAATTTGAGTCCCATATATAGGGTGTAAATCTGGCCTGGCCCGATTGCGGGCTCCCGCTAAAATTCGGGCTAAGCCAGCCCACGAGCCAAAAAAATTAGGTCCAGACCCAAGCCCAGGGGTATTCGGGTCTTGGACTGAACCAGTGAGCCTGTGCCTTGCCTCGGGCTTGGGAGGCCCTGACCATTTTTTTTTTTGTTTTCTTAAATTTTTTCTACCAAAATTTTATTATTTTTCACTAAAAAAGACAATGGGCCTTAGTCGGGCCAATGAGTCAGCCAGACAATTTGGTCGAGTTTCAAATGATGGTCCAAACCCAAGCCCAAGAGCTTGGGCTGGGCTCGGGCCTAAACAGGCCAAGCCTATCCCAAACCGCGGGCTTCGAACCACCCACAAGCGGGCTATTTTTATACACCTAACCATATATCAAAGATTAACAAACAATTGAGTACTACTTGACCTATAAGGCCAATAGTTGGTCAACAAAACACAATTGACCAAGCTATGTGTAATGGACATATTGTTGGAGTTGGTCATCTTTAATTAGTCAACCCTATATTTATGCTTTGGTTTGATTCTTTTCTTGTGTATCAAAACAAACGGCTTGTTATATTAATACAATTTGTAAGTTTCAATTGAATTTCTAGTCTTTACATTATATTAGCGGAATATGGTTCCTTTTTTTTTTCTTAAATTTAGTTATTTCAAAATATAATTCAATAGATGTGAATACGGTAAGCAAGCAGTGATATAAGAGATTAAGAACTCAAACACATAAAAATATTGAGAAAAATAATATATTATTTATGTTATAAAATCCCTACTTAAATTGAATCTGAATCACATATTAATTTTCTAAATATTTCATTATGTTTTAGTCATTTGGTCTCTAACATTATTGTCTCACGGCGTATTAAAGCCCTCTAGGCTGCGGTTAGTTTTTCTTCAATGAGTTAATTAGTTCAGAGACACCACACCATAGTGATTCATGGAGTTTTCATAGCATTTATGCATTTGTTGTTGTTTTTTAGAAAGTCTAGATATGGAGAAAGTATTCAAAAAATTATTCAAAAATTTAGATCTATGATGTATATTAAACTTCTTGTTGATGTGAGATCACAACTTATATCTATCTATATATATATATATATATTTATATATATATAAAGTGAACAACTCACTTGATACTTTAAAATTTCTTCTCTCCTTTTGTCAAGTAGATTTTTATTTTTTTCTATCGAAAATAAAATATATAAAGTGAATGATTCACTTGGCGTCTTGAAGGTGAGATAAACAAGACTTGAACTTAAGACCATATTAATTTGGTAAATAACAACTTGAGTAACACATACTATATGTTTTTAATTCGAAATCAAAATTTATATTTTACAAATTTAATAGCATATTCATCTGTTAAGCACACATTCACTAGTACTATTATAAAGTGAATACCTTTGGTGGTGTCATGAGGCTTATACTACCAAGTGTCCATTTTTTTATTTAAAACAAAAAAAATTAGAATAAATTACAAATACATCCCTTAGGTTTGCTTAAAATATGAATTGTCCATTCTGATTTAGAAAATTACAAATATCCTATTGTTATAATTTTTTATTTAATGTAATTACTGAAAATTAAAATTCCTAATTGTTCTCCTATATAATGATAAAATTACTTATATTATTAATTAAAATAAAATTTTGATATCATTAAAAATTGTTAATTCATTCTATAATTTATTAATAAAATGAGTTATTTGTTCTAAATTAAAAATTTCAAAGCGTGGGATGTAATTTTAGAAATTTTAGAGGGTATATTTATAATTTATCCAAAAATTAAATAGATGTGAGGACTGGAACTCAAACCTTGGATTTTATCTCAAGTCTAATAAAGAATGTTCTTACCACTTGAGCAACACACAATATATAATAAATATTTTATTTTATTTTTATTTATTTAAATTACATATACAATGCCAACCACTAGTTCATTATAAATTGCACAAATTCTGTATTTTTATTTCTGGAAGTCTATAACGGTTCTTTTTTGTTGGACTATCTTTTCTTTCCATTCCATGCAACTTTTTCACTTCTACTTCCCAATGTCTTAGATTGGGTTTGGCTATAGCCAAACTCATAACCAAATTCACCGTATTTATTTCTAAATTTTTGAACTTATATTTAAAATAAAAAAACACACACATTTCTTGGAATTGAGCTAACTCAATCCAAAAAAAAACCTCAAGTTGCTTCAAATTATAACCACAATTCTATTTTAATTTATAAATAATCATTATAAAATATTAGAAAAATAGATTGTAGAAAAAATTTATGTCACGGGATTAGAGAAAGCGAAATTCAACAAAACAAATCATCACAATCAATTAACTCACTACAATAAAAATAATTTTTGCAAAGCTTTTTTTTCCGGATAAGTCAATTTTTTTTGACACCTAAGATGATATTTTTGTGATGAATTTAACAATTTGTTGCTAAATTTTACAAAGTAGCAACTATTAGCAACCATGTTACAATTTTGTCGCTAGTCTCATCATAAAAAAGAATTAGCACTAAAATTTTGGTGAAGTGTGTTGATTTTGCAAAAGATTTATTTTATTAAAATGAATATTTATGAAGTTTGTTTTTGGCAATCAGTATGAGATTATTACAAATATGAAAATTACATCAAATTGGATAATTAACCATATAGGGTGGTTTGAAATGATCTAAATAAGTGTCTTCTTTTATTTTTTATGAAAAGATGTATAGAAAATTAAAGAGGTGATGTGACTCAAAAAAGATAAAAAGATAAAAAAATGTGTACTTATTAGGTTATCCAAATCACAATATTGAAACAAGACCCGTAATGAAAAAGAAATAAACAATTAAGAAAGAGTCTTTTAATTAATAGGCAAAAAATAATCATTCTTGCATTTCTGATACGGACTTATCCCCCAATTTCTCAGCTGGAAGCATCTAGGAATAGACAACTAAGCTAGTCCAATTAATTGAATATTTATAAAGAAGTTGAATAGGAGTTTTAATGAATAAAATCCAAGTAAGGAATTGTTCCGATCCAAAGCCGCCCTATAGATTTAGTATCGTAATCGGTTAATAATTCCAGAATTACGGAAGACTTCTGAGACAGATTAACATAATAAAGGAACTAGCGGAAGCAAAAAACAAAAATACAACATTTATTGAGCTATGCAAATTTATATGAGACAGAAAATTTTAAATTATATATATATATATATCACATCATCATATGTACCGACTAGACAAAAAGGGACTTAGTCATATTTACAAAATAAATAAAGACTTGTTTAACCAAACAAGAAAACAAAACTTAAACTTTAATCACATGGCTTTGACCATTTGACATATCCGGAACCTCCATAGGAGGCACATAGGTTGATTGATAGGACAGAGTCCAGGCAGAAGTTCTGGGCTTGGTTACGCATCTGATCACCTGCATACATAAATAACACAGTGAGTTGGAACCCAGTGAATAATCTCGAAGTAAAGAGATTCAATAAATGATATCCATAACTTAAACAAAACAATAAAACGTTATTGACATAATTAAAACATACTTCTGAAACATATAATAACTAATATGGATCATCAGTTTTTTCAACAATTCATAGTACCTAATTGCCTTATCAAAACTTGTCGAAATGCCACATAGAACGTTCACGGCGGAACGAAACATTCAGAACGCTCTCATTAGGTGGCTTCATACAAAATGCCTACATAGGACAACTTCATGCAAAACGCTCATATAGGCCGACATCATACAAAACGCCCTTATTGGACGACTTATGCAAAACGTCTACTTAGGATGACTTGGTACAAAACGTCCATATAGGACGCGCTTATGCGAAACGCCCACCTCGGCGAGTTTATTCAAAACGTCTATAACGAGCAACTATCATACAAATCGATACAATTGAAATCATGCGAAATGATCATAAAAGATCGACATCATATATTATATCACAATGAGTCAATAACTTGTACTGAACATAAATGACGAGTTGAATACTATATGAAAGTCATTGGGGACCAAAGACATTTCCCAAGTTGTTATCATAGTTATCATTTCAAAAGGAACTCATTCATTCTTAAACAAATTTCATTTTTGAAAAGTTTATCATATCTTACTCATTCATTCCTAATAAAACCTCATTTTGGAAGACATATCGTATTGTATACATTTTAGAGTTTCAAAGTATAACTTAACGATTCTAAGGTTCTTGTTCACAAACTTATCGTATCAACATTTCATAACAAAACATAGGCGGCCCAAATTATCAGATAATATAGTCATTCTCAAAATAATTCAAATACGAAAATATCTTTACAAATAAATTACTCATAGTGCTTGGCTGGATGATACTCCTTGTGCAAGTGACCTACACAAACACATAACATATACACATTGAAACACAATATCACTTCCTTGATTCAACTTGGCTTCTCTTGTCTTTTTCTGTATAAGTAATCCGAAGTTCTAGTATACTTATTCTTTTTTTATTCAAATGAATTGGATTCTCATTTCACATATTCTTTCATTACTAAATCTTTCTTTTCCAAATGGGCTGATTTCTAACTTGGCTTTTTAATCATTCATTACTAAATCAGTGATTTATTCATGCAAAGATTTCAAATATTTTTCCTTGATTTTCAAAACACGAAATTAAAGTTGTAAAACTCTTAGAAGAATATTTGCATGTAATTTACGAAGCTTAATTTAACCATAATTTTCCAAAATCAAGTTACTTTCTAATTTTACTTTCATAAACTTAATCTTAACTCTAAGTCATCATTTTCTTATCAATTTTCCTAGCAAATATTGCATGTATGTAATTCAAATAAACTAACTAATTTAATATATATTCCAAAATATGGGTCAAGTTGTTTAGTGTTGATATGGAACATTGTTTTGAACGGAGAAAAACTTGTTTTGAAAACTTGTGCTTAATTTCGGGGACGAAATTCTTTAAGAGGGGGAGGTTATAGCAACCCTGGTATCCCCTTTGCTGTTCAGTTGTACTCCTGACTTGTTTCCGTGGAGTTGGTAGTTGTGTCTACCTTGTTGTTGTCCTTAAATTCCATTTGTTTGAGTCTTGGGTTATGTGGGCAGGTTTGAAACAGGTTAGTTGAGTTTAGGAACCAAGACTAGATGCCCAAATTTTGGCCTGTCCGCTTGAGCGGAGCTTTTGACGCTCGATCGGGGCCTTTGTTGTAGTTTGTCCACTCGAGCGGGAAAATCAACCATTCAGTATCTCCTCTATAGTGTTGTATGCTCGAACAGCGGTTTGGACGCTCGAGCGGGAGTTTGTGTGTGTCGCTCGAGCGGGGAGTTGGATGCTTGAGCGGGGACCTAGTTCTGCAAAAGTACTGAAAGTGCGTATTCGGGATTGGACGCCGGAGGTTTGGGCGACTTTTATATAAAGCCGAGATCCGGGTTTTTGAACCACTTTTTCACATCCTTTTCTCTCTCTTACTTTTCCAAAACTCCATTGTTGAGCCTCTCTCTCTAGAACCTTGCATTCTCTCTAGGTATTGATCTAGTAGGAGTTGTTTGCTCATCTTTGGCCTTTACAAAAAAGTCGTTGATCGTCGAGGGCTATCTTTTGATCCGAAAAAGTTGTGATTTGGAGTATTTTCATTTTTGTCATCTTCTTCCTTGGGCTCCGAAATTTGAGGTAGAGATTCCTACTCACTCTTATGGTCTTTGATATAGATTTTTGGTTGTTTCGATAAAGTGTTGAAGTTAGGTGATTTTGGGACTTAGGGTTTCAAAATGTTAAAAGGGGTTTTGTTAATTTTGACTCTAAGATGTGTAATTTGGGTTTCAAAATAATGAGATTGTTATTGGTTGATTAATATATGGACCATTGGGTCAATATTGGGAAATGGGGTAGAAAACCCTAATTTGTTGTATAGATTAATTGGTATAATTAATCTGGGTAATGTGTTGATATTGGGAATTTAGTTGGGAGTAATGAAATTGACTTATTATATTGCGAAATGGTGGAGTTTGATTTGTTAATTGTTTACTTTTGAAAACATCGATATTTTATCTGTTGGAGCTTTTATTATCTGTTTAGAAATAATTGCTTGGGCTACCGGTGGAGAGTAATTTTGATTGTTGTAGACAATGCATGATAATTAGGCAAACTAAAACTAATCAATTGGTTATGTCATAGAGTATGACGGTTGATAGAATACATTAACGATATGTATTGCTTGATTGGGTATATGACTTATATGTATATATATTGTGTGTGTGGGAGGAGATAGGGGATGTACTCCACGGTTTAGGGAAAGATAGGGGATGTACCTCTAAACTGGATGTTGTTTGGGAGGAGATAGGGGATGGACTCCACTGATACAGCTCATATGCTTGTCAGTTAATGTGTTGATATAGCTTATATGCTTATTTATGGAAGTATTGATACAGTTCATATGCTTATCTTTGGAAGTGTCGATATAGCTTATATACTTATCTGTTGAAATGTGGATACAGCTTGTACGCTTATCTGTTGAAGTGTTGATACAACTAGTATGTTTATCTTTTTGTAAAATGGGAAGCGCTTGATATGAGTCACTGTCTCATGCAAGTGGTTGGCTAGGTTCTGAGCCGCTGATGTAAATTGTGAAGTTGATAAGAAATGGAGAATGAAACGAAACATGAACATAGTGGTCATGAAATGAAAATGGGTTATAAATTGATGTATGGGAATTGAACATTTATCAATTGCTAATGTCTTAGTCATTAATCATACTGTGTTTAGCATATCTCTATTGGGCGTTGGCTCACCCTATATGGGACATTATTTTCAGGTACAGGTAGCATGCTACCACCAAGGACATAGCTTGGATGATGATGAGAGTTGAAGACTCTCTTGTTTATTTTGTTTGTATTACATGTACATCAAGCCAAGGGCTTATTTTGTTTAGAGTTAGTACTCTTTTTTTGTGTAACCAAGTATTAACTTGAAAAGCTGTAAGCCCATAGGGCATTTGCTTTTGTTGTTAACATGTAATACTATTGTAAGAACTACTCTGATGAATAGAAATGGTTGATTTCTTTTATATCAATGCATGTCTTAAGCAATGGGTTTTATGTATTTTTTTGAGGGCGTTACAAAGTAAGACTCAAAAATTATATTACATGCATGGATTAAGGATTTAAAATCAAACTACATTTTTAGATTTCAAATCAAAATCAAAGCCTCATCTAGCTCCATTATTAAACCCTTTTCATGAATTTCATAGTATAAGATTGAATGACTTAAATTCCCTCCAAATTTATGATACATGTAAAGATGGAGTCCAAATTCATGAAAAATAACACAAATTAAACTCAATTAGTAAAGAGCCGTGCTACGTAGCTCAAAAGGACGCCCCCCTAATCCCCCGAAACCAAAAATGACGCCATTTCGTCGTTTTTGAATTTTTTTTTTTTTGGGTTCAATCAAAGAAGAAGAAGCAGACGAAGGGAAGAAAGAAAGAAGAAGGGAAGAAGAAGCGATGATCGACGATCGGGGGCCTCTATGTGTGTGTGTGTCTCCATTCCCTCTTCTCTCTTTTCTCCCTCTCTTTCCCTCTCTCCTCTCCGCTCTCCCTCTCCCTCTTCCCCCTGCGTTTCAGATCGAAAATGGTCGAAAATGGAAGAAAAAAAAAAAGCTCGTCGTTTGGGGCATTAGGGGAATTCCGGGGGGGGGGGCAAAGTTTCGAGCTCTCAAACATTATTCATTAGTAAATTTCCTAAATTAATTTCTTAATTCTTGAACTTAATATATATATATATATTCTTTTCATTATATTTAAATTTACATACAATGGGATTCTATTTCTTCTTGATTTGAGATGTAAGAAAGGATTTACTACAAGATTGGAGTTAGAAATCTTACCTAAAGTTGTTGAATGATTGAATCTCTTCACAAATTCTTGAGTCTTCTTTCTTTTCTATGTTTTTCCTAACTTTTCCTTAGTTTTTCTTCCTCATTTCCAACAATTAGGAGCTAACTTGGACGCTGTCTCTCTCCCCCGTGCAGTTTTCTTCTTTCTCTCTTTAGAGTTCTTGAACTCAATGACAAATTATTCCCTTCACTACACCACATTACACACATTACTCTTATCCTCTCTTATCCTCATTACATGTGCACATACCCATTCTTGTAGGACTTCCAACACAACACTTAACATGCACACATATACACAGATTTCTCAACGCACATACACAAAAGTTCTCTGCACACCCACACCCACACCCACATACATCCTCAAATTCTAAATCATTCTACAATTTAATTTATGATTAAGATTAATTTAATTAAATAATATTATTCTTAATACATTTTGATTAGCACATAATTAAATTAATCATAACTAATCACCAATCCCACATAATTTAATTAGTCTAATTGACTTTCATTAGAATCCAATTAATTATATTTAAATTTATCATTTTGAATCAGATTTTTAATCAAACTCCCAAAAGGCTCCAAATATTTAATTAAACTTATTTCCATTCTCAATTTTGATTTCTTAAATCATTAAGGCTTTCAATTTCAAATTAAACTTCTAAATCTTCATCAATAAATTACATATTCAATTGAACAACTCATAAATAAATTTAATTCATAATAATCTTAATTTCCAATCCTCATAACTTAATTAACTCAAATTCAAACCCAATTAACCAAATATCAATTTTATAAATCTGAATCAAATATTTAATTAAACTCTCATATGATCCGATATCCGAAATTAAATAATTCAATTCACCATTTGTATTCTCTTGAGCCATTTAGGCCTTCAATTTCTAATTCCAAAATAAATCCTTAATAGAGTCATATATAAATCAGTCTCCATAATTTTTATAAATCCCAGATTAAATTAGAATAATTGACAATTAAAATTTAAATCTCCTTAATTAATTAAGTACTAATCATTCTACGTGATGGGGTCGTTACAGGAATAAATCCCATTATATTTAATATTAGAAAAATAATTTTAGTTCAACTAGTTTTGATGATAAAACATGTGCTGCAAAGAAAAATTATAATTTTAATGACTAAACCGTTTGTCAAGAAAAGGTAAATGATAAATATTTTGGCCTTAAGTTCTACTTGTCATGAAAATGTAAGAAATGGTTTTTAAAAAAATAGGTTTTTCCTCAATTTTGATCTAATTTTTAGGTAAGACCCATATGCCAAAGTTGGCGGGTCTAAGTGGTAACGCGTTCTTGCCGCGTTGTGATTCACATAGTAGATTTGGTTGCTCAAAACTATTATCGAGTGAATGGGAAATTGAAGCCAAAGTGAGCTCCATAGAAATGATGTTTTTGGTGAAATTTTCATTAAGGTTTGTCCCACATTGGTTTGATGGGCAAACCTTGAGGGGTTTATAAGACTTGGGTTTCGAACTTGAGGTAGGCCCTAAGGGGTACTCAAGTGTTATAGAGGCGAATGTGTAAACATGTGCGCCGCCATCCAGTCGGGCGGACGGGCTGGGCTGGCCTTAGGCACGGGTGTGAGGTTGGGTTAGGCTTGTCCAACCAAAAACATTTGAATTTATTTTTATTTTTTGAAAAAATAAAATCTATTCGGTTTTGATTTCAAATTTCGGTTGAAATAAATTCAAATTTTGGTTTGCACCTCTTCAAATTTTCTGTATAGTTCCATACCTGTCCGAACAGGTTCAGTATCTGTTCAAAATTCAAACCCAAACAGTTTTACCTTTTCAAACAATGCTAAACAGGAACCATACCTGTTCAAATATGTTTTCTACCTGTTGGGTTCAAATCTGAAAAGCCAAAATTTCTCCTATAAATAGACAGGGATTTAGATTTTGCACTCTAATTTTTGTTATTGTTACTGTCATTACTCTTTATATTTTGTTTTATTTAATTTTATGTAAGAAAGTGTATAAACACAAAGTGTGTTCATTGTGCAAACAGTTTGTAGTGCTGCTACTGTTTGCTGAAGATCATTTCATCCTAGGAGATAGACGTCCAAATTCTGTGAGTACTCTAGAGATGACGAATCTGTCTTAAGGAGACAGTGTTAAACACTAGACTTGATCATTCTAAGAAAATATTTTTTGTTCTTAATTTTATTTTCTTCTCTCCTTCTCTATTTTCATTTTCTGTTTAGTTTATGTAATTAAATAGATTTTGGAAACTCTTTCTTTTAATTTATTTCTTACGTGTTTTGTTTGTTGTTGAGTATACAAACATAATTTATTCTTAATACAGTGAAGATTGTTCAACAATCTTAAGACAGAGTATTTTTTGTCTTCATTATATTTATTTATGTGCTTTTACAAAGTGATATTCTAGTTGAAAAATACAAATAATAATTATATACTGTTTGACAAATAATAGTAATATATTGTTTGTCATTAACAATTTTAGAATATTAATTTGTGTAGTAATGTTGCAGAAAATTATTGTGTGGTATTTTATTTTTCTAGTTTTGGTAACTAGAAAAGTAATTTATTTTCTAGTTTTAGTAACTAGAAAATTAATTTGTGTTTTGGTTTTGATTTTTTTCTGTTTTCTTGTAAATCAGATATTATGGTTGCTGAAAGTAGTACTCCAAATTTGATTGTTACAATGACTCCGGTCCCTATCCAGAATCATGTTTAAGTTCAATAAATCATGAAGAAAAATTGAAAAAATTTAATGGCATTGAGTTTAAGAGATGACAACAGAAAATGTTGTTCTATCTTAAAACTCTTAATCTTGCCCGCTTTTTCCATGAAGAGGCTCCAGTACTTAAAGAGGATGAAAGTGATCAGCAAGTTGTTGTCGCTATAGACACTTGGAAACATTTTGATTTTATGTGCAGAAATTACATCCTCAATGGCCTTGACAACATGCTGTATAATGTTTACAGCCCTCTAAAAACAGCAAAAGAATTATGAGATTTTTTGGAAAAAAAAATACAAGACAAAGGATGCCGGCACAAAGAAATTTGTTGTCGGTAAATTTCTGGACTTTGTCATGGTAGACTCTCAAATGGTAATTTCTCAAGTTCAAAATTTTTAATTAATTTTTCATGATATTTATATTGAAGGTATGTCTTTTAGCGAGTCTTTACAAGTCGCTGCGTTAGTGGAAAAATTACCACCGGCTTAGAAAGATTTCAAAAATTATTTGATACATAAACGCAAAGAGATGACCATGGATGAACTGATTGTAAGACTGAGAATTAAGGAAGATAACCGTAAGGTTAAAAAGATGAATGGTAAAATCTTATTGAATCCAAGGCTAATGTGGTTGAACATGTGTCCAAACTACATAACAAAAAGAGAAAATTTGCTAAAGATCGTCCTAAACAAGGCGACAACAATAGCAATAAGAAGTTCAAAGGCAAATGCTATAACTGTGGCAAGACCTAACATTGAGGCTCTGATTGCCGCCACTCTAAGAAGGATTGCAGAAGTACAAACAAGAAGACAACCAATCAAGCCAATGCGACAAAGTTAGATTACATCTCTGACGGGGTAAATGACATCAATCTCTCTGTTATGGTGTTTGAGGCTAATTTGGTTGGAAATCCTAAGGAATGGTGGGTTGATATAGGAGTAACTTGTCACATTTGCACGGACAAGAAGATGTACACTACATATAATGAGACTACAAATGGTAAACAACTTTTCATGGGAAATTCTTCTACTTCTACTGTGGCTGGACAAGGAAAAGTGATCTTGAAGATGACATTGGAGAAAGAACTTGCCCTCAATAACGTGCTGCATGTACCAGACATCTGAAAGAATTTAGTTTCTGATTCTTTGTTAAGTAAAAATGATTTTAGACTTGTATTTGAGTATGATAAATTTGTATTAACAAAGAGTGATATGTATGTTGGTATGAGATACATGAGTGATGGTCTCTTCAAGTTGAATGTAATGACTATTATGCCAAAACTTTCTATTAATAAGAATAACACATGTTTTGCTTATATTCTTGAGTCAAATTTATAGTATGGTAGATTAGGACATGTAAATTTTGTTGCTTTGCGTAGACTAATTGGTTTAGATTATATACCAAAGTTTGAAATTGATTCTAATCACAAATGTGAGAAATGTATAGAAGTGAAACTAAGGCTCCATTTAAATCGGTTGAAAGAAAAACCGAACTTCTAGAATTAATTCATACTAATGTATGTGATCTTAAATTTGTTCAAACTAAATAGGGCAAAAAGTATTTCATAACATTTATCGATGATTGTACAAGATATTGTTATGTATATTTACTTAGAAGTAAAGATGAAGCCTTGGAAATGTTTAAACTCTACAAAACTAAAGTTGAAAATCAACTTGGTAAAACCATTAAAATGGTTAGAAGTGATAGAAGTGGGGAATATGATGCACATTTAAATGAATTTTGTGCACAATATGACATTATTTACCAAACTATAGCACCATATTTTTCACAGCAAAATGGAATTGCTAAAAGAAATAATAGAACCCTTAAAGAAATGATAAATGCCATGTTACTAAGTTCAAGCTACCGCATAACTTGTGAGGGGAAGTAATATTGTCTGCTAATTATGTTGTTAACAGAATACCCCATAAGAAAACGAATAGCACTTCTTATGAATTGTGGAAAGGTCGACTACCTTCCTATAAATATTTAAAAGTGTGGGGGTGTGTAGCAAATGTAGAAGTTCTTGTTTCGAAAAAGACTAAAATAGGACCAAAAACAGTGGATTGTATGTTTATTGGTTATGCTTAGAATAGTAATGCGTATCAATTTCTGACTTATAAATCAAAAATACCTGATACACATGTGAAAACTATTATAGAGTCAAGGAATGTTATGTTTTTTGAATATGTTTTTTCTTACAAGAAAGGACAGGAATTAAGTTCACATAAAAGAACTTATGATTGTACACAGAGTCAAGAGACTAATGACAATTAAACGCAAGAGACTAGTGTAGACACCCCATTTTTGACCGACCTTAAGACTCAGACATCACCGATTGAGCGCTTGGTGATGTTGCATATCGTGCTCGTTCAGAAGTTTCAGAGTCTCGACTGTGAGCCTTGCCTCCGAATTTCTGGACTCTTTCATGCTTTGTCTCGGTTTGCGAACCAGGCTCGGTTTTCTCTGTTTCTCTTCCAGAAGGGAGGGAGAGGTCTCGTAGACCATCTCTCAGTGGCCGTAGGCTACGTTTCGTGGTCGTAGGCCATTTTGCCCGTTTGGAGTCCGGTTTTCGGTTTTTCGAAGCCGTTGGCCGCGTGCTTCGGTTCGGGACCGCCTAACCACCTCCGTTTGCTCTGGTTTTTGGCATGCATCTTATTTCCTCCCTTTTGAGGGACACTGTGGTCTGAGAGACCAATTTCGTGGTCGAACACCACTTCCGGTGCCTAACATGTCAGTTTTTGGGGCCCTAGGCTGCGCGTTTTGGCCCCCGAACCTTCATTTTGCATCGGTTTGGGTTCATTTTTGGCAGGGACCTCTGTTTCATTGTTAGAAAGGTCGTAGAGAGGTGGGAGGCTAGTAATTGTTTTGACAACCAGTTTTATTCCTTCATCGCCCTCCGTCGCCCATTTTTCTCACTTGAAAGCCAATGTTGACCACCCTAAGGCCACTTTTTCTAGCCCTTAACCACATATTTGTGTTGTACACACCTGGGAGGCCACCAATATCACATGGCCGGCCAATAATTGTGTGTGACCCTTTTGAACCCCTCCAAGAAATGGCTTTTTCTCTCTCCTAGTTCACTGTCTCCAGTTTTTGACCACAAGGCTATGTTGAGCACACATGGGGGGCCACCAATCTGTGGTGGCCGGCCATTAATCCAACTTGGACCTTTTGACCCTTGCCCGGCCGGCCATGGGAAGAGCCGGCCGGCCACCTGCAACCTAGATACTTGGCCGGCCAGAATCCTCAGGGTTGGTACATTACAAATCTACCCTTATTTTCCCCCCAGATTTTGTATCTGGGAGGGTGCCTTTTTGGGGGGAAACTTGAATTGTTTCCCCCCCATTTTTCCCCCTCTTCTCCACCCTTTTGTCTATATATCCAGCAGCCCCAGCCCCCTTGCAAAGGGTTAGAAAAAATTTGCCTTAAACCTCTTGTATTGAAACTCTCTCTCTTTACACTCCAACCCTCCAAACCTTTCAAATCCTATACCCATTTCTACACCACCACCTAGCACCACACCACCACTCTATCCCAGCAGCTTGGAAGACCTTTTCAGAGCTTAGGAGGCACCACTTCTCAAGCCAAGAGGCTGCCAAAGCTTGGTCTACAAGGGTAAGCTTCATTTTCCCTCTTTTGTGCTTCATTTTGTTCAATATTCTAGCTCCTTGTGCTTACATTTTTGGGCTCCTACCCTAACTAAAAATAGGCTTATTTTGAGCTATTTTGCATGTTTGATTAAGAGCCTCTCACTGTTTGAGGCTTCTTTTTTGCACTTGCTTCTTTACCTCTCTTGTACGCCTCTTTCTTGCATAGTATTTTAGGCCTATATGTAAACTGTTTTGAGGCATGTTATAAACTGTAAAGTGGCTTATTTTGAGCCTTTATTCAACATTGTTGAAGGTCTCCTCACTATTTGAGGCTTCCACATATCACTTGCCTTTGTATCCATCTTTTGCTCCTATTTTTGCATGCTTTGTTACCCCCTTATGCTTGTATTTTTGGGCTTTAGTCCGAACTGTAAATGACCTTATTTTGACCCCCTATTCATGTTTTATTAAGAGTCTTTTGATGTTTGAGGCTTTCTTTTTTCTCTTTGTGTTTAAACCTCTTTTTAGGCCTTATTTTGCATAGTATTTTAAGCATGCTTGTGCACTGTTTTGGGTCTGTTCATCAACTTTAAAATGCCATATTTTGGACCTCTCTTCAACATTGTTGAAGGGTCCTCCTGTGTTTGAGGCTAGAAACCATCACTTGCTTCTTTGTCCCTCTGTTGGCCCATTTCTTGCATGAGAGCTTAGCCATACTTGTGTTTGTTTTTGTGGCTTGTTGTAAACTGTAAAATATCATATTTTGGGCCTCTCTTCAACATTATAGAAGGGCCCTTCTCTATTTGAGGTCAGCAGCTGCTACTTTCTTCATTATCTTGCTTTCGGGGCCATTTTTGCATGCTAGCTTAGCCCCATTTATGTTCACTGTTTGGCCTTCCTTAAAACTGTAAATATGCTTTTTTTGGGGCTTTCTTGATTCTTTCTTCACACTTCATGTTCAAATAATGCATGCGTTGCATAGCCATAGGTCATTCCATGCGCCTAATTTCATGTTTTGGGTCTCATTCCATGCTTCGGGTGCCATGCTTTCATGTTTCGGGGCTGTTTTACATCAATTTTTGCTGCTGAAATTTTCATGCTAGTATGCCATATTCCATGTTTTGCCATGTCTTGTTAGAGTGGCATTTCGTGCCTTAGGGTCGGTCCTCGGTTTGCTTGCACGCGTGCACGCATCTCGAGTTGTCTCATTTTCATCTAATGGCCTCTTATGTGAGTGTGGCTGAGGTCCACCCATGTTGGTGTAAGTCCATTCTGCATTGTGTATGCCATTTCATTCCATAGCATTGTGTATGCTAGGTTGTATGTTAGCGCATTGTGTATGCCATGTTACCTCGTGCATCGTGCATGCCATTTCATAGCATTTGCATGTTAGGTTGTATCTTAGTTGTATTCATGCATGTCATGCATATTGCATTGTATTCGGGATAGGAGTTAGCTTGAAACACGGAACGAGGCATCGCCTCAGAGTGACGGAACATGTCTCAATTTCCCAGTCACCGACACTCCGGATTATCCATGATGGAGTTAGGTCTTGTTGTGTTTTTATGTGCATTCATTTCATATTGAGTTGTGCAATTCGGCTCCTCGGCCACCATGCATTGAGATGCATGATTGGTGGCACGAGGATCGAGGCATGCATACATTTGTGAAAATACATTGCCATGCCCCTTTCTTGCTCTCTGTTGCAGCAAATCAAGAATCAGCAGTCTTTCGGGGCTTGGCGCGCTTTCCAAAAATTATTGCAAAACAGAGGCTAATTGGGGCATCACAGTGGATTTCCGTGTAAAGGCAACCCGGACATGCATCATTCATCATCCGAAGAAGAGTCAAGGCAGCCCCTGGCTTGTATGCCAGTTTATTGCTTTCTTAGTTAATTTTGTTAATTAATTAGGAATTTGTACATATTTTGGACTGTATTATTTAGACTGTACTATCCGGGACTGTATATTATTTATTCGAACCCTCTGTGCTAGGGCATAATTGTAATAAGTGTGCGTGAGTGTGATGTATGTCTTCCAACCCCACGTCTTTCTTCTCTTTTATTTACCAACTTATGATGGTTAGATTAGGGCATGTTTCAATTAGTATACAGTATGATAGCATGTTTGCATTCATTCATCTGTTTTGCATGCACCAGGCTCGACGCATCATACTAACTGCATTTGTATTTCAATTCCAAATTGAATACTTGATAGCTGTTGCATCTCATATGCCATGTTTAGAATAGCCGAGCCTGCTATAGTTGCATTTTTGCATGTGTTGCATTAGGCATTTCTGTATAGTTAGGATCATACATGATTTCTAATCGGTTTCTGTTTTGGCTTGGAGTACTCAGTGAGTTTTTATGCTTTAGCATCCTTGCATGCGTGTGAGTGACTGCCATGAATAGCATGCTTACCATGAGGCTAATTGCTTATGTGATATAATTATCTGAATGCCTGTGGGTGAAGGTCTGGTTATTTGGATTGGAACAATGCATTGACTGTGAGTTTTAAGCCCACTAGATAGTGACAAAACCATCTTTTCTAAGCCCACATGAGGGTGGCAAAATTTGCATTTTAAGCCTACCTGCGGGTAGCAAACCATCTTTCAAAAATAAATATGAAATGTTTTGTTCCAATTCAGGCGACCCGGTCTATACTTGTATGCTGTGCGCATCACATAGTAAATCTAGGCTAATAACCGGAATAAGAACGCACAATGTTTTCAAAACTAGATATCATGGTTAGTAGAGGCCGATCTTTGATCGGGCGAGTGAGGGTGCTCACGAAGTGACCTTCCCTAATCGTACCCAAGTTCCCGAGCCGAGGCAATTTTGGTGATGACGGACACGTGGCCTTAGGCAACGAGTCAGGGTTTCCTAAATTTTCCAAAAATAAAATATTTAGGTGGCGACTCTGTATCTGGCAAAGCAGTCCATGTTTGTCACTTCTTTTCTAAAAATCTGTTTTCTTAAAACGATTTGCCAGATTTGGAATCTTTGGTTCAAGATTAAGAACCGTGACAAAAATCGAGTCCGAGCTGTAGCAAGGCCCCCCGCGGGCTTGTCTACAACTAGTAATGGTCTCGACCAACAGAATTTAACTGATGATAAGCCAAGACGAGGTAAAAGAACGAGAACATCAAAATCCTTTGGTTTAGATTTTTTGACATACCTATTAGAAAATGAACCTCAAAGCTTTAAGGAAGCAATGACAGGTCCTGGAGCACCTTTGTAGAAAGAGGCTGTTAATAATGAAATTGAATTTATTATGCAAAACCATACTTGGGAATTGGTAGATCTTCCACCTGGTTCTAAACTTCTTAGATATAAATAGATATTCAAGAGAAAAATGAAAGCAAATGATTCAATAGACAAGTATAAAGCAAGACTTGTGGTAAAAGGTTACAGATAAAAAGAAGGTTCGGACTATTTTGATACATATTCCCATGTGACAAGAATAAAATCCATTCGTATGCTTATAGCTATAACATCGTTGTATAATATAGAAATACATCAAATGGATGTTAAGACAACTTTATTAAACGGTGATCTAAATGAAGAGATCTATATGGAGCAACCCGAAGGGGTTGTAGTGTCAGGGCAAGAAAAGAAAGTTTGTTGGCTTGTAAAATCTCTTTATGGATTAAAACAAGCTCCTAAATAATGGCATGAAAAATTTGATCATGTTATGCTTACTAATGAGTTTAAGATAAACGAATGTGACAAGTACGTCTATGTTAAAAACACTAACAAAGATTATGTCATCGTTTGTCTTTACGTGGATGACATGCTTATCATTCTAAGCAATTAAAACATGATCAAATCAACTAAGCAAATGCTGAACAAAAGATTTGATGTGAAAGATATGGGGGTCGCAGATGTTATACTAGGAATGAAAATTACTAAAACATCTGATGGATATACATTATTTCAATCTTATTATATTGAGAAAATTCTTGCTAAATATATCAAGGATGATATGAATATAGCAAGAACACCTGTAGACATCAGTTTTTATTTATCAAAAAATAAAAGTGATGCAGTGTCTCAGCTAAAATACTCCTAAATCATTGAAAGCCTAATATACCTAATGAATTGCACTCGTCCTGATATAGCTTATGCTATTAGGAAATTTAGTAGGTACACTAGTAACTCCGGAGAAGGCCATTGAAAAGCGATCATTCGGGTTCTTAGATATCTAAGATTTACTTGTGATCATGGTTTGAACTTTACTCGATATCCTGCAGTACTAGAAGGTTATTGTGATACCAATTGGATATCGAATACTTAAGGTTCAAAATCCACTAGTGGATATGTCTTACTCTAGGAAGCGCTGCTGTTTCTTGGAAATCCATGAAACAAACATGCATCGCACGATCCATAATGAAATATGAATTCATTGCTTTAGACAAAACAGGAGAAGAAGTAGAATGGCTTCGCCACTTCTTAGAAAACATTCCAATGTGGCCAAAACATGTGTCGACTATTTGCATTCATTGTGATAGTCAATCTGTAATAGGCAGGGTACAGAGTCATATGTATAATGGTAAGTCACGACACATTCGTCGTCGACATAATACCGTAAGGCAGTTCAAAGGGACAACTAAGTTATGCGTGGCTCGCCAGAAATCACCAAGGGATTAAATTTCCTTACCTATTCCTATAGTGAGAGTGCTGTCTACAACATGTGTTGTATGCAAGGGTTTAATGATAAGCTTCACTTTTAATGATTACTTATATCTTGATTTAGGCATGAAAGTCAAGACGAGTATAAGAGAAACTCACAATAAGAATCACCTATATGAGTGTCGAACTGGGACCGGTTTTATGAGAATGAAAAGGCTAAATTCTCTAGAAACACTCATGAATAGCCAGGAGTGTTCAAGGCCAAAATGAATACAACTGTGAGAACCACGATGTGTCATAAAATATTTTGTGTGAAATCTATTGTCTTGGTTTACATAAACGGTTGAACAATTCAATGCATCACGTCCATTGGTTAGTTAGTAAGTTCGATAGGTTATCACTAGGGAAGGCTCAAGGCCAAAAGCTACCTATCTTGATTCAAGATATTTTCGATTTATACTCTTTCGACAAATACTGTATATTGTTGCATTTCCGTTGTCATTAAATTCCATTCATGCGGGGGATTGTAAGAAATGGCTTTGAAAAAAATAGATTTTTCCTCAACTTTTGTCTAATTTTTAGGTGGGACCCATACACTAAAGTTGGCGGGTCTAAATGATAACGCGTTCTATGCCGCGTTGTGATTCACATAGTATGTTTGGTTGCTCAAAACCATTATCAGGTGAATGGGAATTGAAGCCAAAATGAGCTCTATGGAAATTGTGTTTTTGGTAAAATTTCCATTAAGGTTTAAGTTAAGGCTTGTCCTACATTGGTTTGGTGGGCAAACTTTGAGTGGGTTTATAAGGCTTGGGTTTGGAACTTGAGATAAGCCCCAATGAGTACTTAAGTTTTGTAGAGGGAGAGGTTATGGGCAAAGTGGGCTAGACCCATTGAACCCAAAATAAACACAAAGCGCACCACCGTTGTCGTTCGTTCGGTCGGTTGGGCAGACTGGGCTGGGCTTGGGCGTAGGTCCGTGGTGTGAGGTTGGGTTAGGCTTGTTCGGTCCAATACTTATCTTTTTGGCCAAAAACATTTGAATTTATTTTTATTTTTTGAAAAAACAAAATCTGTCCAGTTTTGGTTTCAAATTTCGGTTGGAATAAATTCAAATTTTGGTTTACACTTCTTCAAATTTTATGTATAGTTCCATACCTATCTGAACAGATTCAGTATATGTTCAAAATTCAAACACAAGTACCATTCCTGTTCAAATAGGTTTTCTACTTGTTGGGTTCAAATCTGAAAAGCCGAAATTTCTTCTATAAATAGACAGGCCCTCATTTGGATTTTACACTCTAATTTTCGTTCTTGTTGCTATCATTGCTCTCTGCATTTTGCTGTATTTAATTTTTTGTGAGAAAGTGTATAAACACAAAGTGTATGCGTTGTGCAAACAGTTTGTAGTGCTGCTACTGTTTGTTAAAGATCATTTCATCTTAGGAGATAGATATCCAAATTCTGTGAGCACCCTAGAGAGGATGAATCTGTCTTAAGGAAACAGTGTTAAACATTGGACTTGATCACTCTAAGAAAATATTTTATGTTCTTAATTTTATTTTATTCTCTTCTTCTCTATTTCCATTTTTTGTTTAGTTTATGTAATTAAACAGATTTTGAAAACTCTTTTTTTTAATTTATTTATTGTGTGTTTTGTTTTTTATTGAGTACACAAACAGAATTTATTCTTAATACAGTGAAGATTTCTCAACAAAAAACATTTTCACTTTTAGCATGAAATGTAAAAATCTACACCCAATTTAGTCTTGCTATATAGGAGGTAGAGGTGGGCGCGGGTCGGTTGCGGCCACGAAACCTCAAATTCGCTATCCGTCCGCCAGATTGGCAGATTGGAGAAAATCAACCCCCATCCGTCTGCCAATCCGGTGGATGTAGATTGAGCGGATTGGCGATTTGGCGGATGGACGCAAATCGGTTTGACGGTTTAAAATTTTATAAATTTTTAACATAATTCAACTTGTGCACTTCCTCAAAAAAAGAAGAAGAAAGTATTATAGTCAATGACTTAAAAAAACATTACAATCACTCCATGCCTTATTCAAAGCAAGAAAGTTTGAAATTTTAGAATATCACAATCATAGCATGCTTTATCCACATACTACAATCACAGCATGCCTCATCCACATAAAGTATTACAATCTGTGGTTCTTAAAATATAAAAACAATTAAAACCACCAAAACCATGAACATAGCAATAGTAGAGATTGTATGTCTCTGTATTGTTATATCTATATCTGTTTTTAAAAACAAAAATCAACCAGCATATATCATATTTTCTATTTATTATTTTTAGAGAGATTTAAAAACCAAAAAATATAAATAAATAATACGTTTATTTTTTTCAATTCAAAAAAGATATTCAAGTTGAAAACTTTTTTTCAATAGAATATTTAAACTCTTTTTTAATTGAAAACACAAATAGAATATTTAAACAAACTGAAAACACAGTCTTATAAATTACTAGGGATACTCGCGGTTTGGCGGTTCGGTTGCGGTCAAATGAATCTCAAATCCGCCATCCGTCCGCCAGATTGACGGATTGGAGAAAATCAATCCGCAACCGTCCACTCGTCATCACGCATCCGTCCAAAATGCGGCGGATCGATAAGGTTCGGTCGGTTTTGACGGATCGGTATATCCACTGCTCACCCCTAATAGGAGGGATAGATTGGGTGCATATTTAGCATTTGGCATGAACGGCAACAAATGACTTCTATTAGATTTTAATCACAATTTAAAGGTAATAGGCTGTTTTTTTATCATCGTTAAAGTTAGAGAAAAGATAGGGATCATGAAAAATTTGTCATGAAAATGGTCATGAAAGAGTTATGACCCTTGGATTACTTTGATTAGTGTGTGGCACTTTATTCTAAGTGTAATCCAAGGGTCACAAAACTTTCATGACCATTTTCATGACAAATTTTTCATGACACCTAGCATTGCTGTTAAAGTTAACCATTGTTTTCACGACCCACGGTGATAGTTATTGCAACGAAAATAAAAGCTTTAGTGATGAGATTTTGTCTTTCACCATTTTGTGATAATTTTTTTTATATCATCATTATAGATATTACGACGATTCTTTAGTGATGAATTGTCAACAAAAGTGTGCTCCTAGTGAAACGCCTTTAGCAATGAATTTAGGTCCTTTAGCAACCAATCATTTGGTCGCAAAATATGTCCTTCAGAAACTAATCATTTGTTCGCAAAATATGTTCTTTCTATAATTTCCTGCAACATAAACACAAAGATGGGTTTGTAGCTAAATTAATTTTTTTATTAGTTAGAGAAATAACAAGCACAAATAATTTTATTATTATTATTATTATTATTATTTAAAAAAAAATTTCTTACAAAATACTAAGTCCAAACATAACATTAGAATCATACTCATTCTTTTCAATTTGGCAATGGTTTGAATAGATTTCTTTTTAAAATGTGTTTTGTTTCCAAATCTTCAAGCAATCCAATTTATATTCCTCTATATTTCGAAAGTCATGTTTATGAAGCTTGACCAATGGGTTGAGTTTTGGTATTGTAAAGAGAGTATAAAATCATGTATTGTTCATTTTTTTTTTAAATATATATTTTTTTATTTCACTTTGAAAAATCGAGAACCACCATTTAATAGTGATTGCTTAGACGCATAGTACTCTTGAAATCAATTTGATCTAAATAAATTTAACAATTTGATTTCTCAAATATTTTTTGTAAAGAATATTTGAAATTATTTTGGCCTTAAAGTCTTGTTATACAAAGTAAAATAATTCAAATTGGGAAATAGTACTGTCGTTTTATACATGTGATATTTGCAAATACCAATTTTTTAACAAAAACTCAACTGAATTGTTAAATGATCCATCGTATAATTGCAATGACATCAATCTTGCCATTCTCAAATGCAAATTATATTGAAGTTTTTACAAATATAAGTTGGATTTGAGATCGTCAGAGTACAACTTAAAAAAATTCTACAATATTTTAATTGAAGTCATAATTTGAAAATAAAATTTTATGTGTTTAATTTTATTTTCAAAACACAACTCTACACATAACATAAATATATTTACAAAGAAACTAAAACTACTAAGGTTTAACAAATGTGTGAGTTTAATAGAAAAAACTCCCAAAACATATGTTTATTTTTTTTCAAATGCGGCTAATAGCATCTTACTTTTTTCTTTAAATTTCCACCTCTTTCTACATTTTTTGTGTTACAATTTTATACCAATGTTTAAAAAACCGGACTGGTGAGCAAACTGGAAAAGAGATCGGATGAATGGGTTACTGATTCAACTGTCAATGCAAACCGAAATCGAATCATGACATCACAAATATTTTAAAAATATGTAAATATATTTATTTTTATAATTAAGTAAATATATTTATTTTTGTAAAATATATTAATTATATATAGTGTTTGAAATAAAATGTTATAATAATATATATTTAGCAAATATAAACTAATGTTAAAGGTGACATAGTGATTATATTATTATTCCACTTTCAGGTGGAAATATATATATATTTTTTTAAACTGTGGTATGAAATTAGTTTTGTAAAATTGTTATTTGGAATAAATATAATGAATATCTTAAATAATATATATTTTTTACAATATGTATACAAGGGGGTTTAGTGGCCCAATGGAAATGAGTTGCTCTTTCAACCAAAGATTTTGTTTTCAAATATTGCAAGCTTTTTTTTTGAGCACTAAAACATGCACACACCACCCAGCCAGTTGGTTTCCAAGCTTGGACGGTTTTGGAGGGTGTATCCAAACCATGGAATAGCCTACAGATGAATTGGCTGGCCAGATTCGGTTTTTAAAATATTATTTTACACTATAAAAATATTAAAGATTTTAAAAATTTTAACAAATATTTTACACGAGTGTGAAAATTAAATATAATTCACATTATATAAATTCTACACCCATATAAAAAGGTTGATAAAAATTTTAGTAAAATTTTTAAAGTTGCTAACATTACTCTTCACACTATTACCAGATTTCATTTTTGTCTTATAACCTCCCAAAACTTTAATGCTGTGTTTGGTTAGAGGATTTTGGGAGAAATTTAGAAAAAAAAAAAAAAAAAAAATATGTGTGAAACTAAGTGAAATGTAAATATATTT
Source organism: Camellia lanceoleosa (assembly GCA_025200525.1). NCBI lineage: Eukaryota > Viridiplantae > Streptophyta > Magnoliopsida > Ericales > Theaceae > Camellia > Camellia lanceoleosa. The sequence continues at coordinate 141,060,889 of CM045765.1, read as the reverse complement.
TATTAACATTTCACTTAACTTTTCTTTTTCTCTTTCCAAATCCCTCATCAGATCCTCCACCAAAAACAGCTTAACTCAAACACAGCGTAACTCTTAACATTAACCTTTACCCTTACCCTATTCCTACCCACCCACCCACAGGGCCTCTCAGCCACCCCCACCCCCGCCCCCACCAAGCCCCTTTGCTACTAACCCCTTATTGCTCCATGCCACCTTCTCCAGCTTTTTCTCGCAAACTCTTCACCTTTGCAACCCCTACCACCCCACAGTTTCCCATCACGACCTACAATCTTCTTTTTCTTTCCTTCAGCCCTTTTGCAATTTCTCTCTTTCTTTCCTTCAAGGATCTGTCCGTATCTGTGTCTGTGTCTCTCTCACACACATTTTCTTCCACAAATTTTCTCTTTACAAATGGGATATGGGGAAGTGATAGTTTGGATTCAAGGCTATCGGGTAAGGGGAGTGGTTGTGGCTAGCGTTTCGTGGAGGGAAGGGTCGCGGTGGTTAGAATGAGAAGGAAAATGGTAGGGGCAATCGAGAAGGAAGACGGAGAGTTAAGTGGTGGCATGAGAGGAAGAAAATCGGACTGCTAAAAGTATGGGGTTGCTGGAAGTGGGGGGTGGGAGGAAATGGGTTGTTGGAGGTGGGTCTGGCTAGAGAAGGGTGATAGAAGTAAGAAGCTTAAAGAGTATATTGAGTTTATAGTTCAAAGGAAAAAGGATTGGAGTAATTTTAGAGTGAGGGTCTAAAGAACGAGAGAATCCAAAGTAAAAAAGGACTATTAGAAGCAATTATTTTATTTTATTTTATTTTGGAGGTGAGGTAGGACAATTCCAATAAACTCTCTATATTATATTTGTTACGTATTTTACATAGGTATAGCAATCAAACAAGTTAGGCAATGTATTAAATATTATATCACGTTTGCAAAGGTTAATTATAATTAGAGAATTTTAATAAGACAAATCTTACTGCACAAATGGTACATCAACAACCATGCCTACATGGCATGCCATGAAAACTTCATGTATCTATAACATAGTATTTCTTTTGAAAGTTAATTAAATTAGTTTGAATGATTAATTATAAAGAATATTATTAAAATATAATCAATTAGATAAAAATAAAAGATTTTATTGATATTGCTGAAGTACCATGAACTGAACACATTAATTTATAAAGCCTAAAATAATTATATTTTTTTGACATTCTTAAAAAAAAAAAAATACAATTGTTTAAAATTTAATGAAAAATAATTTAGGACACTCCTCAATTAAAATTTTCTCCATAACCTATGAGAGGGAAAGATACACCATTTCCGGAGAGAGAGAGCTCAACGGTTAGGCGTTAGTTAGAAGGCCCCCCCAACTACCCAATGTCACAGTCCTCTCTCTCTCTCTCTCTCTCTCTGTTACTTTCTCTACACACAAACACTTCCACACACTTCTCCTCATGTCAAATTCTCAGAATTTTCTATTCTCTTTCTCAGCCCCCTAAAAATTTTCAATTCAACAATGAAAAAACCAGAGAAAGATCAATCCCACCAATGCTCTCTCTTTCTCTCTCTCTGTTTGGTGACAAGTAGTTTTTGCAGATGTGATTCTTCTCCTGTATATTAGTATATTCAAGGTCAGCTTTTTAAACTGTAATTTGAGTTCTCATACATTGCTTATCCTTCACTCAAACCTATATATATGTATTTCATATATATCATTGTCACCAACTTCTTTAACTTCACTTCCAATTCATACTCAGATGTTTCCATCTCATCCAAATCATCAATTCTTTGAGACCCAACATAATTTTTTTTCTGTAAATCATGTAATTGGTTGGGGGTTTGTTGAATTGGGAGTTAAAAGCTTTGTATTTTGGGGATAGAGAGAGTTTACCTAGGAATTGCTGATGATGGGTGGCTAGATACATAGAAATACACGTCAGTTAATAATTTTTTATGTATTGGTGTGATCATCAAAGGAGTGGTGTTGTTGAGTTGAGACAATTTTGAGTACTTGAAAGCTCTAATCAAGAGCTATTTTTGAAATGGTTTAATGGGGAAGCAAGGATCTTTGAGAAGTCCACGCCCCGAGTACATGAATTTCGGGGTGTCATTTGGAGCAAAGGACTCTCAGAGTAGGTCTTTGGAAACCCAACAAGGCGGTGATGCTTTCGTAGGGAGGAGAGTGAGCAGTGTCGATTATAAATGGGACAAAGATGTTTTGCTTCATGGGTTGAGGAATGTCCCTACAAAATTGAGTGCATGCAAGGGTGCCTGTGGTGTGAAAAGGCATATATGGTTTCGGAATCACCTCCAATCAATGGTTCTTACTGTTGGGTTGATGGTTTTTCTTTTCCTTTTGGACTCCCTCGTGGTCTCTGTTCTTGATCATGCAAATAGTTTTACTTTGAGAAAATCAATCAAGCAAAAGGTATGACTTTGTTCAGTGTTGTGTGGAGGATACTTAAAAGAGCATTTTTCTATGTTCTGTTCTTGAGAAGCTGTAGATGTGAGTAGTAGACTCTTGGCCAATTAGTTAGTCTGTGTTTGTATCTTGGGTTTATGGAGGAAAAAGAGAAATGCAGTAGAAGCAATCTTTAATTTTCTTTTCCCTCCAGAAATCCAAACACAGCCTAAAGAAGTCTGAATTTGAAATAACCTATCTGGGTGTAAGACAATTTTCATAATAGAATTCATTCTTCCTATGTTTGTTCTCTATATTGTGATCATAATATATGCTTATTAGTGCTTATAGCTGAAATTTGCTGTTGTTCTGTTCAGTTCCTCAAGTTGTTCTCTACCAAGTTTTATTTTTACAAAAGGAGGAAAAGACTTGAAAATGGGATTCATGCCCATGTTTAGTTGAAAAATATGATTCAATCACAAAATGTGAGAAATGGAATTAGGTCATTGAGCTTTATGATTTTTTCACCGTTGTCATGTTAAGCAGTTAGAAGATTTTTAACTCTGATACAATTAGTTAAGCCGTCAGCTGTCATTCTATCAAACCTTACAAATGCTGTATGTCTATGGTTTTAATTTCTTTTTTTTCATTGCTAATTTAGGGCAACCGTTCAATTTATTTTTTCCTGGATTATCATGATTTGATTACCCTGCATTTGCACACAATTAGTATTGGTTCTATCTGTATAGTGTCAATTTGATTTCGTGTTTGAACTTTTTCTAAATGAAACCCATAAATTGTTGGTTCTAATGTCATAATCTAAAGAGGTTCTTGGGCATGGTTGCTTTACTTCAAATATATCATTGACCATACTAACTAACTAATGTTACTTTTGTTGCTTGTGTTTCTGAAGGAGGTTAGGACTTCTTTTGTTAATGAAGGAAACAAACAAGTACAGATGTATGACCGACTTCTGAATTTGGCTTCTAGTGCTCTTGCAGAGGTTTAATTACTATCTCAGTTCAATCCATTCATAGACAATTTGTGTGAGCGTGTGTTTTCAGTGTTACTAACCAAAACCATTCCGCTACAGAAGGAGTTTCGGCAAGATTCATCAAATTTCTGGGAGGAACAAAATCATCAGGCATCTCTCTGGAGACCATGTGCAAATAGAAAGAGTCGAACAAATCTAGGTATTCTTGGATTTTACTGAACCTTGTTGATGCATGAGTACTTTCAATTATTCTATTCTACTTATAACTGTCACATAACTGAAAATGGTGGCATAGATGATTGACTGTGAACTGCACTGTAATTAGTTGAAGTTGTTGGGGCAGGTAAAACCAAGAAGAGCATCGGTTTTATATTGGTCAGCGCAAATGGTGGTCTAAATCAACAGCGAGTTGCTGTAAGTTTCTAAGCTGGATTTTCACATATTCATCTTTTATGTTGTGTTTGGATCAAGGATTTGCAGAGGGAAAGGAAATAGGAAGGAAGAAGTGAATGAAATAGAAACTAAATTTTTGTCACATTTCCTTTCCTTTTCCTTACAAATTCCTACTCAAATCATAGATCCAAACACAGACTTAGGAAAACTTCTGTAATCTAATTACAATCAACTGAGTGCAATGCTTTTGCTATATTTCATTCACCCTGAACAGCCTAGTCGACATTAAAGAAAGCTTGATAATTCTACTTACAGTTGGTAATTCCTTCATAACAGTGATTCCTCTGTTTCTTATATCGGATGTAGCAAGATTCTGTAAATAGGAAAATTGAAAATTCAAAGACATTTCATGTTAGATGGAAAATTTAGATAGTTCAACAATTGTAACATTCTTCAATTCAAGGTTGTTTTTGGATCTTGAATTTGTAGAGGGAAAGAAAAAGGGAAGGAAAAAGTGAAATTTGTGGAGGGAAAGGAAAAGGAAGGGAAGGGAAAAGTGAATAAGCTGCAATTGTATCATTCACTTTTCCTTCTGTTTTCCTTTACATCCATAAATCCGAGATCCAAACACAACCTAAAGAATTCATTGTTTTCCATGAATTAATATGCCGTCTGACATTCTTTGAGCCTCCCTTGGCTATTTTTTGAGCCATCTCTTTTATAAACACAACTAATCTAGTTAATCTTTTTTATCTGCAGGTATGCAATGCAGTTGCCGTTGCATCTCTACTTAATGCTACATTAGTTATTCCCAAATTTCTTTACAGCAATGTATGGAAGGATCCCAGGTCCAATATTATAACCATAGTGTATCTTTCGACTGCAAATTAGTTTTGGCTTCTTTTTTCTTCGGCTTAATTTAGTTAGCATTAGCAAAGGTTATTTTCATTGTTTTTTTAATTTTGAATTTCATAGGACCCTAAAAGATTTACTGTTTCTTATTTGTTGAGCGTGCAGCCAGTTTGGTGATATCTATCAAGAAGAGCATTTCATGAATAGCTTGAAGGATGACATAAATATTGTAAAGGAGCTCCCGTCTCATTTGAAATCACTGGACTTCAAAGCAATTGGTAGTCAGATTACAGATGCTGATATTCCAAAGGAGGCTACACCTGCTGATTACCGTAAAACTGTACTTCCTCTCCTATTGAAGAATGGAGTTGTTCACTTCCTTGGATATGGAAATCGACTTGGTTTTGATCCATTGCCATTTGAACTACAGGTTGGTAATCCTGTATCAGTCCTCTGATCATGCGACACCAACTTAGAAGCTGACTCGATTTTGTCTTTAGTGAACTCTGTTTAAAAATTACATATGTCAACTTTTTTACTATTTAGGTCTGTCTAGATTAGATGACATTGAAATGTAAAAAATTCAAAAAAAGTTCACTAAAGACAAAAAAAAAACAAAACAAAACAAAACAAAATTTATAATTAAAAAAAAAAGAAGCCTATAAAAGTTGGTTATTAAAGGTTGGTAGTCCCTAATATATTTATGAATTCATTGCAGAGATTAAGATGCAAATGTAACTTCCACTCTCTAAAGTTCGTGCCCAAAATTAAACATGTCGGTTCATTATTGATCAAGAGGATAAGAAACAATGATGCTGCTCAGAGTATGCTGGACAAGCAACTCCTTGGAAACTTCATCTCAAATATTCCCTTGGAAGGGAAGGATCTTGTTAGTGGACCATCCAAATATATTGCTTTGCACTTGAGATTCGAAGTTGACATGGTCGCCTACTCTCAATGTGAATTTGGAGGTGGAGAAGACGAGAGAAAGGAACTCCAAGCTTACAGAGAATCCCATTTTCCGCTTCTAATTGAACGCTTGAAGAACTCAAGGTATGCACTTTACTTAGCTATCTTGGTGGTTTTTTGGTTAATTTTTTTTTATGCTAATCATGTTGAGATGGTGGATGCAGTCCTGTTTCTCCAACAGAATTAAGAAAGTTGGGTAGATGTCCATTGACGCCAGAAGAGGCAGCACTTGTTCTTGCAGCTCTCGGTTTTAAGCATGGAACGTTCATCTATCTTGCTGGGTCTCGGATATATGGGGGACGGTCCAGGATGAGTCCCCTAACTAGTCTGTATCCCAATTTGGTTACAAAGGAAGATCTTCTCTCACCGAGCGAACTTGCACCATTTAGGAATTTTTCTTCTCAGGTAAACAAAAATTAGCTTGATGCTTGCTATGTCATAGTAAATCATGTTTGATCATTTTTTTTTTCCTTGCCAATATTCCTTTGAATGCATATAATGTGACAATGAATTGACATTCTTAAACTCCTAATTATTCCTTCTAGGCCAATTATAGGATTGAGCAAACTATTATTTATCATTAGGAATCAAGTTAAACTTAGACATTCAAAAACTATTAGCCCGTTTGGGAACTTGGCTATTTTAGTTGGCTTTTTTGCTATTTTAACCTAGCTAAAAAGGTTCTGTTTGGGATGATAGTTAACTTTTTTTTTTTTCTTAGTAGTTGATTTGACAGTTGTTGGAGAAAAAATAAAATGATATTTTGTCTTTATTGCCTATTTTAGCCAAAAAAAAAACCAAAAAAGCCTACTTCCCAAGCAGGGTTAGGTCTTCATGTTTGGAAGCACCATGTTCACAGAATTTGAAAACTCAACCAAACAAGTGACTAAGCGCTATTGATTTTTATTATCAGTTTTTAGACCAAAAAACTAATGACAAGAAGATCATTGTGGATGCAGCTAGCAGCACTGGACTTCATCGCCTGTGCGACCGCTAATGTATTTGCCATAACAGACTCAGGGAGCCAACTATCATCCCTAGTGTCGGGTTTCAGAACTTATTATGGTGGCGGTCGTGCTCCCAACTTGAGGCCTAGCAAGAAGTGGCTCGCAGCAATTTTGTCCAAGAATAGCACCATGTCATGGGACACTTTCAAAAAGAGAACAAGGACGATGATAGAGAAAGGCCAAAATGTAGACATGAGGGGCTATGGAAAAAGCATTTATCGACAACCAAGGTGTCCAGAATGCATGTGTAAATAGCACATTAGTGTTTTGATTTCTGATCTTCCTTCTCATATTCTTTTGTATTCAGTAAATAATACCTCAGAAAATCATTGCATTCAAATCTTAGCATGACGAAATTTGAATCATGCTATTGTCCATAAACCATAAGCATGAGTAGTTGATTCTTTATTTTTATTTTTTTGAGTTGTGTATTTTGTTTCTCATTTGTTACAAGTTTTAACTAAATAAATGAATTGGATGCGTTGAATAACTATAATAACTCAATTGAAATTATGTAGAATTAACGAATAGTAAAAATGGCAAAAACAAAAAGAGGTGACAAAGAAAGCGAAGATATCATTCACTATTTGAGTCAAAATGCATGTATCTCCATCTCACACTCTTCTTTGTGAGGATTTTTTTTATCATCATAAGTCCTGTTGAATGATGATTTTCCTCTAGCGCTCTCTCTCTCCATTCCAACTCTCACTCTGAAATGAATGATGAATTTTCTGCCAACATTAACACACTAAGACGGAGGGAAGAAACGGTTGAGATTAAAAGGGAGGAGGTAAAACTCCTCATTCCGGCTGTCTCCTTTGAATGTCCTGAATTTGGCCCACCAAGGCATTCCCCTGTCTCTGGCACTGTCCTTGTATTCAAGCGTGTTGTCGAGGAAAACAGCGACAATCAATGCAACAGTTGGGGAGGATAGGAAGATGGTATTTAGGAAATCATTGAACTGCAAAACATTAGCATGGAAGTGATGTCAACAATTATAGATCATTAGAATATATAGTATTCATGCAATTGTATATCTAAGGTAGGTATTTTTTAACTTCTTAAAGGGCTTTCTTAACACAGTTCAACATACTATAACTCTATGAAGATATAAAACAGGTGTGTTCAGTCATTCAGCCATAGTATTCATTTGTTTGGGTACTAACACAAATATATAAACAACAATACTAGGTACTCAAAAAAAGTATTCTGAAAATGGAAACAAGAATTTGAATCTACACCATACACTTGTCACGTGGTACCACAAACATTGTCCTTTGAAAATGTTATCAGTTTTTTTTTCTATTTACATAAACAACTTCATATTTTTTTATTTTATTTTATTTTATTTTTGTAGAAATCAAAAACAAAAACTTGCTTGGTGTAAAAAAACTTGTTTGGTGAGTTGCTAAAAGTGGTGGTTGGTGTGGCGTGTGGTTGGACGGTTGCAGGAAGGTGGCCAGAGGTCATTGAAGATCACCGGAGGTCACCACCGGCCGGTCAGCCAGAGTTTATTTTATAAGTGAAAACACCTTTTTTTGTTTCTAAAAATATAAACAGAAAATAACATACCAAACAAGTTTATGTTTTCAGTTTCCAAAAAATATGAAAAAGAAAACAAAAACAGAGGAGTACAACCGAAATGCGCCAAGGAAGTTGGCAACAGCTATGTACAAAAACATTTGCTAGTAGGGTATGATAAAGAATGATTGCTTATACAAGTACAAATGAAAACTTACCCATCCAGCCTTGGTATGAGCAGGACCATGAAGAGCCCCTGCAGTGTATTCCCTAAAGTACTCGGGAATCGACAAACCAAGGAACATGGCAACACCGGTGATGAAAAGGTTCCTCATCGAGTTCATGTTTGTGAATTGCAGGAAAGACAGCCCAATAGAAGCTGAGAAAAACACCAGTAGATTAACAATCACATATAGATAAAGAAGACGAAACTATAAAGCAAAGAAGATATCGGAGTTAAATTAAGATAATCACCAACAAGACCAAGAAAACACAGTATACAGCAGCGAAGATAGTAAATGGAATCGATGCAAACAAAGCTCCAAATTTTCCTAATATCGAGAAGAAGATCATGAAACCAGCTGAAATTTGTACGACCCTGCGGCTTCCAACACGAGTGGTTCCAAGAAGACCTACATTTTCTCTGGTTTTTTCAAAATAAAGTTGTTAGCATCCATTTCCAACCAGAACAGCGTTCAAGAGCAGAGGATTGAACGGAAGAGTCTTTGTTAGTACTTACACAGAAACTGTAGATCCGGTAACTGTCCCAAAAAGTCCATTGAAAAGAATCCCAATTCCCTGTATGATGAAGTTTCGTGTCAATATATTGCAACATGGATTACAAGTTAATTATTTTTCACCAAATTTCAAAATTTGTGTAGTAGTTTGCAAACCTGCCAACCAATACCACGGCTAAGAACATGAGCAGGAGGTGGTGTGGCACTTGCTAGACGAGATGCAGCCATAAACGCTCCAGTTGACTGTCAATATGAATATTTGTGTTAATCACTGATAAAAATATACTTGATTGTTTTTTTTGTGTGTAAAAAATTACCTCAATCATGGAGACTAATACAGCAGCCATCATCCCAAAAGCATGACCGGCATTAAAAGTAGGTGCCCCCCATTGTAGTGGGTATGGGATTTTTATCCTGCATAGTAATAAAATTCAAAGAACAATACAACATTAAAATTTTCAATCCACTAAATTATTCTATACTTTTAATTCTTAGGCTTGAAACAATGATATATGAGCAAAATATTGTTACCTACCATGGTGCAGAAGAGATGAGATTGGCTCTATCAGTCCGACAGTTAATTTGGGTCAACTCTGGCCGATGTTTATATGCACCACTGGCTGTCAGAAGGTGTGCATATGCCCAGATAAATGCGACTGATATCAGAAGCGCAAACCGCTCCAATATAGGCAGTTGTCTTGTTTGGAAATGTTTCAAATACTGTCAAACAAAACAAGCCCAACAATTACACTTGCTTTCTTCCTATTATGTCGTTTATACAATAAAATTTAAGCAATACCACAATTTTATAATTAAACCTAATTTAAGCAACATATTTGTTTATGCTACTTCAAGCTACTTCACATTTGTTTATGCTTGAAATGCTTAATTACTGAAATTTATTATTCATTGAAAGATTAAACGCATATTTTTTTTAACTTAAATCAGAGATTAATAAAAACACCTGGGAGAAGGCAACAAACAAAATCAGCATAGGAATGCCGATTTCCACACACCTTCCAACCTGTAAAAAGTTAGTAGAATTAGAGTAAATGGTATGAGTTAGGGAAAGGAAAAAAAACAGTAGTTGAGCTGTTTTGTAATTGGGAAATTTTTACAATACCACTGGAAAGCCTCTATCAAATAGACCGAAACCCACTAATGATATTACTGGAACCATTCCAAGTGGGCTGAAAAACCTGAAGTTATATAATATAATGTTCACATGCTATCTTCAAAGTGAAAAATAATTAAGTTTACTTCTCAATTATGAAACTATAATTGTTTTTGATGTTGAAGTTGTACCTTGAACAAATAGCCCACAATTGACTGTATCCCAGTATAATCTGCATTTCGATGATACTATTAGAGCACCTTGTATTGCTCTCATAGTATTGAGAAATCTCTGGAAGTAGAAACAAAGATCATAAATTTTTGCATTTAGGATTAATTAAGAACAATTTTAATCCCATAACCATCGAATTCCCATTTTTCTACTTCTTTTTTAGTACATTGATAGGAGGAGAAATTGGGGAAGGAGAAGTTGCATCATGCGCCAGTGAGACTTGAATCCGAGTACACACCTCGTAAGAAAGTGCCGGCCTTATACAGGAGGCCAATCCGTTGGTCTATTTAATGAACTTTTCTTAACACAACATCATTTTTATAAAAAGAAAGTCATTTAGGTACCTATTTAAGAAACTATCACCTTGATGATAAGATTTTTAAATATGTTTCAGAATATAATGTATTCCAACCAAGGATCCAGTGATACTAATAGAAGTGACACATTCTTCATTAGGAACAACAAAGCACATATGATCACATTGTCATTGCCAACTCTTCATGTTCAATTATCGAGCTTGAATCTACTACACTGACTTATACATTCATAATGCAATTAATCTTTGTTAAATAAAAAATTTGCACCAGAAAAAAAAAAAAAAAAAATTGAAAATGTGAAATGATTGTACTTACAGAATGCGGGTCTTCAATCTGTGCCAAGGAAGAGTCATGGATGATGGAAATAATAGGGACGATGAATGCCCATGATCCTCCAATCACAGCCGGCAATCGGGTCCCAAATAGTGTTTGTAGTAATGTATTGATTCCTTCAACAAAAAGCAGAGTCTGAACTACCCTCACTTTATCATTCTGACCCAAGCATCAAAATTACAAAAACACATGTTACTATCAAATAGAATTCATAGTCCTCAGAAAATTCCAATTTTGATTCTTCACAGCCTTCTTCTTTATGGGTCTCACTTTTTTATATAGGTATATGCTTTGTAAGATTCATCATTTATCTATTGAGAATTAACTTAACAGATTACACTTTGAAGAACAAGTTGAAACTTTTATAATCTACAGGATTCACAAAATTCGTGAATGGAAGAAAATCAGCATATATATACTTAATTGAAGAAATAAATTAATAAAGGGTCTCGCCAACAAGTACCCGACCACAAGAAAAAGACAACAAAAACAAAACAAAATAAAATTTAGAACTTATGACACTTTTTATCAAGTTCATAACACTTTCACTCAATTTAAACTTCTTTTTTAATCTTTTCACCATTCCAAAATAATTTTACACATCTCCTAACATTAAACAATACCCATGTAACATTTTTTCACCTATTTTCAAAGCACTTTTCACATTCATCCCGAAACTAAACAATTTTTTCACCTATTGTCAAGACACTTTTCACATTCATCCCGAAACTAATCAGTGTACCAGATGCACTCGCAAGCATTTTCCATAAATAAATAAATAAACAAACAAACAACTGAAGATTGAATGAGAGATCAGAAACAGACAAAATCAGAAAATAAACAGAAGAGACAATTGGGTCTTTTTTGTTTTTTTGTTTTTTTGTTGAGAATTGGCTCACATCAGTTCCACCCATCAATGGGACAAGAAATGTAGGAATCATCACAGCAGTCCCTAATGCCAAGATGTAGTGCTGGAATCCCAGAGCTATTGCCTCCGCTGTTTTCAAATGGAAAAATTGACAGAAATGAGCAAAAACTCAAAACAAACCCATCAAGAAACAAACCAACCAGAGACTGAAGAAATGATGGGTTCGAGATAAAACTTAAAATTTACATACCCCAAGAAGGGTTTGAATCAATACAGTACTCTAGGCCTTGAAGTTGGTCCATTGGAGGATGTATTATCTCCTCTGGTTTTGGTGGTGCCGCCATTGCTGATACCCACTTGAAAACTCTGCTCTTTACTCAAAATCTCCAAATGGGTATCAACTGAATCAATCCAGAGAGTGAGAGAGAGTTTTGGGTTTTGGTCGCTGAATGTGATGGAATTTGAGCGAATCAATGAGACAGAGAGAGAGAGAGAGAGAGAGAGAGAGAGGGAGAGAGGCAAATAAAGCTGAAGAATCAAAAAATGGTGAAAAGCAGAAAAAAGTTGATGGATGAGCAAGCACAAGACAGAGACAGTGAGTGAGAAAAAAGGGATGAGAGAGAGAGAGAGAGAGAGAGAGAGAGAAGTCAAGATTAGAACAGAGGGAGGTAGAGAAAGAAAGACAGAGAGGATGCACTTGAAACCCACTCAGGTCTTTCACCGTTTTAATCACTGTGCTTTTTTTTTTTTTTTTTTAAGAAACAGTTCCGTTAAAATTTTGGTATTCCCAAATTGCCCTCTAAGGAACTTCCAAACCATATGTTACCGTTATTCTCCCTTGTTTCTGTGCACTGTGTGTGCTTGATTTTTTAAAAAGAAAATGTTTGGAAGCTCTAAATTGAGAACATTAGAAGAGCTTTAGAGAGTGGGTCTCATTGATTGATGTGATGTTTTGGTCTTAAGTTTTTTTTTATTTTGTTTTTTTTTTTTTTAATTTCCACTTCATTAGTGGTCTATTAGTGCTTCCAAATTAGTGATGTATCATTGTTGTATTTAAAAACAACAATGATGTAGACTATTAAAAAATACATCATTAATAGTATTAATGTATTAGAAATGGGGAAAAAAAAAAAAAGGCATAGAAAATGGACAGGGCCCACTGCCACATCATTAGTACTCCCAAGCATTTTGGGTGTGTTTGGTTTATGTTTGTAGAGTAGTTTTTAAGATAAAAATTACGAAAACTTGTTTGGTTTGTCTTTTTTCAAAAATGATTTTAGAAAATTGTTTTCTAAAGGAAATTTTAAAAAAAGTGATTGATTTGATGTGTATGAAAGAGAGAATGATTTTAGAAAATAGGTAATCAAACAAAATTTTGAGATTTTTTTTGAAAAAATTTGTTTGGTTTAATTATTCTTAAAAATTTATTTGTAAAGAATTTTTTCTAAAATTTTTTCTAAAAAACAAGCCAAACAAGCCCTTTTTAAAAATAAAAAAAAAATTAAGATTAAGTTTGGAGGTGATATTTTGTACTATTTAGTTAAAACAGTCAGCTTTGTCATATATGACTAAATTTGACCAAATGGGCATGCCAAACGTAGCTTAAATAGAGGGCTAAAATAAATTTTTTCACACTAACTAAATATTTTAATTGATTGTTATATCATTAAATTTAAAAATAAAGTCTAATGTTTTTTTATTTTAAATAGTAATGCTTTTACAAATTTTGATTGGTCTAAAATATTGAACTGGATATTAAAAACACTTGGACTCTAATAAAAATTTGTATTTTGTTCATATTGTTTGAACAAAAGTGGAACTTGTCACCATACCCAAAAATAAAATTACAAAAAATTAAAAGAAGTGTTACTTGTCACTGAATTTATTTCATCAATTTATATTACATGTATCAAATGCAATCAAATTAATGCTCAATAACCACTTTCTTTTACAAAATATTGCATACCACCTTCTGTGACATTCATATTTGTTGAATATTAATGAGACCTATCATAAAAGATATAAAACAAGATACTATGGCATGAATTTACTTAAAAAGTAGGTGAATTGCTAGAATAAAACTTTAGGCCAAGTTTGGTTACTATAAAATAATTCATCTTTTTATCTTTTTTCCATTACATCACCTCTCTACTTTTTTTATACATCTGTTCGTAAAAAGATAAAAAGTGCACTTATTTAGGTCATGACTTTAATGTGTTGTGGGTTGATTCCACACATTTCAAATTCTAGGTAAAATTTTGGATTTTTTTTGGAAGGGTTGAGTTTTATAGCATTGGTATATATAGGATCTATTATATTCAACAAGTGGGTGTCACATTAGGCAACATATAAAACATGGTAAAAGGACATGATCATCCTAGCATTATTAATAAGACTTATCATATTTAAAATAGGGAAAATCGGTCTAGGATCCCTCTCTCACTTTTCGTAATGAAAGAGATTCACAAAATTATTTTTTGATGTCTAAGGTCCCTAAACATATATCAGAGAAATTTCAGTCCTTTGTACTATTTTCATAATCTGACCCATGTCGACGACCACCTCCGTGAAAACACAGAGGCCACCATGGACGTCCCCTCCGACCATATTCCTTACCTAAAGAAAGCCTTCGACGGACTCGAGACTGGGTTGGCTGGCTTCCTTCAAGCTTCTGCACCTGATTGGATCATTTACGACTTTGTTCCTCACTGGTTGCCCCCTATCACCACCAAACTCGGCATGGATGATGATGATGATAAGGACAGAGTCGATCCAGCGATTACCGAGTCGAGCTGGACATTCGGTGCTGACTTGGATAGTGTTTACTTCTTCGGCAACGATAGAGACAACAGTATATTGAGCGAATTTGGTTGGAATCTTTAGCCCGAGTCGGCTGTTAGACGAAGCTTTGCATTTGTGTAGAAAATAAAGTCAGGTATGAGGATCTGGTTTTGCATGGCATTTTTGGAATAGAGAAGATGGCCAGTGATGCCATTTGATGGGTTCTCCTCCTCCTGGTAAGAGACTAGTCATGTTTGAGGTTTGATTACTCAAATTTTCTTCAACGAGAAATTATTCGGTGGATTAAGCAAGCTCTTGGATTTTCTCTAGGTTGTGGAGTCCAGAGAAATTCTCTAGAAATATGTTTGGGAATTTTCTCTGGGTTGTGGTGTCTAGAGAAATTCTCTGGGTGAGAGAATCTCTGAAAATAAAGGGCAATGTGCTTGATTGACTTTGGGTTACCAGTTGATCGAGATGATGACAATGACTTGGCAAATGGTCATGATCTGGTGCTGAAGAAGTTGCAGAACTCTCCCATTAATGGAAGACTGAAGTGGAAATATAAAGGCCACAAATTGGATACGAAACACAATGGTAGAAAGAATTTTGAATTTTGTGCTTTCAGAGACCCTGTTTTATTTGTTGGACATCTTTCAAAAAAATCTGTGTTGATCGTAGACAAACCATGGACGGAAGTGGTTAAAACTTTTGATGCCCCACCTGTTCACAGACATATTTATGGGACATAACTGCTTGTTGAAGGTGGTTTTCTAACCGCTTAGATGGAAGAGAGAGAGTTCAAATATAGGAGTTGAAGATCCCCTTTATCTGAGAATTTCTCTGGGTCTGGGGAGGTCAGAGAAATTCAAAATTTCTCTGAACCAATTTTCTCTGACTTGAATTTTCTCTGAAACAATTTTCTCTAGATTGATGTTGAGGGACCTTAGACATCATGAAAATATTTGATGTCCTTTATACTATAAAATCATAATATCAAGAACCTTTAAAAAAATACCCCTTTAAAATAACAATGTTACACTTATCACAACTAATGTAAGTTTTCAATGTACTATTGACAATTAGATGTGAAAACTTTTGGAAAAATAATCTGGTAATGTGAAAACTTTTGGAAAAATAATCTGGTGATATATAACAGTCTTAAAAAATTAACATATGGTATAGATTTAAATGAAAAATGGTATACATAAGAATACTTCTTATTTGATTTTCTTACTCCTTAGACACAAGACACGAGTCCCAAAAATTTATTAATGTGAATTTTCTTTTTATATAATGATAAGAAAATCTAGTGAGAAATCTATTTATATATAATATTACTTTTTTTTTTTTTGAAATTGATGAAGATTACGTTTAAAATGAATTTAGACCATTTATTTATTTTTTATACTTTTCTTTGCACTTTTCTGTACATGTAATATTACTATAAAAAAAGAGAGTTAATTATCTAAAAATTTTATTTACAAATATTATGGTAGCTTAGGTTTTATTTAAGATTTTTTGAACCAATAAGTCCTATTTAGTAAAACTGAGGATATTATAAATTTTTATCAATTTTTAAAACTAAGTATCAATTTTTGTATAGTAATATTTTAGATAATTGTTTCACTAACTGATAAAAAAAACAAAGCATGAGATTAAACGTTTTTGCTTTTTTACTTATTAGTTTGGTTCAACTATCCAATAAAACAAAAAATATTAACAGTTTTTTCTAATTTTAAAACTAAGAACATTATCAATTTTTCATTTTTAAAATTTTATTTTTTAATTTAAATTTTTTTTTTCAGTTTTGCATATCAATGTTCTATCATATGTTTAGATACAAAATTTTTAATTTTGCACAAAAAAAATTTAATTTTTTCAATTGTTTTTTTTGCACATATTTTTTTTTTAAAAAAAAATTTCAATTTGAAAATTGATATTTTAAAATTTAAAAAATCAAAATAAATGTCAAATTATCATATTCTTTTATAAATAATTATAAATGATAAATAATTATTATTTGAAAGGTAATTCTGACTATTAAAAATTTAATGAGGCTCAAATATCTAAAAAATCTTAATTATGACTTAATGAATGATGAGTTTATAAATTAAAACTTGTATATAAATGTAAAAAAAAAAAAT
The DNA here is from genome assembly GCA_025200525.1 of Camellia lanceoleosa. NCBI lineage: Eukaryota > Viridiplantae > Streptophyta > Magnoliopsida > Ericales > Theaceae > Camellia > Camellia lanceoleosa. Next base: position 141,044,229 of record CM045765.1, on the reverse strand, counting down.
AATAAATAAAAAAAATGAAGAAAAGAAAAGGAATTGAAATGTGAGTTAAAATATAAGAAGTTTCGATCTTTACAAATTCATAATTTCTCTACCTTAAAAGGAGAGAAAGAAAAAGTAGAAAGTGATGGGTATTTTGTTTTTTGTCCAGCTTTTTTCATGTTTGATCAAGATTGGACTTTTCAGTCTGGTCCATATATCTATTTTTGGGTCTTATTTTGATAATTTAAACCGTTTAATATGTAAAACTTTCAACTACTATATTCCCACAAAAAAATCAATTTAATCGGATATCGATAGCTATTTGATTTGTTTATTTTTTCACCATCTATTTTTTTATACAAATCTGATACGATCAAATAGCTATTGATATTCGATTCAACGTGATTTTTTTACATAAATATAGTACTTGACGAGTTTTACACATTAAAACAAAACTTAAAAATGAATCCATGAATTAGACTAAATGATCCAATCTTGACCACAAACATGAAATAGGCAGAACCCTCCCTTTGGGTTCTTTTCAAAAGACAATAGGGGAATGAATGATCTTATCGTCTTATGTATTAAACTATTTTTTGTGGGCTAATCAGCAAACATTAATCTCCGCCATCAATTAGAATATATAGGTGATTGGACCGCACAGCATGGTCCAATTATATATTCGATGGTAACAAGTGTTTATTGATTAACAAAGTTAAAAATAATATTACATTCTTAATGATATTCACTTTTATTAAAAAAAAAATGATAAATGATAAATATATTTCTTAAAATTTATTTAAAATATAAATTATTCTTTATAATTCTGAAAATTACATCTTGTCCTTACAAATTTTTCCTTCGCATAACAAATGAACTCTTTTATTAATAAATTATCAAATCAATAATTTTTAATGATATTAGAAATATATTTCAATTAACAAATCTAATATTTTCTATTAATTCTGTTAAATAAAAAATTTTGACAAAAAAATATTTGTAATTTTTAAAATTACACGAGGCAATTCATATTTAAATAAGTCTCAAAGAATATAATTATAATTTATCCAACAAAATAAAAATGTATAATAATTCAAACTTATTAACAAGTGTAGGTCAATTGTTACAAAATACAATATCAAAGTAGTTACAATCTCAATGCATCTTATATATATATATATATATTATCACAAACTTTAACATATTTCTATACTATACATTTTTATTTATTTATTTATATATAATTTTATATGTCTATCGATAGACATATTTCTATAATTTGTTATTTATTAATGACAGTTGGTAACTCACAGAAATTTTCTTATCAAATTAAGAGAATTTAATTTGCTCTTCTAGTATTTTCTATGGGATAATAACATGTATTTTCAATATTATAAAAGCTTTTAATGAATGAAAATTTTTCGTTTGCAAAATTTGTCAAAGGGAATAGAAACGTCACGTTTATCACCGCATTTATTATTGTTCTCTTACAAGATGGTGTGGATTTTATATCCCCTCTTTAAAATATTAGTGTCTTATTTTATTTTTTATTATCTCAAAATATTAGTTTTTTTTCAAAAATTAAGAACTAAAATAATATAAATTTCTTATTTTACTCTTCTTTTAAATTCATTAATAACACAAAAGTAAAATTATAACAATTGATATTTTCTAAAAAATATATTATCAAAGAGTAATTTTGAGAAATTAATTTTTTTAAAGTGCAATAATTGTATTATAAAAAAGTTAGATTCCGCAAAAGAGACTATTATTTTAAGACGGAAGGAGTAGTGTGGATCGGTTTCATATGATGTGTATATAGTCCTTATGAGAGAGAAACAATGGTAAATGTAGAATCATAATTCTGTAACTTATGAATTTTATGGTTAGGGGTTTTAGAATTTTAGGGTTTGGCATTGTAGGTTTTTTTTTTTTTTTTTTCAAAGAAAAAGTTAAGATTTTTCATATGATTATTAGGCCTTTTATTGTTTTACTTTAATTCTAATGGAAATCTATTGGATTGATTCCAAAGTTGAGGTCAGTTTCTTTTTATTTATTTATTTATTTTTCATTTTTAGTATAATAGACTGCGAGTGTTGTAGGATAATAAAGTTAGTTAACTTGTACATATTTCATGAAAGTGGATAAGTGAAAAATATATAATCATTTAATGTAGAAAGACGTTAATTACAGAAATTAAAGAAATTATACAACAATACTAGAGAATTTGAAAATAGAAAATTGGTCAGAAAATAAAATGTATAAACTAAATTTATTTTGAGTGTAGCCAAACTATATACTAAAGCTGAATATATATATATATATATTTATTATTTTTAAACTCCTTTTCTGATTTTTTTGGAATTATAATGGCGATGCATCAAATACTCCACAATAATTTTAGGGGAAAAAAAACTATTTTTACATAAAATTCTTACAAAATTTGCTACATGAAAGTCACATTTTTACAATAAACAATTATCTCGATAAATTCTTTGTTTTAAAGCAATAAACTCACAATGTAGTCAAATTATTTTATACAATTTTTTTTTTTGGCATAACATTACTCTCTTATCAGTTGTTAAATCAATTGGTAGGTAATTTTATCCACACAATCTAGAAAACTATATCATGGAATTAATTATGAATATTGTAAACTTTTTTTTTTAACTAGAAAAAGAACTTCATCAAAGCATAAAGTAACCATACAAGATGGAAACCAAGCCTTGGAGTGGCAGTATATGATGGAAGCCTCCAGACGGGGGCAGCTTTAGGCTTGATCTGGCAAGTTAGCTTTTAGTTACTTTTTTTTTTTTTTAATTTGTTATAAAAGTTAAAAGTTGACTTTTAAAATTTTTTTTTTTATTTGGGAAGTTGGTTTATAGTCAATGGTAAAATTATAATTCTATTACTCATGGGTCAAAATGTGTTACATGTGTGAAGTTGTAAATATTTTAAACTAAATGGAGGTAGTTTCGTCATTTTATTATGATTTGACATCATAAACAAATATTAATTAAAAAAGCCAAAAACAATTTTCTACCAACTTCTCAAATCATTTATCTAAAAAATCAAAAACTTAATTAAAAGCTAAATATTTTTTAATATCTTTCCAAAATAGGCCTCAAACTCAATGCGGATGGGACCGCAAAGCAAAGGGCAACCCAGGCGGAGGAATTATTCAAGATAGCTATTAGTGTGTTTAATTTTAATTTTTTGAATTTAATTTTTTAAAAGTTGAATTTTTTATTTTTTGTATATTTTTATTTTTAGTGAATATTTTTAAAATTTTATAGTAATTTTTTTACTTTGTTAGATAGATGTATTTAAATAGTAAAAATATTTATGAAAAAATACTTTAAAAAATTAATAAATACACAAAAATAAGAAAAATATATTAAATTTTCATATTTTTTAAATATTTTTTGTATTTAGTAAATTTAAAAAAAAATCACAAATATTATATTTTTTAAGCATATTTATATTAGGTGTGTCTAAAAATTTAAAAAATTACTTAAAATATTAAAAAAATTCAGTGAAAACAAAAAAATATGAAAAATATAAAATATAAAATTTTTTAAAAAGTAAATTTTGAAAACTAAAACCAAATAATAGTTGGGTCAAGGGTTTTGATAGGAGGATCGAGATAGCCAAGCAGTCAATCTGAGCTCTTCAGGATGGTCTTAGCTCGGCACTGCCCTTGGGACTTACAGGAATCATGGTTGAATCGGATGCTCATATCATGATGTTGATGAGAAGTTCCTCCAACACACGTTAACATAGGCCTCGTTTAGGAACATATTATTTTAATAATTTTTTAATTTTTTAATTAAAATATAAGATAAAAAAATTAATATATTTAAAATAATTTTTTAATTTTTTACAAAAAGATATGTAAAAAGTAAAAAGAAATTTTTTTAAAATTTTTTTTATATAAATTATAATTTTTTTTATTTTTTTTAATAATTTTTTAATTTTTAGATTAAGATTTTCACATGTCAAATGAGACATTAATAATCTTGTACCCGATTGTAGGTACCTGATGGAGCAATTGGGAGTAGTAGCGATAGAGCACATCTATCGTAAAGCCAACAAGGGCACTGGTATATTAGCAAATCAAGGCTTCATTGAGGTCTGTTTATTTTCAGAGGTAGAATAGAAGAGATTGATAATAAGAGAATTGATAGTAAGAGCATTAATAAAATTGTGTTTGTTTTCATAATGAGAAAATTAGTAAAACTGTGTTTGTTTTGGTAGTAAGGAAATTGATAGTGAGAGAATTGTTAACTTATATTTTATATAAAATAATAAAACAAATAAAATTATGATTTTTACTTAACAAAAAAAATACAAAAACATTAAACATTAATGTTTTAAAAAAATGTCCAAGAAGTAAAAAAAATAAAAAAAATAAAAATTTGCATTGACCGGTTGAGACAGGACGTCCGGCCGGACTTTCGAGCGCACGTCTGGTAACACTCAATCCAAACGGACTAGTTTGCTAATACCATCTCTCACTCCGGATTACTAATACCCTTGCCAAAGGCTCATCATAGTCCCTTCGGACTACTAATCCGAACCTCCAAAATCAAAACAAATAGAAACTTTGTTCACTGTTCATCTATCACAGTCCGGAACTGTGATAGCGGATAACAAACGGGGCCTGAGGGATTGCAAATTTTTACCAACACTCCTACCTGTATTGCATCCCAACTTTCTGATGAAGTAAATGGTGTTTCATACCCTAGAACTACTATTAGTTAATCTATGGCAGTGTTTGGCATTCGGAAGTTCAGGCTATTATAGCCTCTTTTTGAAAATAAACCAAAAAGCGGTACTGTTCATCATTTTTCAAAAAATAAAAAATAAATTACCATTTTGCCCTTTATATCAATTTTAAAAATAAAAAGTTAGGGATAAATCATTTTTAAATTTAAACATCATTTCAACACACTTTTCAATACAATAACTCAACTAAAAATCATCTCATCTTCCCAAACACAAAAACTAAAATAAAATAACTTTCCAAACGAGGCTTATATATTTCCTTATCTACCCAAAAAAGAGAAAAAAAAGAAAAAAAAAAAAAAGTAACCATACAAGATAGAGTTCCATGTCTAGACAAATAACAAGCAGCCTTAAAGATAAGAACTTATCTAAGCAGAAAGACAAAAAGACAAATCTTTTACACAAGATTGAAATAAAAGTCAACTTTATAAGTAAAATGAGAAAAATTAAGTATGAAATGTCGAATTCCAAAGGCCAAAGTAAAAAAACACCAAATATAAAGGGACCAAATTATACTATTTTTTTTAATCAACATCCCATATTTTTCCTTACAAATTTGAATCAGAGACTTTGGTTAGGTTTGGCTTATTTTTTGAATTTTTTTTAGAAAAGTAAAAATTAATTTGACAAAAACAAATCTCAAAACTATATTTTAAAAAATTATTTCATCGTCAAAAAAGATAAATCTATATAAAAATAATAAATACTTTTGATTTTTTGATTTACTTTTCAACTTAGGACTATTTTGGAAAGACCAAGAAAAGGGTGACTTTGGGCTTATGTTCAAAAAGTCAAAAGTTAGTTTATTTTGGCAAAAAATTATTTAGTAAGTTGAAAATAAGTCAAACTTTCAAAATTATGAAAATATCCTTCCATGTATGAAAGAGAGCTAATATAAAATTATAATTTTACACAATTTTATGAGGGTAATATGATTAATCTACCTTTTTGTCTATTGATTTAACAATGGCCTTGTTTGGGAAGTTGCCTATTTTAGTAGATTATTTTAATTTTTGACTATTTTAGTATGCTAAAGTTTTTGTGTTTGGAAAGATTATTAGATTTTTTTCAGTTAGATATGATGTTTGTGAGAGAAAAAATAAAATAATTATAAATTTAATATGATATTTTATCTTATTAACTATTTTAACTTATTTTATCTTTTTATAAATTTTAACATAAAATAAGTTAAAATAGCCCTTGCTAAACAAGGCGAATATATAAAAACAATTTTGAAAAAAAAGTAAAAAAATAGCTTTTTTTTTTCAATCGGCCCAAATGGTTTTGGGTGTAAGTCAAAAAGTAAGGAAGTAAGCTTTTTTTAAAAAGAAAAAAAAAAAAAAATCTGCTTATTTCTATCTTTTCAAAATAATCCTTAATATATAAGTTTTTTTTTTTATTTATAAATTTAACCAAATTTAGCTTTTTAATTTTAAAATTTTTTTTTTTCCAAGTTAAAATAAACCGTGACTGACTAAGGCCCAACGTGTGAAGTAGCAGTGTACGAATTTCTAACGTCTCTATTTTTTGATCCAAAGACAAGACAAGCAGCAGCATCGGTAAACGAGCCTGTACGTGTACGTATATATACATAAGGGGCCTTTTAGGAAGCGCAAAAAAAAAAAAAAAATCAATTTTTAACCTTTTTTTTTTTTATCTATTTTAAATCACATTATTTTTCATATTTTTTATTCACAAAAATCAAAATATGTTAAAAAATTAATTTTTTATCAACTTCTCAAAACATTTCAAAATATACACTTATTTTTTTCTTCTAATAATCGAGTGTCTCAATTTATTTACATATATCTTAATTAATTTTAAAATGTGTATCTCGATTAATTTTGAAATCTTAAAACTTAACGAATAAATAAATTTTCAATGACCCTAGAGTTTGACATGTTTAATCTTCGTAAAATTTAACAATGCGACCTTTTAAGTAATACCCCTAAATTGTCACTCACTACGCCAAACTTCTTAGTTACATAAATACACATTTAACACATAGACACATACAAACATTTAGGCTTGGTTTGAAAAATAGGTTGGTTTTTTAATTTTTTTTTTGACTATTTTAGTCACGAGCTTAAGGTCTTGTTTGGTTTGTTTTTTTAAAAAAAAAAATTTGAGAAAAATTTTCTATAAACAAATTTTTAAGAGTAACTAAACCAAACAAATTTTTTTTAAAAAATTTTAAAATTTTGTTTGGTTACCTATTTTTCAAAATCACTCTCTCTTATACACATCAAATCAATCACTTTTTTTAAAACTCTTTTCCCAAAATAAATTTCCAAAACTATTTATGAAAAAAAGCAAACCAAACAAGTTTTCGTACTTTTTTATCTCAAAAACTACTCTACAAACACAAACTAAACACACCCAAAAAATTTGATTGGGAAAGGACTTTTGACTTTTTTGTGAGAGAACGAATTTAATAATTATGAGTTAAATGTGATATTTTATTCTGTTAAAACTAAAAAATTATTTTATTTTTTATAACTATTTTAGCTCCAAATCTACCCAACCGAACCCACTTCCCAAACACGGATATGTGTCTCAGTTTTTTCTTACAGTTTCAGACTGCAGAAGGCAGCAAAATTCATGGTGTTTTACCTCTCTGGCAATCGTTCTAGCAATTACCAATTGGTATAAAAGTGCAAAAGGAAAAAAATGGAGATAACGTTTAAATATTTTGAGAATAGTGTTATATTTGTATTTGTGAGTTTTGAAATTATAATTTGAGTATAAAAATTTATTTAGTAAATAAGTTTTGAAAAGAGTTTTAAAGTGAGTAAGAAATTTTTGATGTGACATATGATATTTAATTTAAAAACTTAACCAAACACACAATTTAAAATTATATTTGAAACTCATAAATTTTTTTTATTTAAAATATAAAAAATATCATGTGCCAATTGTAAAAAAATAAAAAAAATAACACTGTTTTGGTCAATTGGCCGGACGTCTGGGAGGACAATCGGTTAACCCAAATTTTTCTGTCTTGGATGCTTTCAGAAGTGGGTGTAGAATTAATTTTTAAAAACTATAAACAAACAACGCACTCCAAATAAGGGATAGAAATGTATTTGGAAAGCTTTTTCCAAACACAGCCTGAGAGTTCTAATGGATGTGACTTAGTTGGGGCTAAAATAAAAATAGCCAAAAAAAAAAATTTTTTTTTTTTAAAAAAAACAACAACAAAAAAAAAAAAAAAAAATTCTTTTTTCTTTTTTTTTTTTGCCGTCGTAATTTAATTAAAAAAAAAAAAACAACAATACAGTTTTTTTTTCAAACTTTTTTTTTTTATTAGCCAAATTTAAATTATTAGCCTGTTCCAAAACGAGGCCTTATTTTTGATGCGATGTGATATGTTGTGTTAGTTTTTTTTTTGTTTTTTTTGTTGCTATTTCACATAATTAAAACTCAAATTAGAACTCTTGATTTAGAGTTCTGTATCATTTTCCAAGTGAAAAAATAAGGGGGAACTTGCATTCAGTGGGAATATAGAAAAATATTACAAAACTATGAAAAAATTTAACATTTTTATTATTAATGTTAATAAAGTTTTTCATTAATTTATAATTTATTTTTAAAACATTTACTGATATGTTATATCTCCAAAAAAATAATGCATTAAAATAAATATAAAAATATCAAGTATAAAATATATATTTAAAAGACAGAGAAATTTTTTAGTGCGTAAAATGTCACGTGGTACCTTATTTTATTATGATTGAATTTGACAATAAGATCTATTATATTTATATTAGATGTTTGAGAGACAATAAGAGATATATGCATTTATAATTGGTGAAAGGTACCATCTAACAATACCACATAGTACTCTCCCAACATACAAAAATTTCTCTAAAAAATAAGTGTACTTTTTTTTTAAATTTTTTTTTTTTTGATCCTTAACGAATGTCTATTGGATTGTCTTTTATAAACTCTTTTTTCTATATGTTAGCCAATGATAGCCCTCATAAATTGTCAATTACGCAAAGGTCAGGTTTGGATACTGAGGTGCGATTAGGGAGACCGAAAATTAATCAGGTGAAAACAATCTCAAAGTAGTTTAAGGCCTATTTTGGAAAATAAGAAAAAAAAATTTTCTTTTTAAATATATAAAAAATAAATAAAAATAGGGAGATAATATGACTCAAATAAGTCAATAAAGTAACTTTTTTCTTAGTGTCAAAATAGGCCTAACTCGTGGATCAAAAGTTTATTGACCTCTCATGGTGTGAATATCCCTCTTAATCGGACGAAAACAAGGATTATGAATTGTTGGTGATAATTACAAATAAAACACTAAAAAATATAAATAATAAAAATTATAATAACTATTGAAAGGGAAATTCGCTCTCTTTAAGGAGATTCAAGCCTTCTGCGGTTAGGCAAAGCCTCACATCGGTGTAGCAGAAAAAACCTTGACTTGTTCCCCCCAAGATACAACAGCCCGACTAAGTCGTATGGTTAACCAATACTGTACAATTGGTTGAATCCAAAACTTTATCACATACACCCTTTTTATTTGCTTGATAATCTCACACAAAATATAATAAAAGCAACCAAAACTCCTTCTCGTATCATCCAATATAGGAGATTAGCCCAATATATAAAATTGAAAACTTGTTAGGCAAGGTTCTTGGTGGATAAGTTAACTAGAGACTTGACCAAGACTTGGTGTAGATAAGAATTAGTTGGAGACTTAACTAAGACTTGGTGGACTTGAATGGTAAGCAAACTTGGTAGAAAAGAAAAAAAAAACAACCTATAATACATTATAATATTAAAATACCTGCTAACATTCCCCGACCTATTTTAATATTATAGATAACAAAAACTGAGATTATTAGGCAAATAAGGATATTATGCATCATGGTAGGTGTGCTCTGCATTGAACCTCCATTAGTGAAACAATAATATCTACTCCAGAACCAATAGTATGCTTAGCATTGAACTATGACTGCTTAGGGAAAATAAATAATTATTGCACACACATAATATTCCAGGTGTTCACATAAGCTTTAAAAGCCAGCACGTTACAACCTTGTGTGATCCCATGATTCATGAGTGTGTTTGAGAATTAGCCCAAATCTCATAGGTAGCGGCCCCACTACCACACTCACATAGGTGAATTCTGTCAAGGGTGCTCCTGTAACTATGACACCCCACTCAATAAGAGCTACATAAATTCATTAAGAGTTTTTTAATAACTCAACCTCTACAACGTTACATGATAAATGCACTTACATCATAGGGATGGGTAAAAAGTAATTTAGTTCATTTCTCACGGCCATCATATGATCGTTTTTCTCATTGAACCCAGTTACAAGATCTCTGGTCCCTAGGTTGAGTATCCTCATATATGGCTCCTGCTATATTCAATGGGCTTCAATCCCATCCCCTCGATGTATTCCAAACTCTATCTCTTGCTAAGGCCTTAGTTAATGGATCTGCAAGATTATCACCAGATTTAATATAATCCACATTTATGATGCCATTATTCATATAAGATCTCACAGTACTGTGTTTTCTTCTGATAGGTCTGGATTTACCGTTATAATAACAGCTATTAACTCGACCAATTGCTGCAGTGCTATCACAATGAATCAATATTGGTGGAATTGGTTTTTCCCAACAAGAGATTTCATTTAACAAATCTCTTAACCAATTTGCTTCTTCACTGGCTGTAGTTAAAGCAATAAGCTTAGCCTCCATTGTTGAATTAGCAATAATGGTTTGTTTTTTCGATTTCCAACTTATAGCACCACCTCCTAAGGTAAATAAGTAACCAGTGGTTGATAATGAATCACCTGACAAGGTATTCCAATCGGCATCACTGTAACCTTCAAGTATTGCAGGATACTTATTATAAAACAAGCCATATTTTATGGTACCAGATAAATATTTCATAATACGCTCAATGGCTAGCCAGTGATCACTGCCAGGCTTGCTAGTAAACCTGCTAAGTACTTCAACTGCATAGGCAATGTCAGGTCTAGTACAGTCAGTCGCATAACGCAAGCTACCAATTATACTAGCATATTCCTTTTGATTAATTACATCATCATCATTTTCAACAGGAAATAAACACATATGAGGATCAAAAGGAGTAAGAACATGCTTGCAGTTATAAAAATTATATTTTCTCAAAATTTTCTCAACATAATGCGACTGATTAAGAAATATACCATCATAGGCTTTGGTAATTTTCATTCCCAAAATATAATTAGCCTCACCAAGATCTTTCATATCAAAATGGCTACTAAGCATATTTTTAGTTTCCACGATGATATGCAAATTAGAGCCAAATATAAGTAAATCATCCACATAGAGGCTAATAATGACATGTGAATTTTCTTCAAATTTATAGAAAATGCATTTATCACATTCATTCATCACATTCATTCGTTTTATAGCCATTCTCAATTATGTAGGAATCAAATTTCCCATGCCACTGTTTAGGGGCATGTTTTAAGCCATATAGGGATTTAACTAGCTTGCACACTTTGCTTTCTTGACCGGGTTCCACAAAACCCTTAGGTTGATCCATATAGATTTCTTCACCTAGGTCTCCATTTAGAAAGGCTGTTTTAACATCCATTTGATGAATTTTTAGATCATGAATTGCAGTCACTGCAATTAATAATCTAATGGATGTAATTCTAGTAACCGGAGAAAATATATCAAAAAAGTCAAGATCTGCTTGTTGTTTAAAATCTTTTGCAACAAGTCTTGCTTTATATTTATCAATAGTTCCATCCGGTTTAAGTTTTTTTTCTCAAAACCCATTTACAGCCAATAGTTTTACAACCTGGTGGTAAATCTACTAATATCCAATCTTTATTGGATAATAATGATTCCATCTCATCATTTACAGCCACGTTCCAAAAACACAGAGTCAGGAGATGCCAAAGTTTCCTGTAAAGTTAATGGAGTTTCCTCCACATTAAAAACATGATAATCAGGACCAAAATCTTTTTCTAATCTGGCTCTTTTACTCTTTCTAGGTTCAAAAACTACAGTATCTTGGTTTTGTAAAAGAGGAGTAGAGGAACCAGTTTCAGATAAAATATTTTCTTGATAATTTTGACCCCCACCATTTTTAGATTTAAAAGAAAATTTTTCTTCATGAAAAATTGCATCACTTGATTCAAAAATTATTTTGTTTTCAATATTAAGAAATTCATAAGCTGTACTATTTGTTGCATATCCAAGAAAAGTACAAGTGACAGCTTTTACACCTAATTTAGGTCTTTTAGAATCCACAAGTCTAACAAAAGCTAGATAACTCCAAAATCTCAAATATCTCAAATTTGGCTTATGCCATTTCCATAACTCAAAAGGTGTAACTTTTGTTTTTTTTATGTGGCACTCTATTCATAACTTAACATGCAGTTAAAATTGCTTCTTCCCACAAATTTGAGGAACCACCTGCTTTAATTAGCATAGCATTTGTTAAATCAGTTAAAGTTCTATTTTTTCTTTTTGCTACACCATTAGATGCAGGTGAGCATGGTGGAGTAGTTTCATGGATTATTCCCAAAGACTGAGCAAACGAGTTGAATCCAAAAGATTCATACTCCCAGCCTCTATCACTTCTATATCTTTTAATCTTTTTATCGAATTGATTTTTAACTTCAAGAAGGAATTCTTTAAATTTTTCAAAAGCATCACTTTTATTTTTCAGCAAGTATACATACGTGTATTTTGAAAAATCATCAATAAAAGTGATAAAATATCTATTTCCACCACGTGTTAAAATTCCTTCAAATTCACATAAATCAGTTTGAATTAATTTTAACAATTCAGTATTTCTCACTACACTTTTATGGGACATTTTAGTTATTTTTGCTTGACTGCAAACTTCACATTTCTCAAACTTATTTGTTAGTCTGGGAATTAACCCTAAACTACTCATAACTTCCACATATCGGTTATTAATATGACACAGACGAGCATGCTCAAATTCATAGAAGACAGTATGTAAATAGAAACATGTGCTTTCTTATTCTCAACATTTAATTTAAATATTCCATCACAGGCATACCCTTTCCCTACAAATATGTCTTTTTTGGTGATTACATATTGGTCAGATTCAATAGTCTACTTGAAACCAGTTTTGTTGAGCAAATAACTTGACATCAAATTTTTTCTCGTGGACGGTGTGTACAACACATGTTTTAAGACAAGCATACGTCCAGAGGTAAAATTCAACTCAACATCCTCATACCCGAGCACCTTGGTTAAACTGGAATCACCAAGCATAACAGTCCTCTCCTCATTAAAAGGAGTGAAATCTTTGAACCAATCTTTATCATAGCAGACATGCCTATTGGCACCAGAGTCTGCCCACCACCCTTCGACAGATTGAACCATAAAAATATCTGTAATCATAGCCACAAATGGTTCCTCGGTAACATTAGCCTGTGGTTGAGACTGTTGTTTCCGAAATTTGCAAGTTCAAGCAATATGCCTACTTTTGCCACACACAAAATATGTCACATTTGTCAGATCTTGTGAAGGGGGTTCTTGGTTCCATTTCTTTTGCCTCAGGTAATTTTTATTTTGTAGCCTTCAAGTATTTTTTTGAATTTTCTTAATTGGCTTCAAGTGACTATTTTTATGAAATTGACCTTTAGGTAAAGTATTTCCAGAAGTTAAATTTACCTTTGCAGTGGAATGCTCTTGTGTCATAAGCGCATCTTGTCCTCGTGCTTCCTCCTCCACCCGAATCCGTGTGATTAGAGTCTCTAAGGACGTCTCCTTTTACTTGTGACGCATTGACTTCTGGAACTCTCTCCAAGATGATGGAAGTTTGTCAACAATACTTGCTGCAACAAGATTGTCTCCAATTTTGATGCCTTCGGATCTAACTTCAGCCACTAGCATCTAAAAATCTTGAACTTGCTCCACCACTGATTTTCCATCTATCATTTGATAGCGGAAAAAACGGCTTGCAGCATATTTTTTAGCGCCTGCCTCTTCAGTGTCATATTTATTCTGTAAGGCTTTTCAAATTTTCTTGGCAGTGGTGTAAGTGGTATCATAATAGTCATAAAATTGATCTGAAAGACAATTCAAAAGATAATATTGACATTTATACTCATCTGTGTTGTATTTCTCGATTTTTTCAAGATAAGCGGCATACTCCTCGTCGGTCATCTCTTCAGTGGGGAGTTTGTTTCGATTTTTCTTGGTCAGGATATAGGCTACCTTGAGGAGACTAAGGTAGAAAAGCACCTTGCCTTTCCATCTCTTGAAATGGGCTCCCTTGAACCGGAAGGGCTTGTTGAGATCACCGGTATTCTCGTTGGGCTTCTCCAGTACTGGCTCCATGAAGTTTTGCTATTTGAATCTCCTTAAAATTGTTGGTGATAATTACAAATAGAACACTAGAAAATACAAATAATAAAAATTACAATAATTATTGAAAGGGCTGAGGCGCGGAAAATTCGCTCTCTTTAAGGAGATTTAAGCCTTTTGCGGTTGGGCAAAGCCTCACACCGGTGCAGCAGAAAAAACCTTGACTTGTCCCCCCCAGGATATAACAGCCCGACTAAGTCGTATGGTTAACCAATACTGCACAATTGGTTGAACCCAAAGCTTTATCACATACACCCTTTTTATTTGCCTGATAATCTCATATAAAACATAATAAAAGCAACCAAAACTCCTTCTCGTATCACCCAACATAGGAGATTAGCCCAATATATAAAATTGAAAACTTGTTAGGCAAGATTCTTGGTGGATAAGTTAACTAGAGACTTGACCAAGACTTGGTGTGGATAAGAATTAGTTGGATACTTAACCAAGACTTGGTGGACTTGAATGGTAAGCAAACTTGGTAGAAAAGAAAAGAAAAACAACCTATAACACATTGTGCCTATTTGGTGGAAATTAACTTCAGCTTATTTCAACTTATGACTTAATTTAAGTCATTCTGATCTGTTTGGTGGAACTTAAAGCAGCAAATTATAACTTAAAAAAAGTCATTTTAAGCCAATTTCCTTAAGTTGCTCCGGAGGTGCTTCTGATTTCTGCTTAAGCGCCCAGCTGTTTGGAGGGGCATGAAATGACTTAAATGCCTCTCCAAAACTTCAAAAATTATAGTTATGCCACTATATAAGCCCTCTTTCGTCGTGCCCTAGCCCACTCTTCTCCTCACACTCGTTTTCTCATTTCCTCTTGGCGACGAAGACGATCCTTCATATCTCTCCAAGATCAGTCGATCGAAGTCGAAATTTCTCCAAGATTTCTCCAAGATCTGCACTACAAAAGGTAAGATTCATGCCTTTTGTTTATGATATATATATACACACACACACACACACACATTTCAGCTAGGGTTTACAGACAAATCACATCTTCTTCCTTCGATTCACCCTCTCCGTCTGAAATTTCCTCTTCCATCTTGCCATTGGCTTACTTTCTCCCTTATCTGTCATCTCTCTCTCTCGAAGAAATGTATGCTTTGTTTATTAATATGTATGCTCTGATTATTAATGAAGATATTAATATGTATACTTTATCTGAAGATAAACAGAAATGTATGCTTTGTTTACTTCATCTCTCTCCCTTACTGAAGTTCAAGAAAATGATATATTTATATATTGATTTTATTTTTCTGTCATTCAGTTTATTTTCGTAAATAACATTTTAATGAAGATAACTGATCATTTTTAATGAAGATTGTTGTGTGTGTTTGGCTTTTGATACACTTTTTTCCTGTCATTGTTTGGCTTGTGATAAATTAGTGTTTGATGAAGATACCTGATAATTTTTAGCTTCATCAGTTAAATTAGTTTGTGAAGTTTTAGAAAATACCCAGACATGGGATAGATAAACATATGAATAAATTGATAAATAATTTATCAAACAGTAAATGATGTATTGCAGATAAGGTCCATGTTCTGAGATGAGCATTTTATATTATATGTACTACAGATAAGGTCGTCCAGGTACTGAGAAATAAATTCAAAACAACTTGTATTTAAAAAATAAATCAAATAAAAGAAAGTCTTTAAGTTTCATAAATTTTTTTTGAATTTTTTGAATTTATTTCTCAAGTTCTTTTTTGAAACATTTTTCTAAAAGATGACTTTTTTTTTAACATGATTTTGAAAAGTTTTACTATAAGTCAATTAAGTCAAGTTTTCAAAATGTCTTCAAACCTCAAGTTTTAGAAAATTCCCATATCAGAAGTTTTTATTAATAATGTATTCCCTTATCTGTCAATGATGTATTCAATGATGTATTCCCTTATCTGTCATCATGGACATTTTTATTTTCATTTTTCAGCTTTACATCAGAAGTTTTAGAAAATTCTCATATGTCATTGTTTACCATTCTCTTATTTTGGCTTTATCTGTAGTTTGTAAATATAGTTGGCTGCTGACCAGGTGAAAGTTCCTTTGTAATACTTCTCACTTGTTATTCTTTCATGCCCCCAAGAAGTCCTTTTAATTTAATTTATGTAAAATAAGTTGTCCACAAATGTGGGATTCCCTTTACATTTCTTCAGTTCAGATTGTTGTTCATAGTTGCTTATTTTTCCCTTAACCATAGACCTCCTCCTTACGTTTTAGGAATGAATATTATAATTTCCCTGATATAGAAAGAGGAATGAATTTGCTGAACCATTAACTATTAACATTAACCATTAACAGTTTGCTGAACCATTAACAATTTACTGCAGAGGCATGTCATGGACAATAATTGTTTTATGTAAACTCTTTCTATTTACGTAGTTGGTCATGGACAATAGTGTTAGTAATATATAACATCTTTAAGTTCCCAATCAATTTTAGAGGATGTGGATTCAATTCTTCCTAATTACTACAGAGGCATGTCATCCTCTAGTAACTATGCTTCCAGTGCTGAGACCTTGGATTTGAGGTACGAGGCTTTGAAATGTGAGTGTGGTGTAAGAGCTGCCATAAGGGTTACCAAATTCGAGAAGCCATCAAAAGGAAGACTGTATGTAAATTGTGAGAAGAGAAATTGTCAATTTTGGAGGTGGTGCACCCCAAAATCTGTGACGATGGTAGAGAGGTTGAGGAACGAGACAAATCTTTATCAAGATCAAAACATTGAGACTATAGGACTAAAAGTAAAGAACCAAATGCTTGAGCAATCCATAACATTTATGAAGCAGCTTGTTATGGGTTTGCTCACAATTTGTATTGTTCTGTCAGTTGCATTACTCTTCAAATGATTGTAGGTGGCTGTTAGATATGTGTTTTTTTGCTAAGTTGTGTACCCAATGATGAGACATCTATTGTAGTAATCTTACATTTTATCATGCCATGTCTGGTTATTTTGTTCTAGTCTTATGTTTTAATGCAACCAATGATTAATGAGTATGTGTTAAACAATTTTCTTTTCTTCCATAGAATGAGTACCCAACAAGAAACACAATCTGAAAATAGGAAGAATAAGGGAAAATCCTCTCAAGTACCATCTACTAAGGCTCATTGGGATGCAAAATCAAATAAAATCTTTATTAAGATTTGTGTTGACCAAGTGAAGGTCAGACACAGACCTGGTACACACTTAGATAGGGTCGGATGGGAAAATGTCATAACTTCGTTTAAAACTATGACTGGAAAAGCATACAAACGACTACAAATGAAAAACCATTGGGATGTGTTGAAAAAAGATTGGCTTTTGTGAAACAATCTGTTAAGGGGTGAGACAGGCTTAGGTCGTGACACATTGACTGGAGCTATATCTGCATCTGATGAGTGGTGGACCAACAAATTGGAGGCATTTAAATTGCTTAATGTACATATTCTGTTTGTTTTTGTTGTTTAAACACACCAAATTTTGATAATTGTAAATGTTAAATTTTTTCTTTGTAATTGTTGCAGAGGTATCCTAATGCTGCTAAATTTCGGCGTATGCCGTTGCAATTTAGTGAAGACTTAGACATACTATTCTCAGATGCAGCTGCTATAGGAGAATGGGCATACACTCCTAGTTCAGGGGTTATGCCTCACATTGATGACAATGTGGAGGAATTTCATACCCCACATGATGCTGAATATGATGATGATGCTTTGGAGGTGGTTCATCCCTCTGAGTTAAACAAAAAGCGTTCATCAAACACAACTGGTTCATCAACCAAGAGCACGAAGAAGAAATGTACTGGTGCAACTCTACTTAACAAGACACTTGCTTGCATAGTCAATATGGTTGAGTCATCTTCAGCAACTTCAACACAGACCTCATCAAGATATCCTTCAATTGCAGATTGTTTGGTGATGTTGGAAAACACCCTGGTGTGTCCCCGGATGATGAGGTGTATGTATGGGCCGCCCGATTGTTCTTACGAGACAAGTGTCGGGAGTGTTTCATGAGTCTTCTTATGGATGAAGTTCGCCTTAGGTTTCTAAAGTTGGAGATTGAGATGGAGAAGACCACCACAGGTTATCGCGGCTAATTGTGGACTGGTCGGTTGTTCTTAAGACTTTTATTATTAATTGTGGACTGTTCTGTTGGACTTTTCATTTTAGAAATTGTGGACTGTTGCAATATTTTCCTAATATTTCCTTTTATTAATATTGACTATATGTTGGACTTTTAATTGTGGACTTATTATTTCGAATTTTATTAAATTATGTTGGACTAAATTGTTGAATGGTTGGTGAATGGTTGACTTGTTGAATGGTTGGTGATTGGTTGACTTGTTGAATGTTAGTTGAATATGATTGATAGGTGAATGGTGAAGGTTATATATATGTATACATAGGTGAATGGTTTACTCAATTCATTTTTGTGCTTTACATTGTTTTTCCTTTACATTTGAATCTCTCCAGGTATAATTTTGTTGAAGTTGAAGGTATAATTTTCTTGCTTTACATTTTAATGTTTCACCAATTTCATTTTTGTATGGCCATGATTTCTTTATATGAATTATGGTTTTCTTTAATTAGGATAAATAAATGACAGGTTGCCTAATATTTAGCTATGGAATTTTTGTGATGGAATACTGGTTCTTAGTATGTATTCAACAAGTTTCAAGTTCAGAATTTTTGTGATGGAATACTACTTCTTAGTCCCATAGTCATAACAATCATAACAATGCTTCTTTCCCGTGGAATACTGCTTTTTAAAATGTCATAACAATGCTGCTTGCTTGAATTGCATTCATGTCCACGGCCTTAATTGATTTCTTAATTGATTGATGTCTGTTGGGCAATCTTCACTGTATTTAAAAGATTTTAATTCTATTGTGTACAAAACAACAATTAGAATTAAAGAAATAAAGAAAAGAAGAGAATATGTTTGATTACAAAAATCAAACTCGAAATAAACATAAATAAATAAATAACATATTTTATTTTGTTACAAAAACAAAATTAAAATCTGATAAAATAAACAAATTAAAAACCAGAATAAAATTAAACAACTTACTTGGTTAATTTCTTTGAATTACTTTTCTAATCAAGTCCAGTGTTTAACACTGTGTCCTTAAGACAGATTCGTCCTCTCCACGGTGTTTTCAGAATTTGGACGTCTATCTCCCAGGATGAAATGATCTTACCACAAACAATAGCAGCACTACAAATTGTTTGCCTTACGAACACACTAAGTGTTTACACTCTTTCTTTCAGAAATAAAATGCAGCAAGATGAAGAATAGAATTAGCAGAGGTGAAACACGAAATTTCTGAATGAATTACATCAAATGAGGGTGGTCCTATTTATAGATATTGAAGGTGACTCTTGGTTTTGAATTGAACAGGTATGATACCTGTTGGTTTTGAATTTGAATCTGTTTATAATTCAAACATATAGCAAAAAAAGGAAAGGGCCCTGTTTGGGTGTGCGTTAATACCAAACTAGTTTATTTCAGGAAGGGCCCTGTTTGGATGAACACTAAATCCAAACCAGTTTAATTACATTTGAAGCGAGAAGGGCCTGTTTGGATGAACACTAAATCCAAACCGGTTTATTTGAATTAAATTCAAATGTTTTTGGCCTAAAAGATTAGTATTGGGCCAAACAAGCCCAACCTCACTCACTACGCACCAGCCCAGCCCGCCCGATCGACCGGACGGATGGCGGCGGCGGCGCACGCGCGTGTGTGGTGATTTTTGGGTCCAATGGGTCTAGCCCATTTTGCCCATAACCTCTCCCTCTAAAACACTTGGGTACCCCTTGGGGCACACCCCAAGTACCAAACCCATGCCTTATAAACCCTTTCAAAACCTCCCACCAAATCAATGTGGGACAAGCTATATTCAAATCTTTAAGGAATTTCCACCAAAACTTCATTTCCATGGAGCATACTTTGGCTTCAATTTCCCATTCACTCGGTAATGGTTTTGAGCAACCAAATATACCACGTGAATCACAACGCGGCATAGAACGCGTTACCATTTTGACCCGTGTAAATCGATGCACGGGGCCCATCTAAAAATTAGACCAAACTTAGGAAAAAATTCTGGTTTTACCCAGAATTTTATAACCATTTCTAACAATCCCCCACATGAATGGAATTTGATGACAACGGAAATGCAACAATATGCAGACTTAACGAAAGAGTATAAGTCGAAAATATCTTGCATCAGGATAGGTAGTTTTCGGCCTTGAACCTTCCCCAGTGATAACCTATCAGACTTACTGGCTAACCAATGGACGTGATGCCTTGAATTGTTCAGCCGTTTGTGTAAGCCAAGACAATAGATTTCACACAAAATATCTTCTAACACATCGTGGTTCTCACTGTTGTGTTCATTTTGGCCTTGAACGCTCCTGGTTTTCATGAGTGTTTCTAGAGAATGTAGCCTCTTTCATTCTCATAGAACCGCCCGATTCAACACTCATATAGGTGATTCTTATTGTAAGTATCTTCTTATACTCGTCTTGATTTTATGCCTTAATCAAGATATAAGTAATCATTAAAAGCAAAGCTTATCCTTATGCCCCTGCAGACAACATATGTTGCAGATATCACTCTCACCATAGGAATGAGTAGGGAATTTTAATCCCTTGGTGATTTCTGGCGAGCCATACATAACTTAGTTGTCCCTTTGAACTTAGTTCTTTGGATCCCCAGTCATATAAGTAGGGTTACCATTATGACGACTCTTATGTAATAGGCTTTAATCCCATTCCCTTCGATGAACTATACACTAGCTCTTTTGTCAAACCTTTTGTTAATGGATCCGCAATATTCTCTTTAGATTTTATATAATCTATTAAGATTATTCCGTTTGACAACAACTGCCTAACGGTATTATGTCGACGACGAATATGTCGTGACTTCATCGTTATATACATATGATTACGTTCTCGCCTATTGCAGATTGACTATCACAATGAATGTAAATAGCTGGCACAGGTTTTGGCCACATTGGAATGTCTTCTAAGAAGTGACGAAGCCATTCTGCTTCTTCTCCTGCTTTGTCTAAAGCAATGAACTCGGATTCCATTGTGGATTGTGCGATGCAAGTTTGTTTCGTGGACTTCCAAGAAACAGCAGCGCCTCCTAGAATAAAGACATATCCACTAGTGGATTTTGAATCTTTAGTATCCGATATCCAATTGGCATCACAATAACCTTCGAGTACTGCTGGATATCGAGTAAAGTTCAAACTATGATCACGAGTAAATATTAGATATCTAAGAACTCGAATGATCGCTTTCCAATGGTCTTCTCTAGCGTTACTAGTGTACCTACTCAATTTACTGATAGCATAAGCTATATTAGGACGAGTATAATTCATTAGGTACATTAGGCTTCCAATAATTTGGGAGTATTTTAACTGAGACACTGCATCACTTTTATTTTTCGATAAATAAAGACTGATGTCTACAGGTGTTCTAGCTAAATTCAAATCATTCTTGATAAATTTATCAAGTATTTTCTCAATATAATGAGAATGAGATAATGCATATCCGTCAGATGTTTTAGTAATTTTCATTCCTAATATAACATCTGCGACCCCCATATCTTTCATATCAAATCTTTTGTTAAGCATTTGCTTAGTTGATTTGATCATGTTTTGACTGCTTCCAATGATGAGCATGTCATCCACATAAAAACAAACTATGACATATCCTTGGTCAGTGTTTTTAACATAGACGCATTTGTCACATTCGTTTATCTTAAACCCATTAGTAAGCATTGCATGATCAAATTTTTTATGCCATTGCTTAGGTGCTTGTTTTAATCCATAAAGGGATTTTACAAGTCGACAAACTTTATTTTCTTGCCCTGATACTACAAACCCTTCGGGTTGTTCCATATAGATCTCTTCATTTAAATCACCGTTTAAGAAAACTGTCTTAACATCCATTTGATGTATTTCTAAATTAAACAACGCTGCTATAGCAATAAGCATGCGAATGGATGCTATTCTTGTCACAGGGGAATATGTGTTAAAATAATCCAGACCTTCCTTTTGTCTGTAACCTTTAACTACAAGTCAAGCTTTATACTTGTCAATTGAACCATCTGCTTTCATTTTTCTCTTGAATATCCATTTATATCCAAAAGGTTTAGAACCTGGTGGAAGATCCACCAATTCCCAAGTATGATTTTGCATAATGGATTTAATTTCATTATTAACAGCCTCTTTCCACAAAGGTGTTTCAGGACCTGTCATTGCTGCCTTAAAGCTTTGAGGTTCATTTTCTAACAAGTATGTCAGAAAATCTGGACCAAAGGATTTCGATGTTCTCGCTCTCTTACTTCTTCTTGGTTCATCATTAGTTAAATCCTGTTGGTTGAGACCATTACTAGTCTCTTGTGCTTGATTGTCTTTAGTCTCTTGACTTTGTGTACAATCATAAGTTCTTTTCTGTGAACTTAATTCCTGTCATTTCTTGTAAGAAAAGACATGTTAAAAAAACACAGCATTCCTTAACTCTATAATAGTGTTCACATTTATATTAGGTATTTTTGATTTATAAGTCAGAAACCGATATGCACTACTATTCTGAGCATAACCAATAAACACACAATCTACTGTTTTTGGTCCAATCTTAGTCTTTTTAGGAACAGGAACTTCAACTTTTGCCAAACACTCCCACACTTTCAAGTATTTGTAGGAAGGTGGTCGACCTTTCCACAATTCATAAGGAATGCTTTTAGTTTTCTTGTGGGATATTCTATTAAGAACATAATTAGCTGACAATATTGCTTCCCCCCACAAGTTCTGTGGTAAGCTTGAACTTAGTAACATGGCATTCATCATTTCTTTTAGAGTTCTATTCTTCCTTTCAACAATTCCATTTTGCTGTGGAGAATAAGAACGTAGTTTGGTGAATAATGCCATGTTGTGCACAAAATTCATTTAATGGTGCATCATATTCACCACTCTATCACTTCTAACCATTTTAATGGTTTTACCAAGTTGATTTTCAACTTTTTTTTTGTAGAGTTTAAACATTTCTAAGGCTTCATCTTTACTTCTAAGTAAATAAACATAACAATATCTTGTGCAATCATCGATAAATGTTATGAAATACTTTTTGCCTCCTCTAGTTTGAATAAATTTTAGATTACATACATCAGTATGAATTAATTCTAGAGGTTCGGTTTTTCTTTCAACCGATTTAAATGGAGCCTTAGTTAGTTTTGCTTCTACACAAATTTCACATTTATGATTAGGATTAATTTCAAACTTTGGTATATAATCTAAACCAATTAATCTACGCAAAGCATCAAAATTCACATGTCCTAATCTACCATGCCATATGTTTGACTCAAGAATATAAGCAAAAGATGTGTTATTCTCATTCATAGCAACTTTTGGTACAACTGTCATTACATTAAGTTTAAAAAGACCATCACTCATGTATCCCTTACCAACATACATACCACTCTTTGTTAATACAAACTTATCAGACTAAAAAACAAGCCTAAAACCATTTTTACTTAACAAAGAACCAGAAACTAAATTCTTTCGGATGTCAGGTACATGCAGTACGTTGTTGAGGGTCAGTTCTTTCCCTGATGTCATCTTCAAGATCACTTTCCCTTGTCCAGCCACAGTAGAAGTAGAAGAATTTTCCATAAAAAGTTGCTCACCATTTGCAGCCTTATTGTAGGTAGTGAACATCTTCTGGTCCGCACAAATATGACAAGTTGCTCCAGTGTCAACCCACCACTCTTTGGGATTTCCAACCAAGTTAGCCTCAGACACCACAGCAGAGAGGTTGATGTCATTTACTCCATCGGAGATGTAATCCAATTCTGTTACATTGGCCTGATTAGTGGTCTTCTTACTTGTACTTCCATGATCCTTCTTAGGACAGTGGCAATCAGAAGCTCGATGTCCAGTCTTGCCACAGTTATAGCATTTTCCTTTGAACTTTTTGTTGCCATTGTTGTTGCCTTGTTTAGGACCATCTCCAGTAAACTTCCTCTTTTTGTTATGTGGTTTTTGAACTTGTTCAACCACATTAGCCTTGGACTCAATGGGATTTTTCCCATGCCTCTTGTCAGCCTTTCGGTTATGTTCCTCAATTCTTAATCTTACAATTAACTCATCCATGGTCATCTCTTTGCGTTTATGTTTTAAATAATTTTTGAAATCTTTCCAAGCCGGTGGTAACTTTTCCACCAAAGCAGCGACTTAGAAAGATTCGCTAAGAGACATACCTTCTGAATGAATATCATGCAAAATTATCTGAAAATTTTGAACTTGAGATATTACCGTTTCGGAGTCGACCATTACAAAATCTAGAAATTTACCGACGACAAATTTCTTTGTGTCGGCATCCTCTGTCTTGTATTTCTTCTCCAAAGAATCCCACAATTCTTTTGCCGACTTCAGAGGACTGTATACATTATACAGCATATTGTCAAGGCCATTGAGGATGTAGTTTCTGCACAGAAAATCTGAATGTTTCCAAGCATCTCTGGGCAACAACTTGCCGATCACTTTCACCCTCTTTAAGTGCTGGAGCCTCTTCATGGAGAAACCGGGCCAAATTAAGAGTTGTAAGATAGAACAGCATCTTCTGCTGCCATCTCTTAAACTCAGTACCGTTAAATTTTTCCAATTTTTTCCCATGATTGATAGGTACATGAACATGGTTCTGGATAGGGACCGATGTTGGTGTAACAATAGGAGTACCACTGCCAAATGCAGTTTCAGTTGTAGTAGCCATAATCTCTGATTACAAAAATCAAAAAAAATTAAAACACAAATTAATTTTCTAGTTACTAAAACCAGAAAATAAATTATAACACAAAATAATTTTATTTTCCTTGTTACTAAAACAGGAAAAATAAAATACCAAATTTTTTTTCTATAATACCAAATAATATTCTGAAATTGTTAATGACACCAGTATCGTACTACTAGTTGTCAAAGAAAAGAGACAGTATATTACTACTATCTGTCAAATAGCATAAATCACTATTTGTTTTTCCAACCAGAATATTACTTTGAAAAACAGAAAATTAAATACAATGAAGATACTAAAAAGGAGTCTGTCTTAAGATTGTTGGGCAATCTTTACTGTATTTAAAAGATTTTAATTCTATTGTGTACAAAACAACAATTAGAATTAAAGAAATAAAGAAAAGAAGAGAATATGTTTGATTAAAAAAATCAAACTCGAAATAAACATAAATAAATAAATAACATATTTTATTTTGTTACAAAAACAAAATTAAAATCTGATAAAATAAACAAATTAAAAACCAGAAAAAAATTAAACAATTTACTTGGTTAATTTCTTTGAATTACTTTTCTAATCAAGTCCAGTGTTTAACACTGTGTCCTTAAGACAGATTCGTTCTCTCCACGGTGTTTTCAGAATTTGGACGTCTGTCTCCCAGGATGAAATGATCTTACCACAAACAATAACAGCACTACAAATTGTTTGCCTTACGAACACACTAAGTGTTTACACTCTTTCTTTCAGAAATAAAATGCAGCAAGATGAAGAATAGAATTAGCAGAGGTGAAATACGAAATTTCTGAATGAATTACATCAAATGAGGGTGGTCCTATTTATAGATGTTGAAGGTGACTCTTGGTTTTGAATTGAACAGGTATGATACCTATTGGTTTTGAATTTGAATCTGTTTATAATTCAAACAGATAGCAAAAAAGCAGGAAGGGCCTGTTTGGGTGTGCGTTAATACCAAACTAGTTTATTTGAGGAAGGGCCTGTTTGGATGAACATTAAATCCAAACCAGTTTAATTCTGTTTGAAAACGGGAAGGGCCCTGTTTGGATGAACAGAAAATCCAAAACAGTTTATTTGAATTAAATTCAAATGTTTTTGGCCTAAAAAGATTAGTATTGGGCCGAACAAGCCCAACCCAACCTCACACCCGCGCCCATGCCCGCCCGCCCGACCGGCGGCGGCGCGCGTGTGTGGTGATTTTTGGGTCCAATGGGTCTAGCCCATTTTGCCCATAACCTCTCCCTCTAAAACACTTGGGTACCCCTTGGGGCACACCCCAAGTACCAAACCCATGCCTTATAAACCCTTTCAAAACCTCCCACCAAATCAATGTGGGACAAGCTATATTCAAACCTTTAAGGAATTTCCACCAAAACTCCATTTCCATGGAGCATACTTTGGCTTCAATTTCCCATTCACTCGGTAATGGTTTTGAGCAACCAAATATACCACGTGAATCACAACGCGGCATAGAACGTGTTACCACTTTGACCTGTGTAAATCGATGCACGGGGCTCACCTAAAAATTAGACCAAACTTAGGAAAAAATTCTGGTTTTACCCAGAATTTTATAACCATTTCCAACAATGTCCACAGTCATGTCCAAAGTCAAGAATTGCATTGTAACAACGCCCGCGAGGGACCTCGCTACAGTTCGGACTCGATTTTGTTGCGGTTCTCAATCTTGAACCAAAGAGTCCAAATCCGGCAAATCGTTTTGAAGAAAAACAGAGTTTTTTGAAAGAAGTGCCAAACATGGACTGCTTTGCCAGATAACAGAGTCGCCACCTAAATATTTTAAAATGGGAAATTTAGGAAACCCTGACTCGGTCTTGAAAAGGCCGCGTGTCCGTCATCACCAAAGTTGGCTCGGGAACTTGGGTACGATTAGGAAGGTCACATCGTGAGCACCCCTCTCGCCGGTCAAAGACCGGCCTCTTTAACCATGATATCTGTTTTGAAAACTTTGTGCGTTCTTATTCGAGTTATTTTCCTAGATTACTATGTGATGCTCATGACAAACAAGTATAAATGGGCTCGAATTGGAACAAAACATTTCATGTTTGTTTGTTTGAAAATGGTGTGATGGTGCTACAGAAGGTAGGCTAAAATCTTGGATTGCCACCTCGGTGGGCTTAGAAAACGATGATGTTGCCACTATCTAGTGGGCTTAAAACAAACAGTCAACGCATTGTCCCAATTCAAATAACTCAACCTCCACCCACAGGCATTCAAGGCAGTTATATCATATAAGCACATAGCCTCATGGCAAGCATGCTATTCATGGCAACACTCACACGCATGCAAGGATGCTAAAGCATAAAACTTACTGAGTACTCCAAGCCAAAACAGAAGCTGATTAGAAATTATGCATGATCCTAAGTATACAGAATTGCCTAATGCAACACATGCAAAAATGCAACTATAGCAGGCTCGGCAATTCTAAACATGGCATATGAAATGCTACAACTAACAAGTATTCAACTTTGGAATTGAAATACAATGCAGTTTGTATGATGTGCGAGGCGATGCATGTAAAAGCAGATGAATGAATGCAAACATGCTATCATCTTGTATGCTAATTGAAATATGCCCTATATCTAACCATCGTGGCGGGTAAATAAAAGGGAGAAAGAAATGGGGGTTGGAAGACATACATCACACTCACACACCCTTATTACAGTTGTGCCCTCGCGCAGAGGGTCCGAATAAATATACAGTCCGAATAAAAGAATAATACAGTCCGAAATAAACAGTCCGAATAAATGTACAATTTCCTAATTAATTAACAAATTAACTAAGAAAGTCAGAACCGCACGCAGAGCGGCTTTTGCTTAGATGAATGATGTATGTTAGGCTGCTTGGCGCGGAAATCCACTGGGATGCCCCAATTAGCCTCTGTTTGCAGTATTTCACGAAATGCGCGCCGGACTCCGAAAAGTTGTTGATCCTCGGTTTTGCTGTAACAGAGAGCAGGAAAAGGGCATAGCAATGTATTTTCACAAATATATGCATGTCTCGATCCTCGTGCCACCAATCACGCATATCGATGCGTGATGGCCGGGGAGTCGAATTACACAACTCAATATAGGGATGAATGCGGATACATGCTATAACAACACTTAACTCCATCATGGGTAATCCGGAGTGTCGGTGACTTGGGAATTGAGACCCGTTCCGTTACTCGGAGTACAAAACGCGCCTCGTTTCCCGTGCAATATGCATGATATGCATGAAATGCAACTAATATGTGATATAGCATGCACGATGCCATGAAAATGAGATGTCTCGAAATGCGTGCCCACAGGCACGCAAATCGAGGAATGCGGAATGACATGCGAAATGCAATGATGGGCTTATACCAACATGAGGGAGCCTCAGCCACACTCACATAGGATGCCGGAATGATAAAAATAAGGTGCCTCGAAGTGCGTGCCCACAGGCACGCAAACCGAGGCAATGGCATGACATGTAAATTGGATAAAATCGAAGTGCCTAGAAATTCGTGCACACGGGCACGCAAATCGAGGCAATGATGAAATGAGAAAATCTGATACAACCAAAGTGCCTCGAAATGCGCGCCCACAAGCATGCAAACCAAGGCGATGATGCAACGAGAAAATCGGATACAACCGAAGTGCCTCAAAATGCGCGCCCGTAGGCACGCAAACCGAGGCAATGATGAAATGAGAAAATCGGATACAACCGAAGTGCCTTGAAATGCGCGCCCACAGGCACGCAAACTGAGGCAATGATGAAATGAGAAAATCAGATACAACCGAAGTGCCTCAAAATGCGCGCCCACAGGCACGCAAACCGAGGCAATGATGAAATGAGAAAATCGGATACAACCGAAGTGCCTCGAAATGCGCGCCCACAGGCACGCAAACTGAGGCAATGATGAAATGAGAAAATCGGATACAACCGAAGTGCCTCGAAATGCGCGCCCACAGGCACGCAAACCGAGGCAATGATGAAATGAGAAAATCGGATACAACCGAAGTGCCTCGAAATGCGCGCCCACAGGCACGCAAATCGAGGCAATGATGAAATGAGATGAAATGGCACACGGAATGTCACGATGGGCTTACACCCGCATGGGAGAGCCTCTGCTCACTCACATAGGAGGCTGTCGGATAAAACGGAGGTGCCTCGAAGTGCGTACCTAAACCGAGGCAATGCATTAAGGCATAAAATGACATGGGAAATGATATGCAAGCATGCAAACCGAATTTCCGCTACTAAATGAAGGGGAAAACAGCCCCGAAATGATGCGAAATGACAATCAACGCATGAAATCATCCCGAAATGCAATTCTAAGCGCCCGAAATGGCCTACGGCTATGCTAAATACGCAAAATTGGCACATGAAAGCAAAAAAAGTAGCAAGGCAGTCCCAAAAATAGCATATTTTCAGTACAAAACATGGCCAAATTATGATCACAAGTATGGCAACATTAGCATGCAAAACTAGTGGCCAAAAGAGAAGTATTGAGAGAGATAGT
The DNA here is from genome assembly GCA_025200525.1 of Camellia lanceoleosa. Lineage (NCBI taxonomy): Eukaryota > Viridiplantae > Streptophyta > Magnoliopsida > Ericales > Theaceae > Camellia > Camellia lanceoleosa. Next base: position 141,014,793 of record CM045765.1, on the reverse strand, counting down.
ATATAGAAAATTCAAATGGAAAAACTTTCTTCTACAATACTGAAGAGGGCCCAAAAATAAGCATATATTCAGTTCATGGATGCCCCGAAATCAATATGCAAACATGCTAACAATTCCATGCAAAATGGAGCTCAAAAGAGGTTATAACAAGAGACATGCAAAGAATGCACCAAACAACAAAACTTTCTTCATGAAACATGTAGAGGGGGTCAAAATAAGACCCCTTTCAGTTCTGACCAAGAGCTAAAACCAAAAGCACAAAAGGTTACAAATCATGCAAGAATTAGGGCCTAGAGTGGATTTCAAAGGGAGGTGGTATATAGAATGGCCAAACAAGGTTGAGTCCTTCTACAATGTTGTAGAGGGGCTCAAAATAAGCACAAAATCAGTATGGGTCGGAGCCCCAAAAACAAATGCAAATAGGCTAAAAATGGCATGCAAGATTGTGACATACAAGCTAGGTATTGAAACAAGTGTATCATGGAGACACCAAATGAAGTTAAGCCGTTCTACAAAGTTGTAGAGGGGCTCAAAATAAGCCTAAAATCAGTAGGGGTCAAGGCCCAAAAACTGAAAGGAAATAGGGTAGAAATAGGAAGCAAAATTATGCTACAAAAAAAGATTTGAAGACTTACCCTTGAAGATCCGATTGTTGCTACCTCTTGGCCTGAATTTGGTGCTTCTTAGCCACTGGAGAACACTTCCTTGCTGCCGGAATGGTAATGAGGATGGTGGAGCTAAGGGTCGATGAAGGAATTGCCTAGGAACTTGGAAGTTTTTGAGGTTTTTGGCTATGGAAATCAAGGATTTTGAATGAAGGCTCTTGAGACAAATTTTTCTAACCTAGGTAAAGGGGCTGTCCAGCCCTTTAAATAGGCCAAAAGGGATGTAAAAAGGGAGGGAAATGGAGGCAATCTTTCCCTCCCAAAATATCCCCCGGAAGGGGTGATATTTTGGCAAAAATATCCGGACAGCTGGAATGAGTTGGAAAACAAGAAGCTGGCCGGCCAGGTGGTTTTCTGCAAGGTGGCTGGCCGGCCACCCCACCTGGTCGGCCAGCCACCCACCATGGCCGGCCGGCCACCCCCAAAAAATGAAGTAAAGATTTGCTGGCCGACCACCATGCAAAGGTGTCCTCCTAAGTATGTAGAATAAGGGCCCAGGGTCGGAATCCGGCAACTCTGAAGCAGGAGCCACAACATAGAGCTTGAAGGAGAGGCTCAAAAATGAACTGCACAATTGCTGGCCGACCACCAACTTTTAGGGTCCTCCCAGATGTGTGCAACAAGGTTCCAAGGTCGGAAATTGGCAACAGGCGGGAGCCACAACATAGAGCTTGAAGGAGAGCCTTAAAATGAAACTCTCAATTTCGCCGACCAAGAGTGTGTATGGTCCTCCCATGTCCCCGATCACAGATATGTAGCTTTGGTTGGAAGAAAATATCCCGGGGTGTTCAACATTGGCGGAAGTGAGCAAAAGCGGAAGAGCGGCCCGGTTATCTGGGATAATTGCTGGCCTCACCCCGGTGATCTTCCCGATGTTGAAAGCAGAGGTACCGCCAAATTTGAACAAAACTAATGAGAAATGAACGCTCGGGGCCAAAACCGAGCAATTCGGGATCGAAAATGAAACATGGTGTCGGAAGTGGTGTTCAGCAGCGAAGTGGGTGTCTGCGACCCCAGTGTTCCTCGGAATGACAAAACAGAGGTTCCTGCCAAAAATCAGAGAAAACCGATGCAAAATGAATGCTCGGGGCCCAAACCGCACGATTCGGGGTCTCGAAACCTGAGCAAAGTGGCATCTGACCCGAAGTGGCATCATCGAGGCCCAGTGTTCCTCGGAATGATAAAACAGAGGTGCATGCCAAAAACCGGAGAACTTCCGGAGATGGTTGGGCGATCGAGCCGAGGCACACTACCGACGATCCCGAAACCGAACCAGGGCTCGAAATGGGCAAAATGGCCTCTGACCCACGAAATGTAACTCACGCCACGGAGATAGCCTCTGAGACCACTCCCTTCCCTTAGGAAAGAAAAGCGAGAAACCGAGCCGATTCATGGCAGAGACAAGGCACGAAAGAGAGTTCAGGCTTGGGAGGCGGGCGCCTGGCGCGACTCTGAGACTTCGAGCGAGCCAAGATGCAACATCACCAAGCGCTCAATCGGTGACGTCTGAGTCTTGAGGACGGTCAAAAATAGGGTGTCTACATGCATTCATGTCCACAGTCATAACAGTGCTTATTTCTTAATTGATTTCTTAACAATGCAATTAACAATGCAATTAATTGATTAATTGATTGCTTATTTCTTAACAATGCAATTAATTGATTTCTTAATTGCATTCATAAATGGATGACAGGTTGCCTGATATTTAGCTATGAAATGAATATATTCTGGACAAGTAACAACTTCAGGATTCTTGATCTTCCTAGTTTTAATATATCTGGACAAGTGACTTATGATATTTTATTATCATTTCTTGCTTTTTGTTTTAAGTTTTAAATTGCAACATGGTTTATCCAGCACACTTGACAGGTTGCCTCATTTCTGAGTAGTGTTTTAACACTCTGCATATGGATAACAAGAATGACTTCAGTTTATCATTTTCTTATTATTAGGCGTCAAGGAATATTCAGTGGATCCACCAACGACTTAAAATAGAAACAAGGTTGTTCTTAATAGAAACACTATAAAATAACTTTACTTTCATGCCTTAGTAACTTTTATTTATATTAACTCTTTATCTCACCCTATTTTTGTTTGAATTGAAAGATAACTGAACCTTTTAAATGAGTAGGTATTTTAAAGATGAGTAACAGTGATGAAGACCAATGGAATGATGACCATGATAATGAAGATACTGATGATGAAGGCAACACATCACAAACCCAACAAAATAATAATATGCTCTTAGCTCTGACTCTGATTTGGCGACATATGCAACAAATTATTTGATAAAAGAACCATGTAGGACATCTTGTTTAACAGGAGGGACGTGGATGGTAGAATTACAAGAAGGGAATCGGACAAGAATATTTGAAAATTTTCGAATGGAAAGAGAGGTATTTTATCAATTGTGTAATTTGTTACAAACAAATTATGGCCTTCAAACTGGACGACAAGTCTCGGTTCAAGAGCAAGTTGCAATATTTTTGTTTATTGTTGGCGGTGACATTCGAAACAGAAATGTCCAAGAAAGATTTCAACATTCCAGCGAGATTATTTTAAAATATTTTAAGAAGGTGTTAAAGGCTGTTACAAAGATGTCCATTGATTGGGTAAGGTCTCAACCGACTAATGGTGTGCATCCATATATTCGACGCAACCGCAAATATTATCCTCATTTCAAGGTAAATAATTAACTACAAGTGCAACTTGGGTGTTACATATAATTAATGTTGGTAGGATATTTCTACTAATCTATGGCTAAAATGTTTTTTATTCATTATCGTGTAATAGGATTGTATTGGAGCAATTGACGGGATATACATCAAAGCATATATATCTCCAGATAAGCAAGCTCGTTTAATAGGTAGAAAGGGATATGCGACTGAAAACATAATGGCCGCATATGACTTTGATATGTGTTTCACATTTTGCTTACTAGGATGGGAAAGAAGTGCACACGATACTCGGATCTTCTTAGATGCAATTAGGAATCCTAGTTTTAATTTTCCAAAACCACAAGGAGGTAACTGTTTTATATTTGATTGCTACAATAGATGCACCACACTCACATCTTCATATTTATTTTTACATTTATAATTGCTTAATTAAATTTCATTTTGAAATTTTAAAATAGATGAGTTTTACTTGGTGGATGCTGGTTATCTAAACATGAAAGGATATCTTGCACCTTACAAAGAAGAGAGATACCATCTAGCTCAATTTGAACATGGTCAACCCCCCCAAAATGCGCAAGAAAAATTCAACCAAGCACATTCCTCACTTAGAAGTGTAATAGAAAGAACGTTCGGGGTTTGGAAAGCAAGATGGCCGATGATAAAGGATATCCCATCAAACTACAAGTGGTCGACCCAAGTCAAACTTATTTGTGCAACAATGACAATTCATAATTTTATCCGACGAAGTAAGCTCCGTGATATTGCATTTGACTCTTATGATAGATACACGGATTATATGTCTAATGAAGAGGAAGGATCTTCGTCTCAACAAGCACGCCATGGAAATGATGTTGCATGTGATGACAACGAAATGGAAGTGGGGAGACATAATATTTGTATTTCAATTTGCAGACGAAATTAGGAGCTCTATAAATATCTATGAAGAGCCCTTTCTTTTGCCTGAATAGTAATTTATTATATTTTTATTGCAATTAAATTTTTTGTTTTCTTGTCAACTCAATATTTATTACAAAAAAATTAAATAAAAAAATAAATACAAAAAATAAAAATAAAAATTGAGGTAAATGAAATGTACAAAATTAGGTACTAATTAATCAATTTCCATTAATAAAATAACTTTTTCAATATTTAAACAGAAGAAAATTATAAAAATTACAAATTTCCTGTTCATAAGGGCAAAATTGACAATTACATAGTAAAAAGCTATTTTACAGCTTATTTACCAAACACTACTCTGCTGCTTAAATCTATAATCCCACAGGTACACCAAACAGGTTAGCAGCTTATACTCGCAGCTATAAGCTATAATCTGTTAAGTTATAATCTATAATCACTTTCTCACAGTTGTACCAAACAGGGCCAATAATAATACATACCATTTAAATCAAGGATAAACAACTATTAAGAATTGTCAAAATTTAAAAATGAGATTCCATCTACTAACTGTATAAATGAGACTAATAAATGAGCTAACAAATTCTCAATTTTATTTTATTTTATTTTTCATTTTTTTCGTAGCTAGTTTGAATTCAAAATTGTCAAGGCCTTTCATTTGGTTGAGGTCTACCATCTATATTTTAATTTTAGACATAATATAAAAGGGTAAAATTATTTTAATGTCCCTATTTTTACATAAGATTACAAAGCCATCAGAAAAATGTAACAATCCAATAAAATTTGAGGGTTGCTATTAGCATCTGCCTAAATTATTTGGACCCCAAATTTCTTTGAGCCCTCATCCTAAATCCTAAATTTCAATAAAACTTCTTTGAATACCCCATTTAATACCAAATTTATCCATATTCATAAAATTATCACACCCAAGGTACACTAACCTAATTTTGCATATCTTCTTTCATTCTCCTTTTGATGACCTTCTATCTCCTGTTGAAAAGAATGCCAACGGTCATTGCATCAGTAGACACCATTGTCTCAGTGAAAAGTATTGCATCGACAACTCATCATTGAAACTCTCAACGAAAGGAAGAATCAACTTGATGGTGTCCAAGGAATACCATCGAAAAACTCGTTGAAAATTCCTGTCCACCATTGCAAAAAACTCGTCAGAAATTCATCTCACGTAAATACCAACTCCCTATCTAATCAACAACATTGCCTCTTTTCTTCATATCACATTTTTTTGTTTTTTGGTTTATTTCGGCATAAAAAGGGGTTTTAGAGGAAAAAATCGTCATGAAAAACACAATCTTGTGTTGAAGATACAAAAATCGAACCATTCGACACACTAGTGTCGAAAATAAAGGTCATGTTCGATTCAATAGTACCAACTATCTACATTACTGTTCGGAACCCATATATTGAACTAAATATTTGTATTCAGTACTGTATTACCGAACATAATCTTAACAGTGAAACCAATACCGAACAGCTCGAACAAAACAATAACGATTGAAAATGACCGACAATGTTAATGCAAGACATATAAATTTACAAATGGAATATCAACTTCATCAGAATTGTTATAATCATCCTCTATTCCTCTACAAGGTGAAATAACTAATGAAAAGTAACACATTGGACTTGAAAAGAGCTTTCTGGTTTAAGCTTTCTAGTTCATGAGGGTTTATGATGGTGATGAAGATAACATATTCATGGTTTAAGATGGTCATGGAGAGTATCAGGTTTAGGGTTTATGTTGGTTGGTTTTGAAAAGTAAAAGATTTAGGGTTATAAAGGTAGAATACGTATAACTAGAGGTTGAGGTGGAGGTAGGGGATGGTGGAGAGGTGGGGTGGGTGTACAATATTGTATAGTGTCAGTTCTTATTTGGTAGGTGAGTGTTCTATTAAATAATGTATTTTAATCAGGATATAATTGTAATAAAAAAAATTAGAAATTGGAGGGTCTAAAGAATTTGGAAAATTCTATTTCCACACACCTAATTAGCTCAAGGCACACATTTAATGAAATATTAATTTAATAACAATTATATCCTAAAAAAAATGACTATAATAGACATCTAACAACACCCATAATGTTATATGAAAAAATTCTCTGTACATATCTTTTAAGAACAAAAAAAATCTCAATATACAAACACTACAAGAAAATACAGCTTTGGCGACTAAATTTTTAGTCGCCGAAAGTCCTTTTTTAGTTGCCAAAGGTCGAATTTCCACTTTCCGCGACAAAAACTTTTAGTCGCCACTGTTGTCGCCAATGGATGGTCGCGAATACCTTTGGCGACTAAAAACCTGTTAGTCGGTAATGTACAGGTCTTCAGCGACGAAAGAAATTGTCGCCAAATACAATTCCATTTTTGGAAATTCGACCTTTGGCGACTAAACTTTTAGTCGCCAATAATAATTTTTTTTTAATTATTTAAACATTTGCCGACTAAACAGTTAGTCGCCAAAACCTATACCTTTCGGCGACGAATGACTTTAGTCGCCAAAACCATTTTCAAAAAAAAAAAAAAATTGCATCGGTTGCTTTCACAAGGTTCGAACCTGTGACGTCCCAAGCCTTGCACCCCACTCCGCCTTTACCAACACTTGCCCCACTACGCCACTCCCAGATCACATGAATAATATTGCAACATATATTATTTATATACTATATTCATTGGTATGAATACAAAATTCTATAATATAAAAATAAATTTTTTTATTTCATATATTTTATGTAAAAAAATAAAATATTTACAAAAAAAATTGGATAGCACTTTTGGCGACTAAATGTGAATTTTAGTCGCCAATTCTCCATTTTTTTGGCTACTAATTTCTTTTTTGTCGGTAAAACAATTAAATCCCGCCTAAGAATTCGACATTTGGTGACTAAACAGAAATTTGGTCGCCAAAACCCCTACTTTGGGCGACTAAAATGGATTTTAGTCGGCAATTCTTGACTTTTTAGCTACTATTTTTTTTTTGTAGCCAAAAAGCTTCAGTTTCAGCGACTAAATTGTTTTCAGTCGGCAAAACTGCTATAATCAGCGACTAAACCTGTTTTTAGTCGCCAAAAGCATACCTTTTCGCTACTAAATTATTTTAGTCGCCAAAAACCGTGATTTTTGGCTACTAAACAAACTTTAGTTGCTAAAAACCCTATATTAGGCGACAAAACTTCCTTTTAGTCACTAAAAACCTGCTGTTCGGCGACTAAACTCTTTTAGTCGCTAAAACCCTTATGTTCGGCGACAAATTCCAATTTAGTTGCCATTTCATGCACTTTCAGCGACGAATTTTAATTTTTTGGTTGCCATTTCTGTTTTTTGTTGTAGTGACATTTTGAGTTAAGAAAAATTAAACCCTAGTTTTTCATTCTAACAATTGATCGTTGCTTTTTCTCTTTGGAAAACATGCTATGTATTGCCATACATTTGCTAATATGTTCGCCATTGTTAATACCACCAAGCAATGTTTTAAAAACCGGACCGGTGAGTGAACCGGAAAAGGGACCGGGTGGACGGGTCACCGGTTCAACCGGAATCAAACCGGAATCGAACCGGAATCGAACCGTGACGTAATAAATATATTAAAATTATATTTAAATAAAAATATAAGTAATAAAATTATAAATTAAAAATATTAAATTATCTTAAATATTTGTCCTAATATTTTTTTTACTGAAAAATATAATAATACATTTTAAAATATTATTAATTTCAATTTTGGAAGATGAAATCAAATATTTAATATTCCCTCCATATGATTTTAATTCAAATAATTTGATTGAAAGGAGAGCAAAAATTTTGGAGGGATATCAAAATTTCAATATTCCCTCAAATACATTTGATTGAATCCCACATGGATTTTTTGAGTTTTTTTGAAAGAGTTTTTTTCTTATAAATAGGTGAAGACTTTCACAATAATTTCATCAAGCTCTTAATGGGATTCCTCACAAGAGGAGACCCTTGAAAAAGAGTTTCAAATTAAAATTTTCTTATATTCTTATATTATATATATATATATATATATATAAAATAAGAAAGAAAGAAAAAATAAAAAAAATAAAAAAATTTCGCACCGGTCCGATTTGATCAACCCGGTGCCGGGTCAACCGGTGGGTTCACCGGTTTTGCATAAACAGGCCGGTTTTTGCTGATGGCCGGTTTTGGTGGGTAGACCGGACCGGAGCCCCCTCTGGTCACCGGTTGAACCGGCCGGTCCGGTCCGGGTTTTAAAACCTTGCCACCAAGCTATTGAATACCATTTGCTTCTTCTTTCTTTATTTCCTTACTACATGCTCTTTCTCTCTCTGGTTTTTATTACTAGCTTTTCATTCTTTCTTGTCTCTCTCTTGGCTTGTGAATTGGGTCTCGCAGAGTAATTAGTCGAACTAATACCATTTATTCAGAAGTAAATTTCCGAATTAACTCTATTGCTTTAGAAAACCATTACTGAAAGCCCCAAATCGAAAATCACAAGAACGAAATTGAAGGTTCTAGCTAATGGAGCAGCACTCTAAAATTTAGGATAAATTATCAATAGATCCTAATAGTTGGATTTAATTCCCATAAAGTCCTATTGAAAATAAATCTTAATAAAATCGTCGCCAAAACTATTTTTTTGTGACGATTTTTTGCATATGTTGTTAAAAATTAACAATTAGTGACTTTTTTTTGTCATGATTTTTATAAATTATCACTAAAATTTACAATTAATGACGATTTTCTGTGGCAAAAATTTCAAACTGTTTTTGAAAGTTGAAAATTAATGACTTTTTTTGTGAAGATTTTTTTTAAAAAAATTGTTGCTAAAACTTATAGTTAGTGACATTTTTTGTGACAAAATTTTCAAACTGTAATTGAAAATTAACAATTAGTGATGTTCTTTAATAGTATTTGATGAAAATGCTATTAATTATTATAAGACTTATTGAATAATAAATTTATTTATTAAGATTTACACGTAGGTCCCAAAAAAAAGTTAGGGTGACATCATCATCAACACCCAAACAAAGATTGTCAAAACAATAACTAGAACATGGCTATTGTGGGGGGTGGTTTGAGAATACTCCTCTTCACCAAACAATCCCTTGAGAGATCCTCGTGTTGCTGCCTGAAACGAAAGAAAACTTTGATTGAGGGTGTCAAAATTAACACTTCGACGAGTAAGTTAGTTTTTTTTGAAAGAAGAAGAAGTAGTATCTTAATTTCTTAGAATGTAAGTTATTAGAACATACCTTTTTCTTCTGCCTCACCTTCCTTTTTATAGTCTTTCTCCAGTAGTTTAGCTATCTATCATTACTTTGTCAGAGCTCATTTTCCTACTATATCTTTTAGAAAAGGACAACCTAGGCCCACAGTGGGGAGCTATGCCGACTCAAACAACATACTAAGGCGTATATGCGACATAAAAGCCTGTTTGGTCTTGATTTAAAAACTTATTTCAATTTCAATTTAATTTATTTTGATGTGTTTTGTTTAACTTATAGCTTATAGCTTATAGCTTTTTGGAAGTTAGAAATCAGCTTATTCTTTGAGTGGGGCAGGAGATGCTTAATTTATAAGTCAGAAATCAGCTTATGTTCATAGTTATAAGTTATAAGCTGTTTAGGCATAAGTTATAAGTACTTTTCCACAGCTCTACCAAACAGGGCCAAAGACTTTTGATTCAGCACGCTTCAACCCTTTTGTATTTACTCGGCAATATTCTGTTTGAGCCCAGTGAACGTTGGCTGAATCCAGCCCATCGAAAATGGGCTCTTATGTGCTCTATTTGCCGATTAGCAAATATTTTTACCCGACTCCTACAGCAACATATTAAGTTGGGCCTAGCAAACTACACAGCTAACCAAAAGCTTAATTCCGTTGGTCATTTTTGTTCAATATTAACTGAGATATTAATGAATTAGTTCTTGTAGAAAATAATCACTCTATTTAATTTTCATTTCCAAAATTCGCTTTAAGAAAGTTCTACCTTTTCATTTTTCGTATTTTTTTATTTTCACTGAATTTTTTTAATATTTTAAGCAATTTTTAAATTTTTTTTAGACAGACTTAACATAAATACACTTAAAAAGTATAATATTTGTGAATTTTTTTAAAAAAAAATTCACTAAATATAAAAAATATATAAAAAAAAATACAAAAATTCAATATATTTTTCGTATTATTATGTATTCATTAATTTTTTAAAATATTTTTTCACAAATATTTTACTATTTAGATACATCTAAGTGATGTTCATTTTAAAAAGTAGGGCAACTTACATATACCTCTCTTGAGGTTTGGCTAAATTACAGATATCTCCCTGAGGTTTCGGAAATTACATCCCGCCCCCTAAGTTTTGTATTTTCATAACAATTTGTCCCCTGAGATTTAAATTTCATAACAAATTACCCGCTAATTTATTATGCAAATATAGCATTCAAGAGGAAATTTGTAATTTCTCAAACCTCAGGGGGATATTTGTAATTTAGCCAAATCTCGAGGGGATATATGTAATTTGCCCTAAAAAGTAAAAAAAAAAACTACTTAAAATTTTAAAAATATTCACTAAAAAAAAAAATGAAAAACAAAAAATTCAATTTTTAAAAAATTAAATTCAAAAAATTGAAACCAAACACCCTGAATGATTAATTATTTTCTATCGAATTTTATCTTTCTTTACTTATTGTTTCCTTTATATTATGAATTTCTTTCTTGTGTTGGATATTATGATTGTTAGCGAGTTGTTAAACTCTTTTATGTAGTTCATTAATCAGTTTAATATAATTCTCATAATATTTATAAAAAAAAATTCTTCAGATTGACAAGAATATAAAACCATGTATCTAGTTAAAAAGGCAAAAAGAAGTTAATGTGAAGCATACGGAATGTTCTTGACCAATAAGATTGTACAAAAATAAAATACTAAAATTAATATTGTCTTTTACTCAACTGATCAAGCCAAATCAAATCCATCTATAGCATAAGTAATGTTTTTATTAGTCCAAAAATAGCGTCAACGTACCCCTCACATGGAACCACCACAAAGGCTAAGTTCGGTTAGAATGAAAGTAATGAAAGTGAGGGGGAGAAAATAGAGTTCATACAGCATTAAATATGGTGAAAGTTTAAAATAATAATAATAAAAAATTCTTATATAACTCATAGTAATATGATAACTAAATTTGTATGTTGTGTTTGATTGGGAGATTTGAAAATGTGTGTGAAATTATGTGAAATATAAGTCTATTTTATTTGCATTTCACTTACCTTTTCTTTTCTCTTTCCAAATCACTTCCTAAATTTCCCTAAATACAGTGCTAGTTTCTTGGGAAAAAAAAATACAATAAAATTTAAATTTGTTTATAAAATTAGTTACTTATAACTAAAATTTCTAATTTCTTCATTTTTCCTTGCAAAATTTTCATCAAAATCAAATTAATACAAGAAAATACATATTTTTTCTTTACTTTCACATCACTTACCATTTTTACTTACCACCACTTACTTCTTAATCAAATGGACCCAAATAAATAAATAAATAAAAAGAAGTTAAAAAGGCCTATTTTTGGACTTTAATCTAAATATAAGCTAAGATTTGTGTAGGAGATCAAAGGGTGTAAACTTATTAGAACAATGTTTATAATACAAAAAATATATATTCATATTATTAAATAACATAAGATCATCGAGCATGTTCTCTAATTAGGGTTAGGTTATATGTAAAATCATGAAAACTTCCAATAAAAACTGTTAAAATCAATCAGCCCAAGAACCGAGTAAGTGGAACTAGAGATGATTTTGTTGTGCGTGGCCAGGAAAACCTTTTTGACACTGCCCGAGGTTATAATTAAGGGTGTGACATTGTCAATTCTTAATTAACAGTGTATAAAAATAAATTTTATAATTTTTTTTTTTAAAATTATTTACATGAGTTGATTCTATCTTACCATTTTAGTTTGTATGACATTTTTCTTCTTTAATATAATGAAATGTGAAACGCAAAGAAAAAAAAACAAAATTTGTTGTCTGATTGACATGGAAAGGTGGGGGTGGAGGGTCATACCTTCTTTGAATTATACCAAAAAAGTTGACTTTCGGCTACTAGAATTAGGACCAAGCTTACGTAGATTTAGGATTTAGAACATGCACATCTAATTGACTAATTTATTAGTTTAAATAAATATTAAGCATTACAGTGATATTATTTTATGTGGTATGGAATATGAAGTAGTTAAAATTACAGCTGTGATATGCAGCTCGAATTTCTGGGCACTAATGTCCCGAAATTCCTATTTCAGGTAAAAAAAAAAAAAAAAAAACAAAGTTACCAGAATAGGAAATTAGTGCCATTAGTGCCAGGCAGTTTAGTGCCACAAAACATTTTCCTTAAAATTAATAGTCTCTCACTTACCCGATCAAGTGTCCTCCATTTACACTTGGCCTCGTTTGGCAAGTCCTTATTTTAGTTTAAAAGTTAAAAAATCACTTAAAAAAAAGTTAAAAAATCTATAACTTATATTAAAAAGTCAAAGATTCAATTTTTTCTCTATTTTTTACGTATCTTTTCATAAAAAATCAAAAATTCATCACAAATATACTAATTATTTTTACCTCATATTTTAATTAAAAAATTAAAAAATTAAAAAATTACTAAAATAACTTGTTTCCAAACGAGCCCTTTAACTCATGGGATAATATTTGTACCAGTTGGATCCCTTTGTCATGACCAAAGCTTTCTGGAGCAGCATGTGTATTTGACAGAGAATCTTACCAAAGAGGCCAAAAATGCAGATAGAAAGTGAAAAAAAGAGGACAGAAACCTCACACACTTGGGTGCCAATAAGTGACAGGCAATGAAGTCAATGCTAAATTAAAATCACAACAGTAAGGCATGTTGGGTAGCGTTTACGTTTTCAGTTTATATTTAAAAAAAATTTATAAATTGATTTTTTTTTTATTTTTAAAACAACATAAACTACAAACGCATTTGATCTAGACAAAATGTTTAAAAAAATTTAAAAATATAAAAAAGAGTGAGAAATAACAAGTGGTGGTGGGTGGTGGGTGGAGACGAGTGGTGGTGGCGGAAGATGGTGGTGGAAAATGATGGCGGGTGGTGGTGGAAAATGGTGGCAGGTGGTCGGTGATGGTGGCAAAAGACGGTGGTGGAAAGTGGTGGCAAGTGACGGGTGGTGGCGGCGGAAGACGGTGGTGGAAAGTGGTGACGGGTGGGTGGATGGTGGTGGCAAGTGGGTGGTGGCAAGTGGGTGGTGGCGGGTGGGTGGGTGGATGACGGTGACAGGTGGTAGCGAGCGGGTGGTGGTGGTGGCAAGTGAGCGGCGAGTGGGTGGTGGTTGATGGTGGTGGTGGTGGTGGATGGTAGTAGCAGGTGGGTGGTGAGTGGTGGTGGCCGGTGGTGATGGCCGGCGGTGGATGGTAGTGGTGTGGTGGTGGTGGTGGTGGTGGTGGTGGCGGCAGGTGGTGGGTGGTGGCGGCAGTGGGTGGCAGTGGGGTGGGTGGCGGTGGCAGTGTGGTGGGGGTGGGTGGGTGGGTGGGTGTGGTGGCAAGTGGTGGGTGATAGAGAGTGGGTGGTGGTGGTGGCGGCGGCGGGTGGTGGGTAGTGGTGGTAGATGGGTGGTAGTTGGTAGTGGCGGGTGGTGGTGGGTGGTGGGTGGTGGTAGTTAGTAGTGTGGTGGCTGGTGGTGGTGAGTGGTGGATGGTAGTGGCAGGTGGTTGGTGAGTGGTGGTGGCGGGTAGGTGGCGGGTGGTGGATAGAAGTGGTGGGGGGCAGGTGGGGGGTGGGGGTGGCGAGGGGGTGGCAGGTGGGTGGTGGGGTCTTTGGTGGCGGGTGGTGGGTAGTGGTAGCAGGTAGGTGGTGAGTGGTGGTGGCAGGTGGTGGTGAGGGGTGGGTGGTGGTGGCGGAAGACGATGGTGGAAAATGGTGACGGGTGGCGGCTAGTGCTGGGTGGTAAAAAAAAAAAAATTGAAAACTCAAAACGTAAACTCATTTTTTGAGTTTACATTTTTTGGCCAAATTTATAAACTGAAATAATTGATTTATAAATCAAAAATTTATCAAATAAATTTTTATTTGAATTTTTTAAAATTTTTGTAAATATAAACTGAAAACTGAAAACGTAAGTGTTACCAAACGACACCTAAACAATCAATATATGAGAAAATCGAATGAAGGCTGACATTTGAAGATTGCTAACGAAAGGCGAGAGACGTGGGTTTCTTAAGATGTTGGATAGCATTGATTGTATGCAGTACCCAGTTGAATGGAAAGACATGTATGCTCGTGGAGATCACCACGAGCCTTCATTGATTCTTGAAACCGTGGCTTTATATGATCTTTCGATATAGTTTGCTTATTTTGGACTATTGGAGATTGCACAATGATATTAATGTGTTGGATTGATCTTCTTTATTTGTTGACCTCACTTAAGGACCAGCTACCCCAACCAATGACTCAATTAATGGTCATGACTATGCAATGGGATATATATTCCATTAAGGTGACACTTGTGAAAACTATTCCATCCCCCCAAAGGCCAAAGGCCAAAGGCAGTAAATTTTGCTGCAGCCCAAGAGTTGACGAGGAAAGATGTGGAGCGAACGTTTGGAATGTTGCAGACGCTTATTTGGCTTAACTATTCTATTTTAACATTGGTGTGTAACACATAAAAATTATCCCCAAAAAAAAGAAAAAGAAAGAAGAGTAATACTTGCATTGTCAAGGTGTAAAATCAGAACCTCATCTCCTCTTCATTTTCTTTTCACTTGATCTCTCTGCCTCCCATGGTCTTTGTTGCCTGCAATGCAAGTGCAAAACAAAAATGTTCCATGCTAAAATTCAAAATAATATCAACACGACGTTGCAACATTTTCTATCACACCAAACAATCCATAATAACAATTCTCATAATAATCATTAGTGATCTATAAAAAATGATAATTTTAAATGGTATCTTTAGTAGTTATCAACCGAATTCAATTCTACAAGCAAGAGTAGATTATATTTGGTTTGCTTAAGTTTTGAACTTCACATGTCTTCTTTTGCCAGTCATACTTTAATTTTCTAATTTTCCTTCCAAATGCATATATATATCCTCCAGGTGTGCATCTTAAAAAACTAAGGCGGGGAAGACTGACTTGTTTCAAATTCAGAAATCTTAAGAAAGGCCGCAAAGGCACATTCGAGCTTATTAATTGATGCTGGTAAACAATGCTCTAGTATGAATTTGAAACAGAATTATTAGATGATGCAGGCCATAAAAAATAATTTTAAAAAAAAATAATAATAAAAAAACCAAATTTAAATATATGACAGAAATTAAAAATGGTTTAACAGGTTTGTCTCAAGTCCAGACCATCTTGGAGCTTTGCATAGTTTAGTTTGTAGTTACATCATTAGTTTAATCTGATCACTTGATAAGTTCTAAAAAAACACTGATTTTTTCATTAATTTAGAATTTTCTCTACAGAAGGGCTGCAATAGCTGCCAGTGGGTCATAGACTGGGCCAAGTTATGAAACCGAGTCTTTATGCATAATTTTTTGACAGATTTTAGAAGTCAAAGGTCCATAGTTCCAAATTTGGGAGACAAAGCCCTGCTAAAGCCCAACTAATTTTTGGACTCGTGTTGGGAAGAATCCAACTCAAATATGAAAGGTGACAATGCTCCTTACAAGTAAAATTGGATAACTTGTTTGAATGAGGATTAATTTAGCACAGGTTTTCAAAAGAATAAAACACCAGGCCTTCCTGTGTGACTATAATTTGCCCAATTTCTAGCTATGATTTATGTAGATATAGTTACAGTTTGTTCAAACATCCAGAATGCATATTGTAAATGTTTAGAAAACAAACAACTTCCAATTCTACTTCAGAAGGCAATTACTTGGAGTGTATCAGAACACTTGGCCTTTGGTGGTGAGGGAAGAAACTGTCCAAGGGATCAAGATCCACAGAAGCCGTAACCCATGTTAGAACCTGGGCAGTTCCAGCAGGTGTTTTTTTTTTCTCCTCAAATGATTCCTAGCAATGCAAACCCTATATCAAAGTACAGAGAAAAAAATGCAGAATGTTAAAGAAAATTTCATAACTAAAAGTTGTGTATCTTAACCCAACAAGTATAAAGTGACCCAATTGTCCCAACCAATCATTCCACACCATATGTTTCTTCTAATGTGTTATCACATGGTCAAGATCAAATACTAATTTCCGACTTCCGTATAAAAAAAAAATGTGCCAACATATTCCATAAGCCATCAAAATTTTGAACATAGAATGTATGGCCTCTTATTATTTTTAATTCAGGTGTTTTTTCCTCCATTGTTCTCCAACTAGTAGCAACTCCATTATACAAATTCTCAATCACATCAATGTTTTCCTACTCCTTTTCTTCTAAAGCCTTTCATATTGTCTGTCTCCCTAAGAACTTTATCGTATGTTTTTTTTTTCCCTTCCAAATTAACACATACCATGTGAATGTCTTTCTTTCTTTTATCCTTATTTTTCCCTCAATCAGCTTGATAAAAAAATAGCTTTCATAGTAGATCTCCTAACGCTATGTTTGGTTAAGGGATTTGGTGAGGAATTTGAAAAGAAAAGGAAAAAAATGTGTGAAACTGTGTGAGTAGATTTCTGACCACACTGCTAATCAAGCACTCAACTGGAGAGTATTGGCAGAATAGATGACGCCTGGATGACTTGTCACAGAAAAGAAGAGATTCCGGCGGTGGCTCGTCCACCCGAGGGCACTCCGACGATCAAGTCAGTTATCTCTCATTGATAGCAAAAGTGTTTAATCACTATTCGGAATACAAAAAACGTACCTTAGACCCGTGGGGGTGCCTTCCTTTTATAGCCAACACAATCCTAGTCCCAATAGAAACCTAGCTTCAATGGACTCTAGATTACTGCTAATCTTCGACTCCCAGTAGGATTAGGAAAAACTCTTAAAGAGTCTTATCTTAATCCAAACTAAAGCCTTCTCTCATTCTAGAACTCTTGTATTTTATCCGCTTATCCCGGACTCCGATATCTTCGGAGATTACCTCGGCCTAGCCGAGAGAACCTCGGCGGTATGATCAGGACATGTGGCATCTCGGCTGACATTTCTGTGAGACCTCAGCCAAGTGTCGTCATTCAAAATTTATGTCCCCACAACTGCCCCCTAGGTTCTATTACCTCGGCATCCTGAGGTGATCGAACCTATATCATTTCTTCAATCTAGCACGTCGGCTAAGCTCGTTTCAACTTTTATTGCCGAAGTCAGAACTCATCGGTTCAATATAACCAAGACCTATAGTCTGCTTTCATTAATGCCTCAGAATCATTAACCAGGGTTGTTCAAGTTTCTCAGCCGAGATCATCCTCCCAGCCGAAGTCTTTGCTTCTTTAAATCAAGAACTTCAAGAGTTCTATCACGCGTGAAAGATGTCACGCACAACAACCCAACCGTTTTAGCCACGCGTCTTCCCCTCACTGGATCGTACTTGATACGCGCCTTTAAGTTGTCTTGCGTCTGGGTGCACCGTTTGACAAGCACGTCGCCCTAGACGCATTAATGTATTTTGCCGTCATTTTCCGCATTTGATCAAAATCAATTCTCTCTCTTCGTCTTTTCACTTTTGCATCCTCGTTCTCAGGCTCCCAACTCTTTCTCTCTCTAACTTCTCTCTCCCAAATCCGCCATTGTTCCAGATCTTCAAGCTCTGCAACTACTTTTATTCCTCTCCTCCGGTGAAGCTTTCACTGACCTTTTCTGATCGCAACCATCACTTGACTCCGGCGTACTCAACACCGGCTTCACTCCTCTGGTAAGCTACTGTTTCCTCATAGTTTCCAGTTCTTGGTTCTCTTTGAATTCTGTTACATTCGTGCTTTGTAACTTTGGCTTCATTCATATATTTTTTTTGATTACAAATCTGTGTATGTGAACTCAACCATGCATTTGGGCATATTTACATCATGATTTTTTTTTTGGCCCAATCCACTCTTGATTATTCACACACTGCTTACATATCTATTGATTTTTGCCACTGTTCTTGGCCTCATACACCTACACAAACTTTATCACCGTGTTCTTGACGATTCGTCACTATTCTTGATTTTGAATCACGTTCTTGTTTCTGTTTGCCGTGTTGTTTCCAAATTCTTGCCTTTGATCTTCACTTGCCTAGACTTAGGTTTTGGGATTTGTCTTAGAGAACTTACGAACCTTAGGAAGAACTGACACAAATTCCCCTTAGATCCATACAAACTCTTGCCATATTACATTTTTAGGTTTTAGCCGAGGTCCCAAAAACCCTTTCAAAACACTTCCTTTTAAAATCCAACACCTTCAGCCAAGTCAACGTCATGGGTATGTGGAAGCATAGGGTAGACACCCCGACCAAGTTGGAATATTTCAGGCAGGAGTTTTCCATTCCTGCCGATGTTCATCTCAGGTTGGCAGGAGATGATGACTCTATCATGCCCACAGATGATTCCATGTCCTTCCCTGTTGTAGCTTTTATAGAGTGCGGACTTAGGTTCCCACTCGACATCTTCTTCTGAGAAATCCTTCATTACTATAAATTGAACCTAATGCAGCTCGCCATTAACTCTTACAGAGTTATTAACGGTATAATAGCCTTAGCAAAACAAGAGAATGCTAGGGTAACTTTAGCCGACATCTAATATTGCTACACCATGTGTGGCCTCAAGTTGGAGAAAGGCTACATTTACTACCTGAAGCCGAGGTCCACAGAGTACAAAATTATTACCGACCTCCCAAACTCCAACAAGGGAGCCGGGGACGATTACTTCATTGTCTCGGGGAACTGGGAGTTCGCTCCAGATGATGACCTCCACCTCTACCCTCTTAGCCGAACAATTTTCGTTGAGGGTAATGGTAAGAGCCCAATGTCAATACTTGTTTTCAAAGTCTTCAATACTTTGTTTTTTATATGTTCTAAAGTTTGTTTTCCTTGCAGCTCTTCCCCAGCCGACAAAGGATTTTCGCAAGTCCTTTTTCCCGGGTAAAGGCTTGAAAAAGTTATTAGACTTGCCAGTTCACAAGTAGAGAGCCCCCCTACTGTTCAACTTCATCTCGACTTATAAGTCGGTCCTTCCCGACATTTCGAAGAAGAAGGAGAGCAAGTCTCCTCCATCCGCCACCACACCTCCAACAACTTCATCATCTCGGCCAAATCAGCGATCAGCCTCTAATCCAGCTGAGCAACTATCAACCTCGGCTCCATATCTGATCCCCCCATCTCAACGCAGACGCCGACGTCGTACTACAATCTTTGCCGAGATGGGTCGCAAAAAGGCAGTTGCAGAAGATCTTTTGGTCGACATCCCTACCTCCGTTAACGCTCAACTAGCACCATTTCAGCCTCAACCAAAACCGAAACAAAAAAGACTGAAGAAGGCTCAGCCAAAGGCAATGGTGACTCAGATTCATACTGAGGACACCTTACCAATTTCAAAATTGACTAAGAGTGAAAAGACCACTTCTGCCGCCAAGAAGAGGCCCGCCGAGGCCGAACCATCTCAATCCACTCAGTAAAAAAGGCCAAGGTTTGAGTCGGCCACAACCTTGGGGCCAATGAAACCAGATGTCCCCTGGGCCCCCCCAATCACCATCGAGGACAAGTCGGTCAGAGCAGGCGACTGTGCGACTGACCTCGAAGTCGGCGTTGCCCTCTCCATGACTTTGCTCATTCCAAACGACCTTAACCGCAACGCTGAGATGAGCGAGTATGAAAACTTCACTCTGATGCTCCAGCATTCTGTTCAAGTAAGTCTTTCTCACTAAGTATTTTTCTTTCTCCATTCTTTCATACTCAGAGATTTTTACTAACTTTTATTTTGTTTATTTTCTTTCTGGCGATTCAGCGCGCCCACTCCTTCTCTATGCAAGCTTTTGAAATGAGGAAGGAGTTGGCCGACAAGATCAGGGAGGTTGGTGGTTTGCAGAAGACACCGAAAAAGGCCGAGGCAAAAATGAAGACCTTGGTAGACCAGGCCGAGGCAGCCATTAAAGCTAAAATGAGGCCGAAGAAAAAGCGGATGGTGCTGAGGCCCTTAAAAAGGTTCTTGAGCCCCATAAGAAAGAGGCTGAAGAAAAGACGGCCGAGGCCCAAAAAGAACTCCAGGATGCCTTGGCCACAAAAGAGGCCGAGATCAAGGCTATTGACAAGAAGGCATACGCTGAGGGGATGGCCGATGTCACGGCGGACTATAAGAGTCAGGTGAAGCAGGCATGCAACAAGGGTTTCACCTTTGGTTGGATGGCTGCCCTCAAAAAACTTGATGTCCCCGAGGACTCCCCCCTCAAGAATGCCGACGTCCTTTCCCTGCCATTTCCCTCTACTCCAAGCCAATCCGAAGACGATTCTGAACCTGAGGAGGAAGCTTTGGTGAGGAAAACGCAGGAAGCTTCTGGGGCCAAGTCCCCTACTCTGAATGAGCAAGTCATAGACTTGTCTCAGGATGAGGAGGGTAAGGTCTCTAAAGATGTCTTCTCTCAGAGGACAGCCTTTGAGGTGCCATTCGCCAAGAAGAGCCTTGATCAAACTCTTCAGGAGATTGATGCTGAACTCGCGGCTGAGAAGGCTGCTGAGAAGTCTTCTCAACTGTCTTCTGGGGGTGAGACACAACCTGCTGCCGATGCCAAGTAGTTTATTTTGACATTTCCTTTTGGCTTCTTATGCCTTGTGCTTTTCTTTTTTGGAATAGTGTAAGCTTTAATTTGGCTGATGTGCCACTTTTGTAATCTGAATAATTACTTTTTAATGTTAGGCTGAGGTGCCTTCTTTCTTCTCTGAATGTATTCTCTAATCTCTTTTTGGAATGTTTGTCTTCTTTCTTTCGTTCTTGTATAACTCTTATACTTAGAATATTTTGTATGTCTTCAAAGTACACATTGACTGTGTAATCTTCTCGGGGTAATATACCTCAGATATACAAACCAATGCTTTTATCTCGGTAAGTACGCAAGTACTTCTTTCGTTTTAACCTTGGCTTAACTTGTAAATTTTTTCCCAAAATTTCAACAAGTGTTTTAACCAATCTCCTTTTAACACAAACTTAGTTTAACTTCAACTTGTAAATTTAAATTTCAACAAGCGTTAAACATGATCTCGGTTTAACTTCAACTTGTAAATTCAAAATTTCAACAAACGTTAAACATAACCTCGGTTTAACTTTAACTTGTAAATTTAAAATTTCAACAAGCGTTAAACATGACCACAGTTTAACTTCAACTTGTAAATTTTAAAATTTCAACAAACATTAAACATGACCACAGTTTAACTTCAACTTGTAAATTTAAAATTTTTAACAAGCGTTAAATGTGACCTCGGTTTAACTTCAACTGGTAAATTTAAAATTTCAACAAGCGTTAAACATGACTACAGTTTAACTTCAACTTGTAAATTTAAAATTTCAACAAGCGTTAAACGTGACCTCGGTTTAACTTCAACTTGTAAATTTAAATTTCAACAAACGTTAAACGTGACCTCAATTTAACTTCAACTTGTAAACTTAAATTTCAACAAGCATTAAATGTGACCTCGATTTAACTTCAACTTGTAAACGTAAATTTCAACAAGTATTAAACTAATTTTAGCTTGTAAATTCCATCTTCCAAGTACCATTTTCCACTCTTTGCCCCCTATTGTGAACCTAAGTTCCACTTGGGTTCTCATTATGCATGTATTCCAGAAACATCGTTATGTATCTTATCAGTCACAAGTATAAAAAATCAAGCTAAAACTTTATTATTACTTCGGCTAATAACAAAGAACAAGAAAGTCTAATGATAGAAAAATTTCAGATTGCAAGTATTCCAAGGCCTTGTTAATTCTTTGCCTTCACTATCTTCAAGCCGATATGCCCCATTGGCCAATACTGAGATAATTCTATAGGGTCCCTCTCAATTCGGGCGAAGTTTGCCCTCTCTGGGATCCTTCTTGTTGCCGACGACCTTTCTCAAGACGAGGTCATCGACTTGAAACTCCCTTGCGTTGACCTTCTTATTATAAGCCCTGGCAAGCTGCTGCTGGTATGCCCCCAGCTGTATTGTTGTTTTCTCTCTTCTCTCTTCTAGTAGATCCAGATCTCGGGCTAAAAACACATCATTATTAGTTCCATTCTCCACTGCCTGGGTTCTAATTCTTGGGATGCCTCCCTTCAGTGGAATGACTGCCTCTGTGCCATTAGCCATGGAAAATGGAGATTCCCCCGTTGATCTTCTCGGTGTAGTCCGATATGCCCAGAGTACATTGGGCAACTCATCCACCCACTTTCCCTTTGCTGCTTGCAGCCTCTTCTTTATCCCATCCAAGATAACTTTGTTGGACATTTTTGCTTGTCCATTGCTTTGAGGAAAGCTTGGAGTCGAAAGATAATTATTGATTTTGAATTTTGCATAGAAGCTCTTGATTAATTTACTGTCAAATTGTGTTCCATTGTCTGCGACTATTGCTCTTGGGATCCCAAACCTGGTGATGATGTTCTTCCATATGAAGTTTTTCACATCCACGTCCCGAATCTTGGCCAGGGGTTTAGCTTCTACCCACTTGGTGAAGTAATCTGTTGCCACTAGTAAGTAGTTCCTTTGTCCAGTTACTTGAGGTAGTTTTCCAACAAGATCCATGCCCCATTGGGCAAATGGCCAAGGACTGGACACTGGGTTAAAGTTGGCTGCTGGTTGATGTATCAAAGGTGCAAACCTTTGGCATTTCTCACACTTCTTCACATAAGCTTCGGTATCTTTCTGCATGTAGGGCTACCAGTACCCCTGAGTAATGGCCCTGTGGGCAAGTGATCTACCCACAGCGTGGCTTCCACATATTCCTTCATATATCTCGTACAGAAAATCTTCAACCTGTGCAGGATGCACACACCTCAGGAGGGGTCCTGTAAAAGATCTTCTGTAGAGGTGTCTTTCTGCGGTCAAACTGAATCTTGCCGACTTTAGTCTGATCTTGTGCACTTCTTTTCGGTCATCTGGCAGCTTTCCATCTTTAAAGAATGCTATTATTGCATCTATCCAACTTGGTCCCATCTCCACACACATTGCATCACGTTCTGTGTTCAGTGGTTCTATGCTTGGACTTGACAAGTAGTCAACCATTATCGTTCTTGCCTCTCTGGGCTTCATTGCACTAGCCAGGTTGGCCAGAGCATCGGCGTGGCTGTTGTCATCTTGGCTTACCTACTGAAGTTGGCAATTTTGAAATAAGGCTACCAGTCTGCCCACTTCCTTTGCATAAGCTGACATTCTTTCGTCTCGGGCTGCGTATTCTCCTGTCGCCTGGTTAACTATAAATTGGGAGTCACAAAAGACTATCACCACGTCGGCTTCTATGGCTGCTGCCAGCTTTAGTCCTGCGATCAATGCTTCATATTCCGTCTCATTGTTTGAGGCCTTGAACCCCAAACGAATGGATTGTTCCAATATCTGCCCATCTGGCGACACTAGTACTACTCCTGTCCCTGCTCCTTGTCGGTTTGAACTCCCATCGACAAACAACTGAAAGGAGTCGCCGATATAAATGTTGCAGTTCCTTAGTTTCTCTTCCTTCCTTTGTTCGGTTGTCCCCCACTAGGTTTTTTTCTGTTCCTTTGGACGTTGTGTACCTCGTCTCAAGCGGGCCGATGTATATCGTATGCGGTGTGAACTTCGCACGAAGTCAACTAAGACTTGGCCTTTAATTACTGTCCTAGGTCTGAATTCAAGGTCATATTGGCCCAAGGCCACTGCCCATTTGGTTATTCTGCCTGTTAGATCTCCCTGTTGCAATAGTGATCTTAGAGGATGTTCTGTTAACACCACGATTTTGTGGGTTTGAAAGTGATTGATTTCTTGGAAGCCATTACTAAAGCCAGTGTTAGCTTCTCCAAGGGTAAATACTTGGTCTCTGCATCTGCTAGGGCTTTACTCACGTAGTAAACTGCCTTTTGTTCCTTCTTTTCTTCTCTGATTACTACTGCACTCACTGCATGCTCCGAAACTGCCAGGTATAAGAACAACTCTTCTCCAGGTACTGGGTTTGAGAGAACTGGAGCTGTGGTCAAATACCTCTTCAAGTCGGCCAAGGCGGCTTAGCATTCCTCGGTCCATAAGAAGTCTGTGGCTTTCTTTACTGAGCTGAAGAAAGGCTTGCACTTGTCTGAGCTCTTGCTTATGAACTTATTCAGGGCTGCAGCCCTTCCAATCAACATTTGCACCTATTTTGCCAACGTCGGGCTCTTCAGCTCTAAGATGGCCTTGATTTGATCTGGGTTGGTCTCAATGCCCCTTCTGGTCACCAAGTATCCCAAGAACTTACCAGATCCTACTCCAAATGCACACTTCAATGCATTGAGTCGGAGCCGATATGTTTTCAGGATGTCAAAGACTGCCTTTAAGTCTTCCAGATGATCCTTAGGTTCCCTGGTCTTCACGCCCATGTCATCGATGTATACCTCCACTGTTTGGGCAATTAAGTGTCTGAACATCTTGGTTACCAATCTCTAGTAAGTTGCTCATGCATTTTTTAAACTAAAATGCATCACTCTGTAGCAATACAGTCTCTTTGGGGTGATAAACGTAGTCTTCTCCTCATCTGAGGGGTACATGGCTATTTGATGGTACCCCCTGTAGGCATCCAGGAAGCTCATCCTTCCATGCCCTGAAGTGGCATCCACCAATTGGTCGATCTTGGGTAAAAGAAAACTATCTTTGGGACATGCCTTGTTTAGGCTGGTAAAATCCACGTAGACCCTCCATTTACCCTTCTTTTTCTTTACCACCATTGTATTTGATAGCCATGTCGAGTAATTTACCTCTCGAATGGCTCTAGCCTCCAAAAGTCTGTCTATTTCTTCTTCCACTACCTCAACATACATCAACGTCAGCCTTCTTGCTTGTTGGATTATAGGTTTGGCCGACCCGTCTACGTTCAGTTTATGGTAAGTGACCTCGGGGTCAATGCCAGGCATCTCGTAAGGCGTCCAGGCAAACACCTGAATGTTTGCTCTCAAGAATGCCTCCAACTCTTTTTCCTCTTCCTCGGCTAAGCCCGAGCCAAGAAGGAAGAAGCGTTCTTCATCCCCTTACTGGACGAGGATTTTCTTCAGGGCTTTTTTACTCTTCTCGGCTGTCTTATTGCCGACGTCATTTAGGACTTCCACGTCCTCGTCTTCGATCTCTGCCCTTTCTGGTTCTTGTATGTTGCAGATGGATTTCATTGCTGCCATGGAGTAGTTTTTTGCCTACAACTGACCTCCTCTATCCCATGCACTGTTGAGAACCGCAATAGCGAATGTTGAGGGAACAGCCCCCATTGCATGCAGCCATGGCTTTTCCAAGATAGCATTGTAAGAGGAGGGTATGTTGATTACGGTGAATTCTGTTTTTACCTTTTTGGTGCCAGCCTGCACCTCAAAATTTGCTGCTCCCAGTGGCCACGTCGGCGTTCCATTGTACCCAACCATTGAGCCATTGGACGGTTCAATATCGTCTGGGTGAAGGCCAAGCTCCTTGTAACATCTGACATACATGATGTCACAAGAGCTGTCTTGGTTAATTAGGATGCGCTTCACTTAGCACTCCCCAACCTGGAGGGATACTACCAAGGTATCGTTGTGTGGATGTTGCACCATCTCCAGGTCTTCTTCGGTAAAGGACACCACTGGTCCATGACTCTTGTCGGCCTTAGGCCTCTTCCTGACCTAATACACATGTTGCAGGTGTTTTACCTTCTGGGTTTCCCCTCTAATCTCATTCTTGTTCACCTTCGAGTAAATCACATTAATTACTCGAGGTCCGCCTACTTGCGGTTGTGATGCTGAGGGTGGCGGTGCTGCTGGTGCCTGGGGTAATCTTGCTTGTTCTTCACTAGTCCTAGTCTCGTTTACCAGGTCCCTTAGATGTCCTTGTCTTACCAGGCCTTCTAGATGTGCTTTCAGGGTTCTGCACTCCTGAGTCAGATGACCAGCCTCATTGTGGTAAGTGCAGTGCTTACCAAGACTTTTTCCCATAAATTCTCCTGGTACCCTTGCTGATGCTCTGTAATAGGGCTGGTTTCGGATTTTCTCCAAGACTTTTTAAATCGGGATTCGAAAGACGGTTATGACTGCTTGTGCAGCCCTTAGTCCTGCCTCTGGTCTGTTGTGTCCACCATCACCTCGGCCTCGCTTCGGCGAGCCGTTTTCCTTCTCTGGTTTCGGCGCCTTTGTTCCCGGTGAGTCCTCATCGGCCGTGGCATACTTTTCTATCCTGGCCATAAGTTCCTCCATGCTTTTTGGCAATGTCTTTGCCAGTGATTTTCGGAGCAGGCAATCATCTTTCGGGCCGTTTTTAAATGATACAACGGCCACTTCTTGGTTGCTTTCTGATATTCGGTTGAATACATCATAATACCTCTTGGCATAGGCCCTCAGGCCTTTCGTCCTCGCCAATCTTCAGAGCCATCAGGGCGTCTACCCTCAAGGGTTGTAGTTTGTTTGTCATGAACCTGGCCACAAACATCTCAGCCAGGCCTTCCCAGGTTTTCACAATTCCTTTCGGTAACTTGTGAAACCAATCCAATGCGATTTCCCCGAAGGATGAAGGGAACACCTTGCAAAGCAACAGCTCGTTCCCAGTGTACAAGGCCATCGAGTTCAGGTATAAACCGACATGAAAGTTGGGGTCCGACTTACCGTCGTATATCTGTAACCTCGGCATACTAAGTCTTTTCGGAGCCTCAAATTTGTCCAACTCTACCGAGAATGGAGTTCTCAGCTTAACTGGGGAAGTTACCTCAACATTTTCTTGTTTCTTCTTGAGGTAATCTCTCAAGTCCTCTTTGGTCCACCCAGGAGCTCGGCTATTTCTTGATTTCAGTCTTTTCGGTGCACTACTGCCTGTGTCGTTGTGAGTGCTCTTGGACCTTTCTCCATTACTTGTGTCAAAGCACAACTCCTGTCCTTGAACATGCTGATATTGTTTGGGGTCGACTTCTTTGGTACGATGCGTCCTCCTTGATTCTTCCCTTCTTGACTCTCCTCGCCCGACCTCCCTTGAAGGTCAGTGAGAGTGTTTCTCGGCCCTGGTGTGCTGGGGGACTATAGAGACTGCTGCCCATCTTTCCGGGCATCTTTCTTGGTTGCTGGAATCGGCGTATCCTGTAGTGGGTATGGTGGCTGCATGACGTTATTCTGCATCATGAAATTGACCACTGTTTGTAGGTCCGCCAATTTGTTTGCCATGGCCTTTACCTCATCGTCCCTCCGCAGGCATCTTTCTTTCCATACCTAGAGGTCGTCCTCATTGTAATACCCGCTTTGGTCCGTTTTCTTTGGTACGTTGCCCTCCTAGCCGACGTCCTTCCCTTCGTGGTTCTTATTGTGAGTCTCTTTGTTGTAGTTGTCTTCTTCGACGTCAAGGTCTATAGGTTTCCCACTCCCAGTCGGAGTGTCGTTCCCAACCTTCTCTTTCTATCCGTCGCTGGCTATCTATTCTCCTTTCTTTCCCACATACGGTGCCAAATTGTGTGAGTAGATTTCTGACCACACTGCCAATCAAGCACTCAACTGGAGAGCACTGGCAGAAAAGATGATGCCTGAATGACCTATCACAGAAAAGAAGAGATTCCAGCGGTGACTCGTCCACCCGGGGGCACTCCGATAATCAAGTCAATTATCTCTCATTGATAGCAAAAGTGCTTAATCACTATTCGGAATACAAAAAACGTACCTTAGACCCGTGGGGCTGCCTTCCTTTTATAGCCAAAACAATCCTAGTCCCAATAGAAGCCTAGCTTCAATGGACTCTGGATTATTGCTAATCTTGGACTCCTAGTAGGATTAGGATAAACTCTCTAAAAGTCTTATCTTAATCCAAACTGAAGCCTTCCCTCATTCTAAGACTCTTGTCCCTTATTCGCTTATCCTAGATTTCAATATCTTCGGATATTACCTTGGCCTAGCCGAGACAACCTCGGCGTTATGATCAGGACACGTGGCACCTCAGCCGACATTTCGGTGACACCTCGGCCACGTGTCGTCATTCAAAATTTATATCCTCACAGAAACTAAGTGAAATATAGGTATATTTTATTCACATTTCACATACATTTTTCCTTTCCCTTTCCTAATCCTCTCCCAAATTTCTTAATCAAACACAGCATAAGCATACAAAAGACCGAATTTATTTTTAAAAAACTTCTGTCTTGTATTTTAATATAAACACAACTACTCTTTTCTTAGTTTTCACAATATGCCCACATAAATTCAATACCACAGTAAACACTACAACTTCAAACATTGCCCTTGTTGTTATAGATGGGCACCTATGAAGCACGGACACGGACACGTGACAGGACACGGACATGCAGACACGCAAATTTTCAAAAAATGGAGGACACGACACGCTGGGGACACGTTTAATATATATAATTAATTTTATTTATATGCCATAAAATTATTTAAAAAATAATTAAAAGGTAATAAAATATACAAAATAACACTATTAAAATTATAAAAAATAAACATTTAATTGATTTAACATCATATATATCATTCACAAATAACATAAAATTGCATTCCATCAATACATAACATGTCATTTGAAGTTACTAACCATTATTTGTTACAAAATGCATGAAAATCAAACCACAAAATATAAAATTATCCAATGTACTAACAACTATCATCTATTACAAAATCCATAAATATCAGAAAATGTAAACCTAAGTAAAGAAAACTATTACAACATCTTCACCACCGCCTCCATCTTCTCCTTCATTTGTAAATAGGACCACCTCCATAGCCGGTTCATCAAGTGAGAGGTTAGCTATCCCAAGCATCCTAATATCATCAAGTGAGTCAAAGTTATCTCTGGCAATGTCCCACATTTTTGTCTCTTCTTGCAAGTATTGGGAGCTCCTCCTTGATAAAAGACAAAGATTGCTATGAATGAACACCAAGTCCTCCGCGCGTTGAGGGACCATTACGTTCCTTTTCACTGAGTGAATAAAGGAGTAAGTACTCCAATTTCTCTCATAACAAGATGAAGAGGCAGGTTGCACAAGTAATCTCAAAGCTAGTTTTTGAAGAGATGGTGCATATGCACCATATGCACACCACCAAGTATAAGGATCCATGTGCTACCTATTATGAATGGAATCATACTCTGATAATGCTTCAACATAACCCGAAAATTTTCCAAACTCGGTTATCACCTTCGTTCGCTCCGTGATATCTTTAAAATACCTCTTAAAACACTTGTTCCTTCACGTGTCTCTTCTTCATCCCTATGTGGAGGAACTCTATTTTGATCCTCATGGAGCCATTCATCACTATAATACCTACAATCCAAAACAAGAAAAATAATTATTTCAAGAAACACTAGATAAGTCCATTAAAATGAAATATCTAAAACAATTTAAATGTGGTACTAAAACAAATTTAAATGTGGTACTTACTTTGGATTCAATGAATGTGCCATACAATGGAGAGGAGTATTATTTTTATTCCAATGATCCCCGAGAATTTGATGCACCACATTGTAAAATGTAGATTCCTCATCTATTCTTTTCCCTTCATGCCTATATATTGTCATCTTCACTTTCTCTATCATTGAGTCCCACATATCATATACTAAGTGAAGGCAAGGTTTGTCCGTCTCACAAGCCCTAAGCATGTCATATATAGGACCCGTGAAGGAAATAATATAATCAATGTAGTCTCACCACACATCATCCAAAATCTTTTCTTTTACAAATTTTGCCTTCCCAACATCATCCTCTCTATAACAATTCCACTTGTCACTAATTACCATTGCTTTAAGACCACGTTTTATAAGCTTTAACCTCTTGAGCATAACAATTGTGGAGGCAAATCGTGTTTCGGCAACCAAAAGCAACTTCAGTGACACAAATTCATTGTACATAGCCAATCGAATTGAGTGATTAGAGATAAAATTCTTAATCATCAAACCATCTCTGGCAATATCACTAATTCAACTACACTCTTCATATGTGACTTCATTCCTCTCAATATTCTTTGTGGCACAAATATTTTTCAAAGCTAGATTTAATGTGTGCACCACACAAGGAGTCCATAGAATATGAGGGAATTGAGCTTCAATGAGTTGTTTGGCTGCCTTACAATTAGGAGCATTATCTGTGATAACTTGAACCACATTACTTGCCCCAACCTCATTAATCACTTCTTTCATCAAATTTGCAATGAAATATTTGTCTTTAGTTTCTCCAGAACAATCAACTGCTTTAATAAACATGGGCCTACTTGCACTCACTGCCATAAAATTAATCAAAGGCCTGTTGGGATATATCTCCTTTTTGGAGTTTGAGACCCAATTGGTTTATTAAACGAGTTTAGTTTGGTTTGGTGTTGGTTATAATATATTATAATATATTATATCTAACTTGTGGAGTCTTAATTTAGTTTGGTAACGATTAAAGTTTTGATAACAACACTCAAGAATCAATAATATATATATATATATTGTTTCGAAGAGTGGTGACTAGGTGAAGATCACTCGGTGATATAGTGTTTTTGGATCAAAAGTTGTGCTTCTGCTTGATGTCACATGTGTTGGTTTGTGTATTTATATTGCTTGGGCAAACAAGCAACGATCTTGATTTTTGCTTTTGATCGATTTAGGTATATTGTTTTGGATCTTCTACAATTACATTTCAAGATTTTTGTTTATCTATTTGGTGAGGTCTTTCCTCTTGTTTATTTGTGATTATTTGGAATTCACCTAAGGGTGATTTTCTGAGACTATTCATGTCTCGTTTGTAATCGTTTGGAAACTTTTTAGTTAATAGCGGAATCAGATTTCGATCCCGTGGACGTACCTCACATTGAGGGAACCACGTAAAATTCTTGTCTTGCTTTTGATTTAATTTTTTTGCATTAGTTTTTATTCCCATTGATTGATTTACTTGTGGGAAATCTTATATTTTCCCTAACAAGGCCTCCTTTGAGAATCACTCCAACCATCACTAACAATGCTCACCCATTTTTCTTTCCATGTGCCCCTAATTGGTTACAACAATTTATCAATATTTGCGCTCTTTTTTTGAAGTAATGTGGTTTGTAAAAAATTATAACCGGGAGGCAAATATCCAGGAATATTATGATTTGCAGCAAATGTGTAAGAGCTAACATAGTAAGGATTTCTTCCAAGATTAAACAATATCTCCCCTCCCCCCTCCCCCCTCCCGAGTAGAACATCCTAGCAATTTCAAAATGCAATTGCTCTCTATCCTTCAAGTTGAATGCTTTCTCAATAGCACTCCCACTCCCAGGCCCACTCTCACTCCCACTTGCACATGTTCTCCTCTTCTTTGATTCATAAGCATAATTACTACCCACTGATACACTAGAAGGAGGCAATGGTACATTTTTGGGATGAGCATTTTTAATTCTCAGTTCAGCAGTATCATTCTCATTTTGCAATTGTGAAAGTTTTTGACTTGTCACTTTCTTACAAGCACCAATTCCCTTTCTTGGGAGTTTTAACAAGTGTGCCCTTTCTCTTGTATATGAACCTTTGAAAGTATTATTACAAAAATTACATTGCAATTGGCAATTTCCTCCTCCTTCTCCAGGTTTTGCTAATTTAGTTATATACTTCCACAATGGTTTGTTCTCATCAAAATCATCATCAGGTATATCATTAGAACTACCACCCGTAGCCATTGTTTCAGAATTAAAAATTAGTTCCTATAATAAAATTAATAAGCATACATTATTAAAATTATATACTCAAATAATAGAAAATAAAAAATAAAATTAGAATATAAAAGAAAAAATAAAAGAAAAGAAAAAATCAAATCAAATCAAATCAAAATATAAAAGAAAAAATAAAATAAAACAGAGGCTAAGAGAGAGAGAGAGACAGCGACTAAGGAAAGAAGATCAGACAGAGGCTGAGAGAGAGAGAGAGTGACTGAAGAAAAGAAGAAGAAGAATGAAGATCGAAGAAGAAGAGCAGTGTCTACCTTAACGAAGCTTAACGAGACACAGTGATGACCGATTTAGAGACGAGGCGACGAGAGCTTAACCGACTAGAAGCGAAGATTTAACGAGCATTTAATCGACTGTGTCCTCTCTTTCTCACCTTTTCTTTTCTGTTTATGTTCTAATCGAAGTAGATTAGGGCAAATATTGATATGTTTTTACTTATTTACAAATAGACCCCAATTTTTTTTGTAAATTGTGAAATAACCCCTGAATGTGTCCCGAAAGTGTCTATAACGTGTCCGGAAAGTGCCCAGATGTAAAAAAAATTTTAAAAAAATAGGACACTCTCTGTTGCGTGTCGGACAAGTGTCCACCGCGTGTCCAACGCGTGTTTGTGTCCGACATTGGTACAGTGCCCTCGGAGAGGTGTCCGTGCTTCATAGATGGGCACCCACCAATATGATTTTTCTTCATTCATCAAAACTCATCTATCTTCTTATTATGTAACATCTTATTATACAAATTAGTTAATAAAACTATTACTTTGTCTAATAAACACTTCCAAACATCAATTGGAATTCTTACAACTTTTCTTATTTTCAATTTTTTTCAATAACCTCCTTTAAATATTTGTTCAAAAGAAAATAATAAATAAAAATAAAAACTCCTTTAAATCCATTAACTTGACTTTTTAAGAATTATTACCAAAGCTATAGTTCTAAAATATGCAATGTTTGATATTGTTTTTTAGCTTGGGTCAACTACACTTAGACACTTTGACTATTAATAAATATCATTTTACCCCCTTCATTTATAAATTTGTACATATTGATCACGTCAATTATGAAAATTGTACAATTAGACCTTTTTGCAAGGGATTACAAGAGAGGTGAAGATGATACATCTTTATAGTTATTAAAAAATATCATTTTACCCACTGATTTATGAATCTGTACATATTGACCATCTCAACTATGAAATTCGTACAATTAAACCCCTTTGGGAGGGGCTACATGAGGTGCAAGTGATATATCTTTATAATTAAGGGGTCAGAATATACGAGTTCATAGATAAAAGAGGTAAAATTATTTACTAGTAGTTGAGAGGTCTTGGGGTAAATAATCTTTTTAGCTTTTGTTATATATTACATTAAAATGTCTCTTAATGCCTAAAATAATTATAACATAATTATTCCAGTTGAAGTAAATAATGACAATTGTACCCGGTATAGCTTCAACAGATTGCTACAAATAAGGATTAAACATTTCTAATTACAGTTATTATCTATCATGATCCTGCATTATCAAACTATAAGTAACAAGTAATAATTACAATTACAATTTATGAATATAAAATGTCAACACAAATACAAATAATTACAGAGAGAGAGAGAGAGAGAGAGAGAGAGAGAGAGAAAATTAAACAATTGAAACGTATACTTTGAACCCTATACAAGTGTTAAGAGTGTGAGTGAATGTGTGAGAGAGAGAGAGGGGGTGAAAAACCTGAATCAATCCATCCCGTTCTATGTCCTCACTATGCCTTCTCTCCTCCGGATCCCATTCTGTCACGCCCCAAACCTGTCCCTAAAAGTTTGGGCATGACCTATTCAGAAGTGGACACTTAACCTGTTGTACATAACATACGGGGCCTGAACGGAAGCATCATATATTATAAATTAACACGAAATAAAAAGAAACTACATCCATTGAGCGACCACTATCATGCCAAGATCACAAACAGTGCATTAGATGATAAATATTTATATACACATATACAAACACCGCCCCTTGCTTGGGCGTATAACAAAAACATTGGAAACATATGATAGACAATTAGCGTACAAGCTAAAAACTTAGCAAAACTCTATAAAACTGAGCAGGCTACATCCAAATGCCTGGACACACAGAGGTTGACAAGAGAGAGACGAGCATTGAGGGTTAAGGTTGACCTCCAGATTGCTACCTACAGAATCAGACAAAATACAAAGTGAGACAATCTTAGTGAATAATAGTCCTTTAATAATTCAATGATCAACTTGAATTCCAATGCATATCAATGCGTATATAGTGCAAAATACACATAGTTAATCTTATCCTGTAATTGTTTCTAGAACGGCCTTAGCCCTGTTCATGCATATATGAACTCAAGAGGTGGCTCGCACGGATTCTAGAGGTGACTCGCATTGCAGCACTTAGTTCCGTACAGCACTTTGCTTCATACTAACAGATCATACAAAATGGCCATACGCCTCATAACTTTCACAGAAAGGCTTTAAGCCTCATAACTTTCACAGAACAGCTATAGGCCTCATAACTTTCACAAAACAGCGTTAAGCCTTATAACTTTCATAGAACGGCGTTAAGCCTCATTCATATATGTATGGACTTAAGAGGTGGCTCGCACGGATTCTAGAGGTGACTCGCATAGCAGCACTTAGTTCTGTACAGCACTTTGTTCCATACCAGGTCTTACGGGTATCAGTAGAATAGACTAGTCTCAGAATTATACAAAGGCACACAAATTCTTTCAATCATTCACATGAGTTAACACAATTAATTTACGTTGAACAGAGTGCTACTGATAATTACTAATAAAAAGTAGGCGTAACTCACAGATTGTATAGAGTTGACCACACTCTGTGGCCCATAACAGAATGATTCCAGACACGTGAAGATGGTATTGCTTCATAGTACACATTTGTTCCCTTTGATCATTTTACATTAATAAAGTTAATTTGCAGGTAACAGAATGTTAATATTGATCATTAACAGTAATCAAGCGTACTATTACAGTACTATCCAAAGTTTTAGCCGATTATCCATTTTGTTGAGTCATCATTACTTCCCAAACACAGAATCAATGAAAAACCATCCCTCTAAGCATACGGTTCACATCTTTCCATAACAAAGATCACATCCTATCCTAACAGGGATACTTTTAACTATGTTTATCTCGGAACCAATCCAGTATTAATAGCTTACGTACAATTCACATGCGGAGACATAGGAACTTACAGTTTCCAGAGTCGTGTAAAGGTACGTAGTTTTCTCAATCCTTCATATCTACTAACGAAATTAACTTGCAAAATACAAAGCATTAAGAATAAGAATTATTAACGATAGATAAATGTACAATTGTAGTACTATTACTCACAGTTTTGCGGCAATGAACCCCGCACGTGCGGCCAAATATCAAATATCAAAACAACATCAATTGCAGCTTTCGACAACATTAAAGGATCCAGCACGTAAAACGGAGCAACCTATGTTTTCTAGCTTGGGCCGCACATGCGGCAATGAACCCCGCACGTGCGGCAGTGATGCCCCGCACGTGCCTTTTAGACAGTAGCCAAAACTCCAAATTTCACCATTTTGCGCACGTGCGGCCATGACTCCTTCACGTGCGGCCATGAGCCCCGCACGTGCGGCGATTCTGCTGTTTGGGCAGTTCAAAATTCAATCCAATATCCAACTTTGATAAATTTTGTATGGCCCAAAATAAGTGTACCAATTGTTAGGCTTTGGTTCAACATCATGTAAACATGAATTACAACACATATCATTCTAGACATAAACTAGCTTTTTAATTCTTAAACATAACTTAGTTTTCTTTTGCATTTAACATCACATATATATACTAGGTAAGTTCTCCATGATCCTCATGAAAAAGTAAGAAATAAAAGATAGTTTCTCCACATATATGCATAATCAACTTAGTTCAAACCATCCAATTGACAAAACATGATCTAGGGTCAATTCCAAGTCCTAGGTTACACAATTATGATGGAATCACACTCAAATACAAGAGAGGAGTTAGAGAAGATAAATAAACTTACTTTTGAACATAGATCTTTCAAATTCTCTCTAGATTATTCAATCTTTAATCTTTGTTGAAGTTCCCTTCTAGCTTTTCTCTCTACTCTCACTATCCTCCCCCAGGAAATATGTTGAGCTAGGTATTACTAAGTCAACTAGCTAAGGAACTCATGTATATATATCTAAATCTGAGATAGAGACGAAATTTAATGAGTTTAATCATTCCCAAATCAAATTTCTGCAAATATGCCTATTATTACTTAAAAATTATGCTGTTTCCCAATATGAAATCAGTTTCGGATTACAAAGTCTCTAAGGCCCTCAATTTCTGATTTAAACAGTCTAGTTGTGACAGATACTTTCCTTGCCAAACAAATATAGGTTCAATTCACCAAATCCATGTGCTTAAACTTAATTTCTCATGAAATTTTTCATTAAGGATTTAAAGACACAGAATAAAGGGCTAAAAATATACCAGAAACATATGCGAGGGTCGGGTTATTACACATTCTCTCTCTTTTCTAGGGTAATGCTATAGGCAAGTTATGACATTGGTAAAGTTGATTGTTACAAGTATCATAATTACTCATCTCCAATCGTTCACCAAATAATTCATCAAATTTGAGTTAAAAAAGTACGAAATCCTTTATCTGATATCAGTCACTCCAACGGTGCTATCATCAAACCACCGATCGTCTGAGGGGACGACTGGCCAGACGTCTAGTTAGTCAACCGGCAAGAGCAAGTGAAAAAAAATTCAAAACCAGCTGGGTGAGAGATCTGATTTTGGGACTTCTCTTTTATAGTAAGAACATGTACAAATTAAATTGTAAGACTTAGAAGAAAAAAAAGAAGAAAAAGAACATAGGTAAGATCTAAATCTTGAGCTTTTAACATTTTTCAAATGGATTTAAAAAAAAAATAATTAATAGGAAATGAGACCAATCAAAACTAGATTTTATAGAAGAAGATCAACATTATGATAAGAAAATAAGAAGAGAAATTACCTGGAGAGCAAGTTGTCTGAAAGCTTTCTTGATCTCAGATTCAGAAGTACCAGGCTGAATCCTCAATGTCTTGTAGGGATCGGTGACAACAGAAACAGAATACAGAGGAGGAGAGAGAGAGAGAGAGAGAGGAACGGTCCTTATCCGTGTGGGTCGTTGTAGATTGACGTGTAACGTTTGGAGTGAGCGGAGATGAGAAATAAAAAGTCTGATCATATCTACCCTTGGGCCCGTTGTTTCTTTGATGAAGTAACCAAATGACCGAGGGGACAACCAGCTGGACGTTCGGTCGGTTGTCCGGTGTGTCAGATCATCAACGGTCCTGTACAGTAAATTGATGAACGCTCTCCAGATCTTCAGTTTGGTGAAATATTTGATATTTTCTCAATTTGATACTGTTTTGGTGAAACCATTGGAGCACAAAAAGTACATCTTTTTCACCAAATTTGAATTTGGTGATGCATCTGATGAGCCGTTGGAGATGATCTAAGACATAATTAAAATGCACCAGATCATAATCAAAATAATGTCATAACTAACAACCCAATACGTAGAACAAAATTATAATTAAATCATAGTTAACACCTCAATAAGTTATAATAAAACACCACAAAGATCATAATTAGAAGAAAATGGGTGTGTACCTTAACATTTTCCATATTTCTATATATATAGGCATGTATGAATGTGTGTAGGTGGGTTGAATAACAAGTTTGGAAAAATTTCAATTTAGTGTAGTCATTTAAAAAATAATAATATTTTGTAAATTTGTAATAATTTTTCTAATGTTATCACCTGTTGGTAATTTCCATTTTTTCTTGACGTTTGCATTTGTACTTGTGCAAGATTTTTTTGTTTTAGACGATTCACCTTGTCCCACTAGGTCATGGATTAGTCATTATCGAGGGACTTCTAAATCGCTCCAATTCATTAGACGCGGTTGGATTACTGTGTTAAATGGTCTTGGTTCAAAGATTTCAACGATTTTATTATCGTTCGATCTTGTTTTTGTTTCAGGAATTTTGCTCAATTCGTGAATTGTCTTCCAACGAATAACCAAATCATGGGAATTCGATTTCATTCCTAATCTTTGTGTTTTAATTCTTATTTTGACTATGTCTTCAAAACTAGGATCATTTATGGAAGTAAAGAAATTTAGTAATGATTGCTTTCATTAGGTCGAAAAATCTTTTATCAAAAATTACTGTCAAAATAGGAGTATCTGTTCCTTGGCGGAATAAAGCTGTTATGGTTACCTGTATTAATCCAATATGAATATATTGAATCTCAAGATATTTCCTTTTCCATCTTGCAACCTTTTTCTTATAAAAAAAAAGAATATCAATATTTCCTTCTTTTGACCATTTTGCTTAAGTGTTATCATTGTATTATTCAAACACTCTTACTAAAAATAAGTTAAATTTTGAAAGTTTGTAAATTTCTAGCACAACAACTTCTTGTATTTTTTCAAATTTTGCTAATTCTTCTTCGGTAAAAGTTTTTTCTTCTCCGATTATATCTCCAAGTTGAATGGCTTACAATTCTTCTTGAGATATACTATTTGTTTCTTGAGATATTTCTTGACTATCTATATTAGTCATCATGAAGATTAGTTCTTCATTTGAACTTTCTTCATCACTAGTGTTATGAAAGTAGTGAGAGAAGAGAAAAAAGAAACTCTATATTGAATTGAATGAATAATACAATAGAAGAAGCCTGTATATATAGGCAGAAAGGAAACCTAGATAGGTACAGAAAAGATAGAGATAAGTATAGAAGGAGATAGAGATTGAGAGAGATACAATACAAATAAATAAGATACATCTATAATAACATACAGCTAACACCCCCCTCAAGCTCAAGGTGGTAAGTCAGATATCAATTTAAGCTTGGAGAGGAGATCAGAAAAGCGGCCTGGAAGATAAGCTTTGGTGAAGAGGTCGGCGGTCTGATCAGCAGAGGTAACAAAGAGAAAACGAACATGGCCACTAGTAACATGCTGTCGTATGAAGTGGCAATTGATCTCAATATGCTTGGTGCGATCATGGAAGACATCGTTATGGGCAATCTGAATAGCACTTTAACTATCATAATAAAGATTAGTGGCAGCTGAATGAGAAACACCCATGTCAGAAAGAAGCCAACGAAGCCACACAAGCTCCTGAGTAGTGTTTGCAAGAGCACAATACTCAGCCTCGGTACTAGAACGAGCAACAAGGGTTTGCTTCTTGCTACGCCAGGAAATGAGAGAGGTGCCCAAGAAGAAGCAGAACCCAGTAGTGGAACAACGATCGGTAGGATCCCCTGCCCAATCGGCATCAGAATAGGCATGCAACTGTAGAGAAGAGTGAGGGGAATAGTAAAGACCATGAAATAAAGTTCCTTTGAGATAGCACAAAATGCGAACTAGAGCAGCATA
This sequence comes from Camellia lanceoleosa, assembly GCA_025200525.1. Taxonomy (NCBI): domain Eukaryota; kingdom Viridiplantae; phylum Streptophyta; class Magnoliopsida; order Ericales; family Theaceae; genus Camellia; species Camellia lanceoleosa. Next base: position 140,975,321 of record CM045765.1, on the reverse strand, counting down.
ATGTGGAGAGCGAGGAGCAGTCATAAATTGACTGACAATGTGAACAACATAAGCAATATTTGGACGAGTAACTGTGAGATAGACAAGACTACCAACTAACTGACGATATAAAGTTGCATCTGACAATAGGGGGCCGTCAAGAGGTGTAAGACGAGTCTGAGGATCAATTGGAGTAGTGACGGTCTTGCAATCGGAAAGGTTAGCACGAGCCAAAAGATCAAAAATATACTTGGCCTGAGTAAGAAAACAACCAAAGGAATCTTGAGAAATTTCCAAGCCAAGGAAGTAGCTAAGTGCACCCAAATCTTTCATCTCAAACTGGCGATGGAGAAACTGTTTGAGACTAGAAATACCCACTGTGTCATCGCCAGTGATAATCATATCATCCACATAGAGGAGAAGGAGAATACTACCGCGCTCCGTCTTACGGATAAACAAGGCAGAATCATAGGCACTGGAAGAAAAGCCAAAGTCACGAATGGTAAAGCTAAACTTGGCAAACCAGGCACGTGGAGCTTGTTTCAAACCATATAAAGCACGACGGAGTTTGCAAACCTTGTTTGAGGAAGAAGAACGGATGAGGTTGCATATATACTTCCTCAGTGAGATCACCATTAAGAAATGCATTCTTGACATCCATCTGAGAAAGGTGCCAGTGGCGAGCAGCAGCAACGGCAAGTAAGATGCGAACTGAAGTAAGATGGGCAATAGGAGCAAATGTTTCCTCATAGTCAATCCTATATTCTTGACTAAATCCCCAGGCGACAAGGCGAGCTTTGTAACGCTCAATGGAACCATCAGAATGAGTTTTGATCTTGTCAACCCATTTGCAACTAACAGTATGCTTGCCAAGAGGAAGATCAACCACATCCCAAGTATGAGTTTGATCGAAAGCCTGCAGTTCATCAGTCATAGCTTGTTGCCAAAGAGGGTTAGAAGAAGCTTCTTGATAAGAAGTAGGTTCATGAGAGCAAAAAGTAGTGGAACCAATAATATAATCATGGAGAAGAACAGAAGGTTGCCTTACCTAGGTAGAATGATGCTCAGGTGGAGGAGGAACCGCAATGGAAATAGGTTTCGGAGGAATCTACACCGGAGCTGGAGAAGGCGTAGGGCCATCAATTAACACAGGATCCTCAGGATGGACAATAGGCGTAGGCAACTATGGAAGCAAGGGGCTAGAATCTACATCAAAGTCATCAGAAAACAAATCTATAGAAATATCAGTGAAAACCGGGGAGTGGGTGGACTGTGATAGGTGAAACTTGGAAAGAGTTGAGAACATTTTGTGTTCCCAGAAGACCACATGACGAGAAATATGAAGACACTTGGAGATAGGATCCCAACAACAATACCTTTTATGTTCGATACCATACCCCAGAAAACAACAAAGACAAGAACGAGGTTCTAGTTTAGTGTGTTCATGATGCTGAAGTAGAACAAAACAAGTAGAACCAAAAACTTTAAGAGTGGTATAATCAGGAGGAGAACCATACAAATGCTCGTAAGGAGTTGTGTTAGCTATTATAGGGGTAGAGACTTGATTGATGGTATGGATGGCAATGAAGGCAGCTTCCCCCCAAAATTTTTCAGGACAAGAAGAAGAAAGGAGAAGAGCCCGAGTAGTGTCTAGAATATGACGGTACTTTCTTTCGGTTCGTCCATTTTGTTGGGAAGTGCCTACACAAAATCAATGAGAAAGAGTACCATGAGCCCGAAAAAAAGAAAGAAAATCAGAATCCAAGTACTCCTTAGCATTATCAGAACGAAAAAGCTTAATAGTATAAGAAAACTGAGTGTGGACCATAGCAGAGAAATCATAGTAAATCTGTTTAAGTTCAAAGCGATTTTTGAGAAAAAAAAGCCAAGTATAGCGAGAAAAATCATCAACAAAAATCACAAAATATCTAGACCCCCCCATGGTAGGTGTGGGGGAAGGTTCCCAAATATCTAAATGCACAAGATCAAAAGGAGCAGTAGAAATAGAATTACTTTTATTAAAAGGTAATGCAGGTTGTTTAGCAATTTGACAAGATAAACAATCGACATTGTCAAGACAGACATGACCTAACTGACCACTAGAAACTAAAATTTTTAAACGACTAAAAGAGACATGTTCTAAGCGACAATGCCAAAAATGAAAAGGAGACATAGTAGATGCAACAGCAACAGGAGATGATTTGTGCGGACTGTGAAGATGGATAAGCTCGAACAGACATCCATGCTTACAGCCTATCCCAAGGATCTGTCTCGTCTGAGGGTCCTGCACCAGACAACCATTAGCAGAAAAGGTAATACTTAGACCAAGTTCACATAACTGACCAACAGAGATAAGGTTCATTTTAAGAGAAGGAATATGGTAAGCATCAGAAAGAGACACGGTAGAAGTAGAGATTTGGCCAATATGACTAACAGGCATATGAGAACCATCAGCAGTGTGGATAGTGGGAGCAGAAGAGGATGATGACAAAGAAGAAAATAGAGTGGAGTCAGAAGTCATGTGATTACAGCATGCGGAATCAAAATACCATGAAGAGTTACCTGAGGTTACTAAAAAAGTAGTAGAAGGAGAAGTACCCGATTTGTTGAGCACCTGGTGGATAATGGACTCAACATCATCCATAGAGAAAGAAGGGGCAGAAGAACCCTCAGAGGCAACAGCAGTAAAGCGAGAACCGTGGTTAAATTTGGACTGAGACCCAGAACGAGAAGCCCCTTTCTTAGATGAAGTAGTAAAGGGAGCTCGAGGACAATTGCTTTGGAGATGGCCCAGAGCAGTCTTATGACAAGTCAAGCATTCGCAAACCTGGCAGTGAATAAGAGAATGATTGGTGGCGTGCCCTCGATTGACAACAACTGCAGATGAGTGGCTGTGAAGATGAAGAACTCTGAGAAGATGGAGTAGCAAGAACAGAATCCATGTCGTGAGATCTGAGACTTCCAAAACGAGTCTCCTCTGATAGGAGCTCAGTAATGGCTTGCTCTAAAGTGGGCAAGGGCAAATGATGAAGCAAAGAAGCACGCGAGGGGCTCAAAAGTGCTATGAAGAGCCATAAGAAACTGTAATAGTCGTTGATGATTCCGATAAGTAATAAATAGCTGTGTATCATCAGAATGAGCCCATGGAGGTTCAGAAAGAGCGAGATGGTCCCAAACGGACGACATGTGGGATAGGAAGTCATTGAAGCGGAAGTTGAGGAGCTAAAGCTGATGGAGGCTGGCTGAGACGACGCGGAAGCCGAAGGGCTGAAGCTGACGGAGGCCGGTTAAGACGACGCGTGTGGAGCATGGTGAGAGTGGAAACGACGGTGAACGACACGCCACTCATTTGAAAGCGTGTGAAGGCACGTGGATATGCCTATGGTGGCGAGTCTGGTGGTATTGGCTTCGTCGTGAAGAGACGAAGAGATTGGTATAGTCCAAACGTGAAAAGACGGATGAACTAGATACGCAGAAGCCAGCAGAAACAAAACCAAGGACAGAAGCAAATTGCCAAAAAAACATGAGAAAAAAAAAAGGCTAGGAGAAAATCCTAGGCTCTGATACCATGTTATGAAAGTAGTGAGAGAAAATAAAGAAGAAACTCTATATTGAATTGAATGAATAATATAATAGGAGAAGCCTGTATATAGAGGCAGAAATGAAACCTATATAGGTACAGAAAAGATAGAGATAAGCATAGAAGGAGATAGAGATTGAGAGAGATACAATACAAATAGATAAGATACATCTATAATAATATACAGCTAACAACTAGAAATTTCCTATAAGATTTCTTCTTCATCAGAAATTTCTTCGCCATATATTATTTTAAAATCTTGTTCTTTAAGAATTTTGATCATTTTCTTTGCACTTTTTTTCTTTTTTTCGGCATTCGGGTGCATAGTGACCCTCGTCATTACAAATGTAACATTTACAAATTTTCTTTTTTGGAACACTTGTTGATTTTTTTTTTTTGAATATATTTTTTCTTTTTTGAAAAAAGTTTTATTTTTTTTCCAAGGTTTCCATTTATATTTTTTTGCCTTTTTTGGAAAATCTTTTTCGCTTGGGAAATGTATTACAGCCAATTTTTTAATTTTCTTTCAAAATTTTATCACAACATTTTTGACCATATTGTGAGTTGAAAATTTAATTTTTTATTTGTTTTTTCGTTTTTACTTCTAGACACCAATCTGCTATCAGTCTTAGAACATAATTAATGCGAAAATCAAGATTATCATATTCTTCTTTTCCCATTTTTTTTGAGAAAGTCAGGATATGTTTTAATACATAACTCATCCCATGGATTAGGAAGTTTATGGAAAAATTGATCTAACCAGGGTTGATTTGCTGGTAGATCAATAAGATAATAATATTTTTTAAAAGTTTGAACATAGTCTTCAAAAAGACAAATATTACATAATTCTAATTTAGTCAAAATATAATTTGCATCTGCTTGCAAATTAGTATTCCTAATAAACCACATAAATTTTCTTTTATAATTTTTGCAAACTCAACTGATATTGTATCTAGTGTGAGAAAATTTGCCAACAGAGTTGTTTTTTTGAATTTTCCAATTTTATATTTTTCCTACTGTTTTAACCATTACAACACATCTCCCTAGAGAGTTGCTGCAATATATCAAGGAATTTTTCCTTTGACCAACTATTTTTATAATTGGTAATAATGATTGACAATGATTGTTCCTAATCAGCAATTGCTTGCGGCTGATCCTTAAATGGAACATGAGACAAGTCTAAATAAGTACCATTTTAAGCCATTGGATACTTATGATTATTACATTTTCTAAATATTATTGGCTCAGGTGTAGGATTGGAGATACTTTTAGTGTCAGTATCATTTTTAACTTCATTTGTTTGAATAAAGTCAAAATTTTCTCCATCTTCCCATGTATCAAACTATTTAGGATCAATTGGTTCTTTTGCCCTTTTTTTCCCCTTATTTATTTCTAGTGAAACTTCTTGATTTAATGTTTGTTCAGATGAGGATGATTAGTTGTCATCATCATTAGTTGACATAGTAATATCATAATTAAAGTGTTGTAAAAAGCTTTCATGTTCTAGATAAGTTTCTCTTATTTGATCTAGTAGCCTATTTCTTTCATCAATACCTAAATCTGGATCTTTATATAATTTTCTCCAATAATCCAATATTTTAACAATATTTTCATATTCAGTCTTATTATAAATATTGGTTTGAAGTACCATAATATCTTTTATACCATAAAATAGCCTAGGAATGGAGTTATCTCCTGGTTTATTCATTCTATCATTGTTTATGAAGGATATAGTTTCTAATTTTGTCACCAAATTATTTATTTGGGTTTTTGCTTTTTTGTTTAAGTCCATATGTATTATAGAACCTAAATTGTCTACTTTAAATTCTATAGACTCCACTTTGGATTCTAGATAATTTTGATTTATTTTTTGATTTTTTCTAATTTAGAAAACCAAGAGCACATAATGTCGGTAATATTGTTTAAAGTAGAACATACATTATTTATATTTGCTGACTCTTTAGTAATATGCAAACTATGGTCATATTTATTATTAATATTATTTTTTGTATTTCCAAAGCATATTATATCTACAGGGTTAATTGCCATTATAAATTATTGTTGGTACCTAAGGCCCTCCTAGTGTATTTATTTGGTACCTAAAACCTCTCTTTATAATCTTAAAGACTTAAAAATGCCTAATTATGGCTAATAGTCAAAAGATCTTAATGAGTATATGAGCTTTGACATACACTAAGCATATAAATTTTACAACAACTATAAATGAAATAAATACTTATGAAGATATAAAATACGAAGGATACACAATTAAAGACTAAACTTGACTAAAAAATTTTGTGGTTTTTTTTTTATTTTTTAAATATCATTAAGCACACCAAACACACTTATCAAAATTTATACATAGATAGAAATACTTACATAGCTTGATCTTGCTTTCAAAAGCTCTTCACCAAACTCTGATACCAATTACAAAATCACAAATGGAAATGAGCTTTCTTTCTACTATTTTTATTATGGAGTTATGGAGTTAAGAGAAAAGTTAGAGACGTTAGGCAAAGATGTAGGCAACAAAGAGATGGTGAGAATTTACATTGTTTTATTATATTGGCTTGAAAGCCATTTTATAGAATACAACTCCATAAACAAACAAAATCAAAAAGTTTAGTCTAAATTTATTACATACATAATTGGTTGGACTATCAAATATATACATCCAAATTTGTAAAGTTTTCCAAAAGTCTATACTCCAAAAGTTTACTAGCCTAGATTTAGGCTTATAAATATAACTTGACAATTATACATGACACCTAGACATATATTTATGGAGGTTCTGACAAACTCTAACTAAGCTACAATTATTTACAAATATACATGATTGACTACCCTCCTCAGTTTTCATAGGGATAGATTAAAACAGATAAGATTTGACTGATCTTTTCTGTTTTGTAGCGTCAACTGAAAGAATTTGTTTGACCACTTTATGCCTAATAATGCAGGTTGTTCTACGTGTCCTGGATAAGGTTGGAGTTTATCATGAGACAACTGAATGTGATTATGGGGTCTACTATGCTTCCATCCTATTGACGAGATTGTGATATTCTTCATCAGTCTCTGATGGAGAGGAATTAGAATTCTGGCTGTATCACTCATTCCGAAATTGTTCTACATCATCCGTGGTTATGGCTAGTTCTAACGAAAGATCCAAATGATTTCTCTTTTTGAGATATAATAACATGTTAAGAGTCTGATTAATTTGTGTAGGAGACATTTGATATGTTATGGGAAAATGAGTTACAAATTGTATTCTACCATCTGTGACCATAAATGGCAATTTTGTTAAGCCATGGATATTAGAAGCTACCTATGAAACAGTTACTAGGCTGTCTATCCAATATTCTATCAAAAAAAGTTTGTGAATATTTTCTGAAAAATCTAGAAAACACCTAGATGTTGATTTGTGATTATGTATCAATTTTAAGCAGAATATAACAATCCCAATCAAACAATCAAGAGAAAGAGACACAAAGATTTTACGTGGAAAAACCACAATTGGACACCTTCCAATTGTGATAAAAACCACGCAACATGACCACAAGAACAATCCACTAAGAAGATATAAAGGAATTACACAGGTATCACTCTCAATTATCTAGCGAATTCACAACGCCTAATTGAACCAACCTCTATGTGCCTCTTCCAACCCCATCTTCAGCACGGAATTGTCTTTCTGATGAGCCACTTGGATTCCTCCAAAGCTTGGGCTCAATTCTTGAAATTCACAACTGAAGAACATCTCTCTCTTTTGTGTATAACAAACAAACCTTTGATGTACTCTCTTTAAACCATGAGTTAAATACTCAATAAAACATCAAAGAAAACAAAATATCTCCAGATATAAACCTTTAAGAATCAAAAAGAAGATCTGGAGGACTTCCAAGAATTACTTAGTTTTGGGAGAAAACCAAGTATATATAGAGAACCAAAAGCAATCCTAGATTGGGACGAAAACAAACTCCTTGAGAAATCCGGATTCTGAGGCTCGCTCGAGCGAAGCTTTCCTAGCTCGAGCGAGGCTTTCCTAGCTCGAGCGAGGAGAGTAATTTTCATGATTTCTACTAGTGCCTTGGCTCGAGCGACGGATCCTTGGCTCGAGCGAGGAATACACTTCTTTAGGTTTTTGTATGGACGCACTCCTTGGCTCGAGCGAGCATTCCTTGGCTCGAGCGAGAAAGTCTTAGCTCGAGCGAGCACTCCTTGGCTCGAGCGAGCAACGGCTGACATGCAATTTTGAATGCAATTTTGAATTTTGCTTGATCATGAGCTCGACCCGTAATAATCGTGAAGTGGCAATCTTGAAAGCATTGACATCACAAACTTCTCCAAAGCAAAATTCGAATTGGATTCGCCTCTAACAACTCATAGCCTCACTGAAATAAAAATGTGAATAAAATTACAACTCAAAGGAGTTTTGTCAAACGGGGTTGCCAAGAATAAAAACCTAACATTTTCTAATCGCTCCCTCCTGCAATCTTTATCCAAATAATCATCTTCAAATTTAAAATCTTCAGTTTCTTTGAGATACCAAATTGGGTATGGCTGGAAAAAATGTTCTCGTTCTTGCCAACCAATTGTACTGGAGATCTAGAAAGTAAAATATTTACTTCATCGGAAGCCTTTTACTACTCATGAGAGCATTGCTTTTATGATTATTGGATATTCTATCCATTGAATTGGATCTAAAATTTGGAAAATAACTTGATTAGTTATTCCCCAATCTATACCTTTAAAATTTCACATGTCATGATTTGCCATGATGGTTATTTTTGAAATTCCATCTTTAAAATTTAATTTATTGTAGGATCGCTCTAAGATTTGTCTAATCTTATCACGATGATCCTTAACTTGATATTTGATTAACAGAAAATTTTCTTTTGGAAGCAAAGTTCTTGCCTTATCAAAAAGACAAATTCTTTTTATTTGTTCAAAACCTGGATCAGAAAACTCATTTGATATGAGATTTGATAGCTAAAGAAAATTGTTTATCTTTTCGAAATTAAAATCTTCATTCAAATTCATTTTTTTAAGGATATTGAAACAAATGTTTTGTAAATCTTTTAACTTAGCTGTTTACTCAGCTAATTTGTTGTCCAAAGATCCCATGTGTTTTCGAAATTTCACTTTGTTGTCTACAATGTAATTTTTCCAAACTCCATTGAGTTATGTATAAATTTCTTTAGATATATTACAGGAAATGCCACTTTTGGCGACCAAAATATTGGTCGCCAAAAGCCCCATTTTTGGTCGCCGAAACAAATTAGCGACTAATATTTTTTGTCGCCAAAGTCGTCGCCTATAGCCTGTCGGTGATAGTATTGGCGACCAAACTATTTTTGGTCGCTGAAAGTGAACGTTTTGGCTACTAAACTCTGGTTAGTCGGCAAAGGTTATCTTTTGGTGACTAAAATATTAGTCGCCAAAAGTGAACATTCGGCTACCAAATTCTAAGTAGTCGGGAAAGGGTATATTTTGGCGACTAAATATTTAGTTGCCAAAAGTGTTCAAATAAAATAAATTAAATTTTCAGCAACTAAAACTTTTTGTCGGGAATAAGTTTTAGTCACAACATTACTACATTTAGGGACTAAAGAATTTAGTCGCCAAAAATATTATTTTTCATTTTATTAAACTTTTGGCTAGTAACCATTTGGTAGCCGAAAGTCTTCATTTATTTTTAGCTACTAAATTTTTAGTCACCAAAAATCTTTGGATTCTTTATGGCTACCAAATATTTAGTCACTAAAAATATTGATTTCCTTTTTGGCTGCCAATTGGTTAGTCACTAACAAATTCACTTCTTTTTTTTTTTTTGCTACTAAACATTTAATTGCCAAAAACTTTATTTAGTGTTTTTTTTATTATAATTAATTTCTTCACAACCTGCACCCTATATTTAAACAATAATTATACATATATCTATTTCTATTTCGTTTCAACAATACAAAAATTTGATTAATTAACATCAAATTCTATACAAATCAAATACAATCCTTCCCAAAATATTAATTCCATACAAACACAAAATCATACAAAAAAGATGTCCTCTCAGACAAAAAATTCTACATCAAATGTCATTTCTGAGAATATTTTGAAGGTGTAAACATGATGGGAAAATTAAATTTATTTGCTAAAACACTTGCTTAATTTAACAATGAAGCCATAGATCTAAAGGCTTCTCATCCTTCAAGCTTGCTACATATAGTTTGGTACCTTTCTTTCTGAAGACACCAACTGCAAAATAATCAACCTCCCAATCAGCGGAAGTATTTAGCAAATAAGTATAGATAATTAAACAACTTAAATAGAAAGATAATTAAATTGATGATTGGAAAGCTCTTGGAACGAGTGGATCAAAATTTCCAAGTAATATCAACAAATTTTTTTTTTGCTAGAACGAGATTCGCAAAGGCAAAAAGAAGATAAAAAATGAGAGATCCTGAGGTCAAATCCAAAATTTAATTCTTCTCAAGCTTACAGTTACTTACATTTTTACTGATCCATAGATTTTCACTTCCATTACAAGTTAAATCATGAGTTATTAGAACTTGACAGGGAATGAGAATAGTGCCAGAGAAAAGGATCTATGCACTTCAAATTTGAGACTAGTGTTAAAATTTCTTCCCATAACATCTTCCACCAAGTTCTTCCCATAAAATGTCTTAACATAACATCTTAAATTGTCCTATATTTGTTAGTTATTTCGTCTTTATTATTTTGGAAACAGTACACATCGCAGTGTAGTCAAAAGATTCACCAATTTGAGCTGTAAATTTCTAGTTAATGCCAGCTACACCATCTAACAACATACCTCTCCAGCATAATGGCAAATACCAAAAGCTCCACCTCTTTCTCCTTTAAAGCAAGGATTACCACTCAAGTGTTGCTTAAGCTTATTAGTAAAGGTCAAATCAGTGGCCTTGGGGAAATTTGAATCTTCATCCAACAAAGATATTAGCCCTATAGGTTTCTGCAAAATGCATAGCAGTGAAGCCATTAACACACAGTCTACCACACATGAAGGAGTGAATTTAAATATGAAAACCTATAATTAGGTTTCATATAACATGGTATGATCAAAAAGATGAGAACTTGGTGTATAATTATGCTTAGGAAGCAATATATTCAATCTTTTATTTTCTTTACAACTTCAGTTTATAAGAAACAATATTACAATAAGAACATGGTTTGAATTATGCATAAAAGGCTAACAAAAATAGTTAGAGACCTAGGACAAACTATGTGGTATGGCATCATATGTATATGAAATATAGTCCAATGCTCACATAGATCAGCACAAGGAACTCTAAAAAACTCGACAATGAACATGTGAGTGTGTGTGCGTGTGTGTGTTTGTGTTAAAAACAGAACTACCTTCTCAAAGAGATCCAAACACTCTTGGTTGTCTTCAAAATCTACTTTTGTCCAATCAATTCCATCTAATTCATACTAAAAAACAAAATAAACAAGTTACAACATTAATATACTGAGATATTCAGTTGTCCTTATCCAAACACTGTGGATAACAGATGTAATTAAATTAGAACCTTTATTTATTAAGGTCATGAATCACATATGCAAATGAAAGACAGGAGAAAAGAAATTAAGGAAAACCCCAATGATACAAATGAACTACAAATAATAATAATAACAATAATTGACTAACCATGAAAGAGATTATACAAAGCAATACAACATAACTATACCAATGCCATGACCCATGAGCATAACAATTCAGCGAAGTAAATACATCTCAAAATAATGCAAATAACCATGGAAGCATAGCAACATAATGACAATCATAAATGCAAAAAATCCAAGAATATATGGAAACCTAAGCGGACTCTAAAACATTAATTAAAACAAAAGACCAAGTTTGAAGCCATGCTCTCTCTCTCTCTCAGTTAATCTATAACTAAGCTTGTTTAGTGTCCCAAATATTTGACATGATCTAATGGACTGACTCTAGTCTGGAAGGTTTGATGTCAAATCATACTAACACTATGTAAAGTTGATTTGTAAGTATAGATAATTCTTCTTTGAGGCATTTCATCAAACACCCTGTCCACCAAGGTTATTATATAAGAGCAACACAATAGATATATATATATACCTGTCCACCAAGGGATAATGGTCCATGTAACACAGGTGCAATGGAAAGGAAAGAAATAATATGTCAGGTAGTTCAAGTTAAAGCACTCCAAGGACCTCCATTTCAGAGCCAAAGCACTCAAACTCCCAAAACTGTTTACAATTTTAGTGAAGTTTATACCTATTAATCACGAATTGAATGTTGATTAATCATATTCTATAATGAATATACTTGAGAAATAAAGAAATAAAATTTCAAATCCAAATCGATTCATGTAGTAATTTTCCCAAATTCAAAAGAAGAACAAACTTGCAAAATTAGGCATAATCATCACAAAGCATCACCAACAAGAGTTACAAACAAATATCATAGGGTTGTGTGTGTGTGTGTGTGTGTGTGTGTGAGAGAGAGAGAGACCGATTGGGCGTTATGGTTACAGTGCCATTATGCTGTAGTATTCCTATCAAAAAAGGCATACTTCCTACATATACTCCCCAAAAAATACTAAATGTAATACTGAAATTGATGTTGAACCGAGCATTCCCATAGTGAGCAGTTTAACAATCATCATAAAATTGGCATGTTAAAATTTTCAATGTATTAAACAAAATGATACGCTAAGACTTAACCACAACCAACCCCAGCCACACTATCCCCATCCCACCAATACCTCTTCTTCCTTCACCAAGGCAGAGTTCTCATCCATAAGGCAGGGTAAAACCTCCATAGTTTAAACTTTGGTACTGAAACAAGCAGATTACATGAAACTCTTCTACAACTAAAATCTATATTGATTACATCTTCGTGTCAATGACTAGCCATTGCGAAAATTAATGAAAAGAATAGAGAACACATGCATGTACCATACATAGAAAGAAAGAGAAAGAAAGCAACTTTCACTTACTTTTCACAAGCACCCTTCCTAAACTTTTCAGCCTGACAAATTTTTGCACTTCTGTCACACCACCTCTGTCACACCCTTCCTAAATGTAAATTTAACAATTCAAATTAAAAAAAAAAAAAAAAGGAAAAAAAAAACACTAACAAAATTGAAAGAACAAAGAGAGAGTGAAATTTCTACGTTGGCCCCTCCTAAGTATAATTTCTAATTCCACCCTTGATTCTGCCTTATGCGAAGGTATAGATGGAGTGTAGTAACTCTTCAATTCAATTCAGGTGCTCACAAGTTGTCATGACTTAAATTTTAAAATGTTAAGTGAAATCTAATTAACCTAAGCTTTAATTTTTTTATTATTAAAAACTCTAATTTTCATTCTTATTCATTTTATTCCATTACTAGAGTCAAATGTCAACTGAGGTAATATTTTATAACCTAATTCAATACTAAAAATTAAATGCATTTAGTACCGAAAAGTTAAAGGTTAAGTTGGCAGAAAAGTCTTTCCAGATTAACCCAAGAAACTTGACAAAATCAATTGGATGACATAACACAAATAAGTTTCTTAACACTATATATCTTGGATTTGTTAAGGGAAAAAAATGAAACAAAATTACTTATACCCAATTTCTTCTTTTTTTATATAAGGGGTACCTAGGCATAAAATTTAAAAATTAAAAAAAATAAAAAAGAGAAAAAGGATTTTCAAACAAATGCTTACAATTTCTTGTAATTTTCTCACCACCCAAACAAAAGTAAGAAATTAGCTTCTCTCATTTCATTTCCTTTTCCTTTCTTTTCCTTACTTTTCCTTCCCTTATAACAAATTCAAGATCCAAGTTTTTAGCAAAAGGAAAGCCACCAAAACTACAATTTATCATTATAACAAATGCACAATTATTCAATCACTCTAATTGCATAAAGCAAATGAGCCAAAACCAACCAATAATCTACTTCCCCAAGCGCCTCCAACACACACACACAAAAGCAAATTCAATACATTATCATCAAGAAGCCTAAACATGAATTCAAAACTGAAATAACCCTATAAAACTCAACATAATCAAATACCACTTTAGTCTACAATTAAGAAACAAGCAAACCCACAAATAAAATATCTTCTTCATCCGAGTCTTGACCTCGGATTTCCGAGCTTTGTTGTAGACACGCCTCTTCTACGCTTGTGAGCTCTCTTCGACGAATTGGCCTTCTTATTGAGAGACCTCGCAAATAATGGAGTGACGAGTCGGCCTCACAACAGGGCTCATCGAAATCAAACCTGAAAATATTACCAAAAAACAATTTTTTAAAACTATTTAAGAACAAGGGTTTTGTGATTTGAGCTGAGAAAAGCCAAATACAGAGAAATGGGTTTTTGAGTAGTACCTGTGGAAAAGACATTGTGAGAAGTGGTGGAAGAGAAGCTTAGAGACCTGAGTGATGAAGTGGGTTTGGGGTGAGTAGAAGAATAAGGGTAATTGAGGGATAGGGTAATTGAGGACGCTACTCTGACGCCGCTCGCCGTCGATCGCGATAGAGAGAGAGAGAGAGAGAGAGAGAGACAGAGAGAGAAGGGGGAGCGGGAATGGGAAAAAAAAAAAGGGAGGAATAAAAAAAAAAAATTTTTTTAATCACAAATGAAATTTAAATAACAAAATAATGTCGTTTAATTCTTTTTTCTTTTTTTTTTTGCTGTGGGGTTGACATCGTCAAAAAAATTTATTTTTTGTTAAAATATATATTTTTTTGTAGTTAATAAATTTTGTTAAAAAAATTTCTTTTTTTTTTTTTAGTTACTAAGATTGCAAATTTATTTGTTTCATTTTTATTTTAATGAAAAAAAATATTATTATTTTTTATTTGGTAGAAGTAGGGGTAATATTTTAATGAAAAATATTTTCCACTAAAATAAAAGTTAATTTTCTGTAGTCAATGAAAAATATTTTTCTGAGGCCTATTTTTTTTGGTTACTAAAAATCATGAACTAATTTTTTTGTGTTTGTAGTAGTGGTGGGGGTGGAATGGCGTTTCTAGTAGTGGTGAAGGTGGTAGTGGGGATGGGTGGTGAGAGAAAGAAATGAATGAGAGACAGATAGAGGAGAGAGAGAGAGAGAGAGAGAGTGAGTGATGAGCGAGAGAGAGACAAAGTGGTCGCTAAAAGTGCATTTTCTTGTAGTGGATCGATAAATCAAGAGGGAGCTCAGTAAATAGAGAGGATGAGAGTGAGATAGTGAGCAACGCAAACATAGTGGGAGAGAGAGAGAGAGAGAGAGAGAGAGTGAGTGAAAGTGAGAGACAGAAAAGAGACATAGAGAGAAGAGAGATGGACGAGAGAGACAGAGAGAAGAGAGATGAGAGATGAGCAAGAGAGACATAAAGAGAAGAGAGATGAACGAAAGAGACAGAAAGAAAGATAGAGAGAGATGAACGAGAGAAACAGAGAAAGATGAGAGATGAGAGATGAGCGAGAGAGATAAAGAGAAGAGAGATGAGTGAAAGAGACAGAGAGAGAAAAGAGATGAGAGAAGAGATAGATGAGTGAGAGAGAGAGACAGACAGACAGACAGACAGAAAGAGAAGAGTGATGAGTGAGAGAGAGAAAGAGAAGAGAGACAGAGACATAGAGAGAAAGAAAGAGATAGACAGACAAAGAAGAGTGATGAGTGAGAAAGAGAGAGACAAGAGAGACAGAGACACATAGAGAAAGAGAGAGACAGACAGACAGAGAAGAGTTATGAGTGAGAGAGAGAAAGAGAAGAGAGACAGAGACAGAGACAGACACAGAGAGATAGGAAGATGAAAAAATTGGTGAAAAGAGAAATGTACGAAAGAGTAAAACAACGTCGTTTTTATTTTTTTATTTATTTTTTGTAACAGATAAACAAATTTTAAAAAATAAAAATAAACAAATTTGCTTAAAATATTTTAAAAAGTTGAAAAAATTAATTATTAAAAAATTAAGAAAAATTTTAAAATCTGAAATAATATCAATAAGTCTTATAAATCAGATTTATTTACTTATAAGTCATGAGTGAATTTTTTTTACACACTTAGCCCTCGTTTTGATAATGATATTGAAAAATTGAAAATTTTATTTAAATGATAAATTATTACACTTTAAAAATATTCATTACATTTTAATAATATTAATTTTTCATTACAACCCTACAGAAATTACCATTACCTAAAGTAACACTTTACCATTATTAAACAATCGGCTACCAAAATATTTAGTAGCCAAAAGTAGGTCTTTGGCGACTAAAAAGTAATTTAGTCGGTGAATCCCCTGTTTTTGGCGACCAAAATTTTGGTCGCCAAAGGTATTTTATAATTTTTTTTATTTTCATTCGGCTACCAAACTATTTAGTAGCCAAAACTAGGTCTTTGGCAACTAAAAAGTAATTTAGTCAGTGAATCCCCTGTTTTTGGCGACCAAAAGGTATTTTAGAATTTTTTTATTTTCATTCAGCTACCAAACTATTTAGTAGCCAAAAGTACGCCTTTGGCGACTAAAACGTAATTTAGTCGGTGAATCCCCTATTTTTGGCGACCAAAATTTTGGTCGCCAAAGGTATTTTATAATTTTTTTATTTTCATTCGGCTACCAAACTATTTAGTAGCCAAAAGTAGGTCTTTGGCGACTAAAAATTCTTTTAGTTGCCAATTGTGATATGTTTAGCTACTAAAAAATTTTTTAGTCGCCAATTGTATTTTTTTTAGCTACTAAATTTTTTTTAGTCGCCAATAATCAACATTCCCCTACTAAATAAAATTAGTAGCTAAAAGGTTGTCGTTTGCCGACTAAAATTAATTTTGGTAGCCAATTCCCACACTTTTGGCGACTAAATTTGTTTTGATAGCCAAAAATGGTCGGCAAAAATGTGTTTTCTTGTAGTGATATATCAGGGTTGAAAAAATCATTTTTTTCAGATTTATTTGGTTTAGATGTCTAAATGTAAGTTGGAACTGTGTTAGTTCTCATTTGACAACAATTACTTTGATAAACAGGCAAAGTTGGTGTACTGTAAAAAGCTTTTTAGCTTGGTCATGCCATCATAGGCTTTAAAACTTGCTACTGAAAATCCGCAAACTTGTTTATTGCACTCATTCCATTCTATGTAAATTCCAGGTTGTCTTCCTGTAAACACAACATAAACTTTTCTTGTTTGGGATTGCTGTTTTTGCAATTGTCACCCAATCTCCTTGAGTGGGTTGTTTACCTTTGTCCATTTTTCCCTTTTGGCCTAAAGGTCTTTTGCAAAAATTAAAATTACTTGTTTAGTAATTTAATTTTCTGAAACAATTCCTACTAAAAAAATCTGCAAGAAAATTGTTAGTATCTTTTAAGGTGTTCTACCTCAAAAATACATTCAGAAATTTTATTATACCAAGCTAATCTTCTTCCTTACTCAATAGATTTTTTATTGCTCAAGAAATCTCTTACTGCCTTATTATCAGTGCGTATAATAAAATTTTCTAGGGTTAAATAAATATGAAAACTTTTTATTGCAAGTAATTCCTTGTCAAAAATAATATATTTCTGTTTATTTGGTTTAAATGTTCCAGAATTATATCCATAAATTAGTTCTTCTTTTTGTAATTTTATGGGTATTGAATTTTTTCTTAGTCTAATCCCATTTTCTGATAAATGTATCTCTTTATCATGCCATAATTTACTTGGTATTGCTTTAAGAACACATCTCCAGTATGCTTTTGAGGCATCCGTTTCTAAAATTAATTTATCACATGTTTTAGCAAGATAAACATCTGATAAAGTTTTAACATTTTCTTTAATTTGTTTAATTAAAGCAAGATCTTCAGCTATCCATTCGAAAATAATATTTTTCCTTAATTTGGTTAATCAAGGAATTTCTATTTTAAAAGATTTTTGATGAAATTTTGTCCATAATTTAAAATAAGGTAAATTACAATTTAACCCCTTATGGTTTACCCCAAAAACACGGAACCCCCTTATAGTTTCATTTGTAACACTTAAACCCCTAAACTTTATACTATGTTGTAATTTTTGATAGACGTAACAGAAGTGCACAAAACGACGTTGTTTTGTGCACCGCCTGATAAAAAATAAAAGAAAAAAAGAAAAAATAAGAGAGAGAGAGAGACTCTCATTTTCCCTCCAATGGCCAAAAATCCGTCACCAGTGTAGTCGTCGCTGGTTCGACCGTAGCATTCGGTGTGTTGGTTCTCAGTTCAGTGGGATGTGGTCTTAGACTGGGCTCTGCTTTGTTTCACAGGCTTGATGTTTACGGTGGTTGGGTCGCCGATGGGGTTGTGTTTACCCTTTACGGGTGTTATTTTAGCCGAAGTGGGTCTGTTTCTTGTTAGCCTCTGTTTCTAGTTCTAGAGAGAAAGAGATGATGTCATTGGGTGTAATCTGGGCTGATAGCTCCGGTTGTAGGTGGCGCCATGGCCGTCACTGAGAGGTGACCTGTGTTGTTTTTCTTCTCTGGTGCTGACTGGCTTTCCATGTCTAGGAGCTGTTGATGAAGATGGTGATCGAGGAGATGATGATATAGGTTTGGGTTGCTGCTGCTTTATGTTTCCCAACATTGGCTGTTATCCAGTTTTGGTTTGCTGGTCTATTTAGCCGCCATCGCTGGTAATGAAGTCGAAAGCTCGGAGTGACATATGTTAGTCCGATGGACTTCGTTAATCTGAGATGTTGCTCAGGTATTGGTTTGTTTTTTGGTTTACCTGCGATATTGTTGAGATGAAGAGAGACTAGTGCGATTCGGCTGCCGGAGTGATCCTAGGTTGTTTCGACAATGGTGGTCCTTTCCTGGGTTCTAATCTTGGTGCCAGTGTTTTTTGTTTGGCGCATGGAGTGGGTGGTGGGAGTTCACCCATGATTCTCTCTCTCTCTCTCTAACTTTCACACTCTCTCTCTTTTTTATTTTTTCTTATTTTATTATTTTATTTTTTATCAGGCGATGCACAAAATGACGTCGTTTTGGGCACTTCTATTACCTCCGTCAAAAATTACAACATGGTATAAAATTTAGGGGTTTAAGTGTTACAAATGAAGCTATAAAGGGGTTCCATGTTTTTGGGGTAAATCATAAGCGGTTAAATTATAATTTACCCTTTAAAATACCTAATAAACTCTGTAATTGTATTATATTTTCAAGAATATCAGGAAAATCTCGTACTTTGGACAAAATATGTTACTGTAATTTTAAACCTTTCTGGTCTAAAATTATTTCCAAAAATTCAATTGATTCTCTTTCTAGTTCAATCTTTTTTGGTGATAACATAATTCCATATTTTTGGAATTTTTCACAAAATAATTTTAAATGTTTTTTATCCTTCTCCTGAGTTTTAAAGAATATTAGTATATCATCAATATAAACTACACAACAATCTTTAAGATCTTTAAAAATTATATACATCCACCGTTGAAATACCTGTAATGCTATATTTAACCCAAAAGGCTTAACATTCCAGTGATAATGTCCTCTAAATGTACTGAAAGCTGTCAATTTTTTGACTCTTCAGTCGATTGAATTTGCCAAAATCCACTTTTACAATCAAATTTGCTAAATTTTTTTTGATCTTTTGGTTAAGTTAATCAATACATCTTTTCTTAGAATAAAATATCCATCAAATACTAAATTTTTATTTAGCCGTTTATAGTTGACTACCATTCGGACTTTTCCTCTTTTAATATTAGCATGGTTTCTTACCATAAAAACTGGACTAGAATGAGAGTTTCTAGTTTCTTCAATTAACTTTTTGTCCAAAAGTTCTTAAAGTTGAATATCAAATTCATCTATATCTTGTCTAGTATAGATCATTGGTCTTACTCCAATGATAACATTCGGGTCTTTTAATTTCAAACTATAAAAACGCGGACTACATTGCCATAGTTTTAATAGATTTTCACTAAAAATTTTTTTTAGAATTTTATAAATCCAATGTGATTCATCAATAGTTTTGATGATAAGAGTTAAATCACCACGCAGAACAGGCACAAACTCTTTAAATATATTTATATTGTTTTAACAATGGAATATGAATTTAGACATTGTTTATACTTAATGAAATGACTTTTTCTTATATTTGCATTAGAATATATTTATATATAAAGTTATTTCTAAGAAGGAAGTCTTCATGCATATAAGAGAAACATAAAATTTTTGATATAATGAACTTGCTATCATTTAACCAAATAGTTATATTTGTAGCCTTGAATTTTATGAAAGTATGGTTTCCATCAATTCCAGTAACTAAAATTAGATGTTTCATTAATGTCCATTTTCTTTTTGGTATGGCATGCCATTTACATGAGCTGATTGTAGCTCTTGTGTTTATGAGAACACTGAGGCTATAAGGTTTATAACCTGCAAAATTAAATATTCCCAATACATATATGTATCTTCTTTTTCCTGGCTAGAAGAAAAAATAATATCATTATTTTTTGTTTGAAAATGATACATATATACAGACTTAATATGTTCAGATTGTCTTCTTGTTCCTAAAAAAATAGGAATCTAAACATTTGTTGAAGTAATAGATTCTTAATTAGAATTATTACTCGATTCACCAATGCTTAATTTTGAAAATAATTTGTTAGAAAAATCTTTTTCAAATACAGAAGTTAATCTTTTAATTTTTGGAAATGTATTTTGAATATATAAATTTTTTTCTTGATGCTTGCATTTGTATTTGTGCAAGTTTTTTTTTGTTTTAGACAATTCACCTTGTCCCACTAGGTCATGGATTAATCATTGTTGAGAGATTTCTAAATTGCTCCAATTCATTAGACGCGGTTGGATTACTGTGTCAAATGGTCGTGTTTCAAAGATTCCAATGATTTTATTATCGTTTGATCTTATTTTTGTTTCAGGAAATTTGGTAAATTCGTGAATTGTTTTCCAACGAACAGCCAAATCATGGGAATTCGATTTCATTCCTATTTTTTGTGTTTTAATTTTTATTCTGACTGTATCTTCAAGATTAGAATATTTATGGAAATAAAGAAATTTGGTCTAACATTAAATCAAACTACTCCATTAGCCAAATTAGATTGAATTCCGCCAATGATTGCTTTTATTGAGTTGGAAAATCTTTTATCAAAAATTATTGTCAAAATAGTCGTATATATCCCTTGGCGGAATAAGATTGTTATGGTTACCTGTATTAATCCAATATAAATATATTGAATCTCAGAATATTTTTTTTTTCCATCTTGCAACTTTTTTCTTATCAAAAAAAGGAATATCAATATTTCCTTCTTTTTACCATTTTGCTTGAGTTTCACCACTATATTGTTCAAACACTCTTGCTAAAAAAACTTGAATTTTGAAAGTTTTTAAATTTCTGACACAGCAACTTCTTGCATTTTTTCGAATTTTACTAATTTTTCTTCGGTAAATTTTTTTTCTTCTCCGGTAAAAATTTTTTCTTCTCCGATTAAGAAAATTAAAAATCAGTGATGTTTTTATAAAATATTTATAAATTTATAAAAAAAAAAGTTCATAAATTTATTAATTATTAAAGTTGGTAAATTTTATCATTAATTTAAAATTATTTTTAAAAGGAAAAATCATACTTTGCCCCTGTTTGGTTATTTTCCCATTGACCTTTAATTTTTTTTCTTTTTTAACTTTGACTCTACATGTTTTAATTTTTTTTTTTTAAATTTATTTTTAAAATTAAATTTGATTTAAAATTTGATTAAAAAGAAAGTCATGTAAATTGTCAGATAAAATATATTTAGGTTAGATGGATTCAAAAATCTTAAAAAAAAAAAAAAAAAAAAAAAACCTTGATTATTAAAAAGATTACTAAAATAAAAAATTTAAAAACTGAAAAATTATTCTTAAAAACTGTTCACCATAGTGTCACCTTCCGCGTCTCTTTGGTCTCTCTCACGAAACGTGACCAACATGAAAATCAAAAAGCAGGGTGTCAGCATATGGGGCTTCTTTTTTTTCTTTTTTTTTCTCTCTCTGTTTATTAAGTTAAAATTTAATAATTTAAATGAAAAAATCAAAAGCATTTTCACTGAGTTTTTAAAAATTATTATTTTCTAACTTATAAACAAAAATTATACTAAATAATATAACACAAACTCTTAAAAGGGTTTTTTTTTTTTTTAAGATCCTTAGTATTAAGATTTTATAGCATAAAAGACATTTAATATTTTCATAATGTTTAAGATCCCTCAACATCGATCCAGAGAAAATTCGATCCAGAAAATTTCTCTGGACAAATCACAGAGAGAATTCCAAATTTCTGTGGACGCATCATAGAGAAAACTCCAAATTTCTCTGGACAACGATGAGAGCTAGTGTTTTGCTTCAGAGAAAATTGGGTTGGTTTAGAGAAATTCTCTGGTTTGGACTGAATTTTCTCTGGGTTGAACTAGTGCTCTACTTCAGAGAAAATTGGGTTGGTTCAAAGAAATTCTCTGGGTTGAACTAGTGCTCTGCTTCAGAGAAAATTGGATTGGTCCAGAGAAATTCTCTTGTTTCTAGTGCTCTACTTCAGAGAAAATTTGGGTGGTCCAAAGAAATTCTCTGGTTTGGATTGAATTTTCTCCAGACCAAACCAAAGAGAAATTTTCTTTGATTCAAATATAAAAAAGTTGTTCAAGCTCAAATCTTATTGGATTCTCAAATGCTCATAGAAATCATAAACAATGAGATTGAGTTTACATGGGATAAAGGAAATTTCTCTGGACTTTCTACCTTCTCTCTCTACAACCCCCTTCTGCTAGACTCTCTGGAACACTCCAAAGAAATTTGAAAATTTCTCTATAACCTCCTTCACTTGTGAATGTGTTTCGTCTCCGAGAAATCGTAGGAAAATTACTGAAATTTTTTAGATTCAGTGCTGTATTTTGGTTGTAAGTGGCCGTACTGATGTTTCAAATTTCCATTTACTCTTGCAATTTCACACCAATCAACAGAGTATGGATGATAGCTCGCCGGAGCCACAGAGGCTGACGTCGAAGTCTGATTGTGTAGAGACGAGGAGGAAGACAATGGAGGACAAAGCGGTCTGCGGCAGAAACGAGCATGGCCGGTCCGGTTCAAAACTGAAATGACTTTTTTGAACTTGGAAACAATGAAATCAATGAGTTTTTTATAATCCAACTGATTCAAAGAAGGTTATTGTTGTTGTTGCCTTTGCTGAGACTGATGAGAAATTATACGAATCAGATGTTCCATGCTTTTCAATCCAGCTGAAGCCGTCTCATATCCTGTCATCTGTTCATCCATCTTCGGAAACCACAACAGCTCTACCGCCATTAAAGCTATATATATGTTTGTGTATGTATTCTAGAGAGAGAGAGAAGTGGAAAGCTAGGTTTGATTTCAGTCAAATTTCTCTGTGATATATAGGTATGGGAGTTAAGGGACCTTAGACATTATAAATTAATATTGTGGATCTCTTCCATTACTAAAAATGGGAGAGGGATTTTAGACTAATTTTTCTTAAAAAAAATTAAATGACTTAAATAAATTACACCAAACAACAATATCAACTTCCATCACTTTTCCATCTCCACTATCTCCTTTCGATTGTTTTCCTCACAAAATCCACAAACTCATCACTGATTTTTCTTTGTACTAATTAATGTTTCTTTGGCTTTTATTATGGACAACGTTGTTACAATACAGCTGTTGTTTTTTTGTTTAGTACATTATTTTCTAAAATCGATCAAAAAAAGCTTTCAAAATTTGATTAAACAGTTGACACAATCTAATTCCATAAACAGCTGACTAGGGGTGTAATTTTGGCCCGCGGTCCGTGGCCGGCCCGAAGCCCACCCGCGGCCCGAAAGTGGGCTCTGCCCCATTAAGGCCCAAGCCTAAGTCTAACCCGAGATCTTGGGCCAGGGCCTGGGCCATCGTTTTGAAGCCCGGCCCGGCTCATGGGCTCAGCCCGCTCAAGGCCCACTCAAAAGCTCGGCTGCCGGCTAGGCCCGCCCGATGCCCAGTGTTATTTTTAATCGAAAATAATAAAATTTTGGTGAAAAAAAAATAATAATAAAATTGTTTAGGCCCGCCTAAGCCTAGGGGCTTGGCCTGAGGCCCGGCACACTGGCCCACCTAAAGTCTGAATACCTCTGGGCCTGAGCCTGGGCCTAGTTTTCTGGCCCGTGGGCCGGCCCGGTCCGATTTTTTGGCAAGAGCCTGCAAAGCCCGACATGGGTCCAGCTCAAGCCCGAATGGGCTGGGCCGGCCAAAATTACACCCCTACAACTGACACAATCTAATTCCATAATCAAATACATAGTGATATTTTAAAGAAAAATATCAAATCAGTGACATTTTTAAAAAACAATTAAACATTAGTGATATATTTTATAAATATTAATAATTAAAATTATAAAATTTTAATGCATATATAATTATTTTTTGAAAGTTACATTGGGGCTTAATTGCCCCATATTTTTATTGGTGTAAAAATTGTACAATTTGCTCCAATTAACTTTGTTCGATTTCATTTTCAAAAATTCTGAAGAAAAAAAAAAAAAAAAAAAAAAAAGGAAGTAGTTTCAAAAAATAAATACTAAAATATTTTTTTTAATTTTTTAAAAATTATTTCTTCACCAAAATGATAAAATTATGTGAAAAATAAGGAAATTATATATATATATATATATTTTACATCAAATTAATGTGTAGTTGTTTTGAAAATTTTCAGAAAGTGATTCTAAAAACAAAACCAATCTAAAAACGCATATTGTAGATTATAAAAAAATAAAAAAATAAAGAAACAAGGGCCTAAATCATCAATAATGAGTTCTTTAATAAACAGTTTAAAATGCGTTAATTTAAAAACGATGTAAATGTGCAATCATGCATGGTTATTCTAATTTATGCTATCTTTGGTTTTATTTCAAAAAACAAGGGCCTACCATTATATATAATTTTCTTAAACGCATTATAATTTGATCTAAAATCCTTTAAATATCTTATTCGTTAAGAGAAAAAAATTTAAAAACTTTTTGAAAATATTCTGACCCTAAAATCATTATCTACGTGATCATGTGATTAAAATGATTTAAAGTTACTAATTTTTGGTATATAAGATTTTTATTTTATCAAAATATTATTCTCCGTGGCTAAATTGCTGATAATACATAAGTACATAAGTCATGACTGCTTCATAGCCGTGCCCTAATTTATGCTATGTTTGGTTTCGTTTTGAAATTTATTTTGTGATTTATTTTTGTTGAGAAATTTAAAAAGAAATTTGGTGAAATAAAATTAGAGGGACGGCTTCTCTCTAGTTTGCAAATTTGGGTTAGACCATCCAATCGTTATAACATCTTTTTTGTTCAAATTCAATAGTTTAAATCGTTCATATTTTAAAATTCATAAGGTAAATTATTCATAGAAAAAAATTAAATTGATCAAATGATGATAACCATATGTTCAGAATAGTTTGTATACAAAAAAATGGATGATAACTATGATTTTAAGTATAACCATTCATATTTTTTAACATACAAACATGAGGTTATCATTATTCAATCAACTTAATTTTTAGCACGAATGATTTATTCAGTATATTCTGAAATATAATGGCTCACGTTATCAAAATGAAACTCAAAAGTAAACCCATTGGAAGGCGTGAATGGTCCAGTTCAGATTGATCACAGGAGCCATCCTCTAAAATGAAATTCTAAAAAATCTCATGATTTTATATCATTTTCAATTTAGTTTTGATGTTTTTTTTCTGCCAAATTTAGTTTTAGCATGTTCTGGCTGGAAAATGTTGACTTTTAAGGCCTTCAAAATTGACCATCGAAATTCTAGGGGGGCGAGGGCAATGCACATGGCTGTGGTGGCATCCAATAACAAAAGGATAAAACATGTGGTAAGAAAATGGCCCCATTGATTCAACATATATACATATAATATAAACAATATTTTTAAAAAAATAAATGAAAGTATAAAAAAGAAAAAAAAAAAAGAAAAAAAAAAAGGAAAGATTCAAAGGAAAATGCAAAGTGGGATTCCCTCACCTCACCTTGTCCACTTTTCATTTTTTTATTGCTATATATTATCAAAGTTTGTGAAAAAAATTACCTAAAAAATGAGATTAATGATATATATTTAAGTTTGTAAAAAATAAGTATATCCAAAATAATTATTTTTCATAGATGCACTAATATTTCCGGGATATATTGAATTTTTTCATTAAATTGTTTTACTATACGTTACAATAAAATAATTAAGGACTAGCATATCCTGTTAATTTTATCTTCTTGTGATAATTTAACGGTTTAAATTTAAATTTAAATTTAAAACAAGATCATAGTTTTGAAATATGTAGTTAAAATGAAAACACATGATTAAAAATATATTGTTTTAATTTTAAAGTTGGGTCATTGGATTATGTTTTGTGCACAAGTCTTCCCATTAAAATTTACTACCCGCCCCCTTAAACAATATACCGAAATAATAATTAAAATGTAATTCAGTACACAAGGTTTTCACGCTGTAAGTGGTGGGTTTTGTTTTTGACGAATAGGGAGATAAGGATTTGTCTGAAAAATGCTATAAAAAATATTGTTTAATAAAATGTATTTTTATATATATTTTTTAATCTTTAATATCCTCAGGCTCTTGTGCCGCGGATCCTTTAATTACAAGCAATGTTAGAAATACCAAAAAAAAAAATTAACACAACACTCATTTGAGTGAAGGACTCACACGACTCACGCTTAGGTGAGTATTTGATATATTTGATAAAAACCGTGCAAGTCACCGGCTGGGATTGCAATTTTGAGAAAATCTTGAAAATACAAAATGTGTTGACGAGGTAAGTCAACTCAGTTGAGCTGCACCGTGGAGGGGATGTAGGTCTTTTAAAAGACCAACCACCTGTTGCATTGTGGGTCTTTTCCCAGGTGTCTCCGCAGTACACAAGTACCCAACTCGGAGGCACTCCACCATCTCACTCACTGAGTCACCACCGCTGAGTCTCAACCTCTCATCCAAAGCACTCACTCCGCGTCCCTCCTTCACCAACCTCCTCACCAACCCAACCATCTCGTCCGACCCAGGTTTACCGGTCAACAACTCCATCAGCACCGCACCAAAACCATACACGTCGGACTCAGTGGACCCACCAACTTGGTCTTGACTCAATCCGAAATTGGTGATTCGCGGCTCAAGGTCGTCGGCAAGTAAGATGTTGGAGGCCACCAAGTGGCCGTGAACCACCGGCTTTGACCGAGCGTGGTGGAGGTAAGCGAGTCCACGGGCAATGCCTACGGCAATGCGGTGGCGCGTGCGCCATTCCATCTTTTCGAGTGAAGATATGTGGGACCCACTATCTTCGATGTTGTGATGCTGCCATGTGTCAGTGCTCCAATCCTCCACGTTGGGGGCCATAGTTGGGAGCTCGTGAAGCCATTGGTGCAAGTCACCATTGGCCATGAACTCGTACAATACTAGCTTCTCTTTACCTGTACAATGCACATTTACATTGGCATCAAATTCTTTCAATTATCTCGAATTTGTGAAGAAAAATAAATAGAAAAAGTAAATGTAATAAAAACTATATATATATTTAAGTTGGGTTAGAAAAAACAACAGTGATTTAGATCCCTTCAAACTTCAATCCCCACCACCTCCACACACACGTGGCGGGTGGTAATTGAAGGAGAAGAAAAAAAAAAAAAAAAAAAAAAAAAAAAGTGACCAATCAAAAAAGAAAGAGAGTCAAAAGGGATTGGAAGGGGAAAAGGGTCCCAATCTTTATTGTCAAAAAAATCTATTTTTTTATCCTATGTATTACTAATCATATTTTTCACTCATTTTACATTTTACATGATATGTATAATACGAATAGTGGATTGAATTCTTTTAGGTAAAACTAAAATCATCTCCATTACATATCATACTTCCATACTAAAAAGAACAACACTAAATCAACAACAACAAAAATGTACACAATGTTGTGACACTCTTTATAGTTCTATCATTTTAAATGTAAAAATCCAATTGCTTGTGCTCATAATTTATTAAAAAAAAAAAAATGTCATACTTACACTGTATAATTTTTCATAACTTTTACAGCAATTTTATATGTGAACATTTATTTTATTTTATTTTATTTTTTTTTCACTATACAAAGATAGTAAACTCACAGGACCCACTAATATTAGTGGAAAGAAAATTTTCATATTTATAAAATTACAATTGTATTTGTCTATCATTTTGTTAAAGGGCTAGGCTTGTCTCTAGCCGACACCATGGACTTTCAATTCAGTCTCCTCTTAGGAGTTGTTGAGTATAGTTTATTTGAACTACTTATAATATATTTTTTTTTATTTATTGTAGAAGTCTGTGGTACAAGCTTTTTAGGTAAAAATATTTTAAATATACTAAAAGAATTAATACTCAAAAACCAGCTAGGAGATGGTTTTGACTTTTAATTTTAAATTATTAACTTTTAATCTAAAATAAGTTAACAAACAACACTTTAGAGCATTTTCAATAGAACTCTCAAAACACTTGTCAAAGTTATAATTTAGCAATAGTGATAAAAAGTGAGTCTGTAATGGTTTGTTATTTTACTTGTCAAAGATGGCATATGCCATATCTGTTCTCAAATTTAGCAAATAAAATAGCAACTGCCAAATATGTCACATTAGCAAATATGAACATTTTTGTGGCTCCAAATTTAATTAAAAAAACAAAATTAAAACAATAGAAAACCAAGTAATTTTTCAAATTGAATTATATTTAATTTTTTTCTTCTAATTTTTCAATTTTTTTTCATTTTTTATATTTGTCTAGTTGGGAATAATATAAATATATAATTTTTTTTACAAATAGTTAAAAAAAGGTCATAAAAGACAAAAAATAAACAAAAATAAAATCACAAAAAAACTTATATCCAAATAACACCTACAAACTATGAGAGAAAATTGGTTGAAAATTGCAAAAATAGTAAATGACCATTGGAGCACCATTACTATAATTTGGCAAAATAACATTATTCATTACCAAATTATAACAATAGTAATAATATTATAGCAATAACCATTGAAGATGCTCTTAGCCTTCGTTTAACAATGACTTTTTTAGTTGACTTTTTTGACTTTTTTAACCTGAGACTTTTTTATTCGTTTGGTATTCTTGATTGACTTTTTTTTACTTTTTAGCTTTGGAATAATGGATTTTTTTAATCTTTTTGTGATTTTTAACTTTTTGTAATTTTTTGACTTTTTTTTAATTTTTTTGTGATTATTTAGCCAAAAATAAAAACCAAACAGCACCTAAGGGTTGGTTCGGCAAGGGTTCATTGGGCTTTTCTGACTCAATGAGCCACAAAAGACAGAATAGACTCATGAGTCATAATGGACAAAACATTCCATCTAACCCCATAATCATTACACTCTTCTTTCACAAAAAAGTCAAAAAAATCAAAAAATCAAAAACTTTTTTCAAATCAAGCTTTTGAATCTCATATAACTAAAAAAGTCAAAAAATTAAAAAATCAACCTACTTCCCAAACGGATTAGTCTATTTTGTTCACAAGGCTGGACTTGCCTCTAGCAGCCGCAATGGACTTTTCTTTTTTTTTTTTTTTTTTGAGAGGACGCAATGGACTTAATCAGTCTAGTCTAGTCGTAGTCTGTGTGTGGGGATAAATTTAATTCAAAGCCGAATGATTTATTTTTAAAAATATATATATATAATAACATTATATGACAGTAATTATCAAATTAATTCAATTTAATTTTTATAAATAATTTACCAATAAAAATATTAAAAATTAATAAATTAAATCACCAGAAGTCAATCCATGGTGGGTCCATTGACCCGAACCAAACAGTTCAGGCACTCGAGAAGAGAAAGCCGGATTGATCAAGTAGCTGACTACTTTGAAAACCATGGCTACAACAACCAAGAAGATTGATTATTATTTTAATAAAATGGCAGCCCTAATAAGTCTGACCAGGGGACTATGTGTTGTGTGATGAAAGGCACAGCACAGTGCTCTGAGGGTTCGTGGGTTTTTTTTTTAAGTTCATGGTTTCGAATCATTTATATTAAATAATTTAATTTATATTTTTGTTATTGTGAATTTTAATTTTTTAAAAAATTTAAATTCACTTTTCAAACAAAATCTATATTTTTTTTTACCAATCACAATCTTTCCCAGGCATTACGTCACAGTGCCACTAACCAATAACTTCCCCAGATTAGATGAGATTTACGTGACAAAACATTGATACGGACTACGAGAACTCTGATCATCACCATTGAATCACGTGAACCCCAATTTAATGCAAGAGGTCAAAGCACTCCAAATCAAAACCCAAAACAAAATTTACGAAAGTACAATACCTGCAATGCAGTACCCAGAAATAGGCAACAAGTTGGGATGCCTAACGCTAGCCAAGTCTTCAAACACTGCCACAGCTTCATCACAATCAACGGTTCTGATCTTCTCCAGCACCTTGATCGCCACGTGGAGCTCACCCGGCAGCACAGCCCTGTACACTGGCCCACACCTCCCTCCAACCAACAATGATTCTTTGCCGAAGTGTGACGTGGCGGCAATCAGGTCCTTGAAAGTGAGGTTCATCAATGGCTTCTCAAACATCACCACCGGTGCTGATGATGGTTCTCTGAGGTCTACAACCCATGATGATCCTGACTCGGTTTCGAAACTGAACGGTCCTGATTTGTCCGTCTTGTAAGGTATTTGAATGGGTAGAGAGATTAACCATTTGTTCTTCATTCTAGCCTTCTCTCTCTTCCTGTACATGCAGTACATAGCCACAACAGCAGCCAAAACAATACTTGATGATGAAACTGACAAGGCCAAGATCAGAGCTCTGTTTTTTGATGATTTGGGTCTCTGTTTCTTGATGGGTTTGTGATTTTTGGGTGTTTTGTTAGGTGGGTTTGTGTTGAAATTGAAATCACCAGCATGAACAAAAGCAGAGTTTCCAAATCTTTGAACCATGTTTGGACTCACTTGACCATTGAAACTGTTGAATGAGAGATTCAAGAATTTGAGGCCAAACAAAGGAGGAAAATCAGAGGGGAAAAAACCAGTCATTTTGTTGTTTGACAAATCCAAGTGATTCAATGAGTGAAGAACCGAAATGGGTTTTGAATTTCCTTCGATTTGGCAGCTTGAGATGTCAAGATATTGAAGATTGGTTAGATTACTGAACCCAAAAGGCAAGACTTTAAGATCATTGTGAGAGAGGTCAAGAACAGAGAGGTTAGGGAAAGCAGAGAGGTTAGCCAAGTTGGTGAACCTATTGGATGACAAATTGAGCACCTGGGTTGACCAAGATGGGACCATATCTGAAGTAGGTTCGAACTCGATCGACCCTCCAAACCTGTTCTTAGCTAGATTGACGTGAGTGAGAGTCTTGATGAACCAGAACCAGCCTGGAACAGAGCCTTGGAGAGAGTTGTTGGAGAGGTCAATTGAATTCAAGTGAGAGAGGCTTCTGAGGAAGTTCCATGAGAGAGTGCCAGAGAGGTTTCTTGATGAGAGGTTTATGGATGTGATTGGAGGGTTTGGGCAACTAGTGTTGGGGGGATTGAATAACATAGAGGGATTGAAACCAGAGACTGAGCTGAAAGCTTTGGAGATTAGTCGTTGGTCTGTGGTGTTGCATGAGGATTCTCCAAATGTGAGAAGTGATGTGATGAGGATGAGTATTAGGATGATTTCCATGTTCTGAGTTTGTAGTTTCAACTGATTGGAGTTGTTTTGAATTTCATGTTAGAGAGAGAGAGAGAGAGAGAGAGAGAGAGTTTGAGCTGTGGGCAATTTTTGTGTCAATGATACAGAGAAAAAAGAAAGGAGACGGAAGGAAGAGAGATATACATAGAGGTGTTGGAGCAGTCCAACACTATGGCTGGCATTTTGCTTAATAAAAATACATTAAAAAAACAATTAAATTAAAACATCATATTATAAAAACAGAAAATTATTTAGAATTTTTAAAATGATATGAGATGGTTTAATATAGAATGTTTTTGTTAAAATAAAACATCTACCGAGAATAAATTTATTTATAAAATTGATATTGTCACATATTTTTTTTATGTGAATAAAATTCTCTAAAAGTATAATGTTGAAATATTTTAATATATTTATATATTTTGAGACTTATTACAAGAATGAATAGTTGCAGAGAAAGATTATGGATATTGGGTTGTTTTGAAAAGCAACAATGATAGGTAGTCCGAAAAATCATGGTTTGAATAGCTCGAAACATTCAAAACGACGTTATTTTGACACATTCAAGTCATTCCAGTAACAAAAATTTGGGTCACCAAACATTTTTTTTCGAAAAGTTGGTTAAAAGTTAATTTTTTAATTTTTTTTGACTTTTTTAAAAAAAACGTGTAAAAAAATAAAAAAATGATATGACATAAAATAAGTTAAAAATCAAAAATTGACTTTAACCATATTCCCAAATTGACCCATTGATGAGTAGTTAGTTCTTTAATATATAGAGAGTCCGACATTGATTAAAAAAAGTAGATGAAGATATGTAAATATATTTATGTTATTAGAATGAAAAATGTTACAATGTGCATCTTCAAAAATGTACATATAGTATGGTTTTCATAACTTTTTCACAAAATTTCATAACTGAAACTCAAAATGTCATAACTTTTTTATTACAAAAGTCATAACTTTTTTTAATGAAAAATGTTATAACAAAATCTCAAAGTGTCATAACAAAAATTACAAAATATCATAACATTATCATTTCTAACTTTAGTATGCATATCATAAATTCGCTATTTATAACTTTACTATAAAATGTCATAAAAAAATTATAACTTTCCTATAATATGCATCATTTAAAAGGATCTACATTATAAATTTCTCTTATTAGAATTAAGTATATTTTGTAGAAATTAGATCTAATTCACGAGGGCAAAAGAGCAAGTGGAAGAAATATGAAATATGAAAATTCCTCCTCAATCATACATCCAAGCCTCAACCTTATTAGATTGTATTTCATTTTCTAATATCGATACTGAGAACCTCAACAAGCGTTTTAAGTTCAAAGGCCCCAATGTAAGAAGTTGATGGGCTTATCGTTCTTCAAGAAAAATTACTGGGTGGTGGAGTAAAGCTTTGCAATTATTATCAACTAGTCCATCACTCGTGCTATGCACCAGATAATTATAGATATTTATATTTATTTTAAATTTTTTTAATATATAAATTATATTTTTAAAGAATTTTTATAAAAATGATTTAACAATTTTATCACTAATCATAATGTATGAAAGAAGTTAAAAATGGTACTACAGTAACTATACACGGATTGTATTTATAATTATTTGTATGAAGAAATTTTAAATGCTGATCAGAGGATTGTATCAATTAATACAGGTATGTGGAAAAACATGTGGATTGAAAAAAGTTAATAAAAGTCTTTTTTTTTTTTTTGAGCAGGGGATTTTGACAAAATCAATAAATGCTGAGTTTTTTTTTTTTAATAAAAAATTTTAAAAATTCAGATTGGAATATTGAAACTCCCACAGGCCTTAGGGATTAAAAATCCCCTCTTGCTTAATATATAGTATAGATATAAATAGATATAGATATAGATAATATAATATAGATAGACAAATGTGTTGAAATTTTTAAAGAATTTTGTTTATGTTGGTCTTTAATGCATTAAAGTTTAATTAAGAGAGGGTTTTGACCAAATCTCTCAAAAGGCATGGGGATTGGAAGAAATAAATAAATGCTAAGATTTTTTTTTTTTAAATCAAAAAATTAAAAAATTAAGATTGAGATATTAGAGCTCCTACAAATCTTGGGGGTTAAAAATTCCCTTTTACTTAATATATAGTATATAGATTGGCACATCAGTTGCCATTTTTAGGAGTGTAGTTTGAACAGGTTCAACTCTGACAATTAATTATTCTAAATTTTTTGGAACTTGAATAATGAAACAGTTTTGCAACAGAGCTCTAATTAGAGCTGCTCAAAAGTAGCTTTAATAAGCTGGCACCACATATAATAAAAATAAAAATAAAAACAGTGAGATAAAAGACAAAATATGAGGGAGAAAAAGACAAATTAATGCTCCATTAGAGCTCTCTTTTTAGAGGTCTCACTCATTTCTCATAATAAAATTTTGAATTTGATTGGTCTTCTATTTGTTACTCTCAATATAACCAATTTAAATTCTAACAAGTACTCTTTATGTATTGTTTAATAATAAGAAATGTGTATAAAATATCTCGAAAATATGTAAAATTATTAAAAAGTGTATTGATTTCAATAAAAGTGTATTAAATTTAATTAAAAATGTCTTGTACTTTTTAAATTTTTTATCTTTTACTTGTGTCTTAAAAGCACTTCCTAATGTGAAACTCATTAGATTCCTCTATACTTCAAATTGAAGTGAAGTTTGAAGATATCCTCAACTTAATCGAACCCATCTGAGTTGCATCATAGGCATATTTCAAGTTGTTTTTGAAAATATTAATAAAAAAGTTATGAATTTTATTATATAGATCAATCATTATCAAGTTGAAGCTTTTCAAGCACTAATGAACTTATTTTAACACTATCAGGGTTTTAGACATCAACTTATAGGTATTGTATTAATAGGGGATTTTGAACTCTCAATAATTCCATACATATGTAGTGTGACTATATATAGTTAAATGGCGTGATTTTGAATTATCACCACGATACACAAAAGTGACTCAATTATTAGGCTACTTAGATTGTCACTTAAAGTCTATAAAAAAACTTTAAAAAATTCTTATCGTCGAAAGTCTCAACCTTTTAAAAGCTTAATTAAATAAGATTTTATTTTAATGTTTAATTTAAGATCTCTAAAAATTTTGGGAGGCTACTAATGATAGAGAATAATTGATCAAATCACAATTAAATAAAATAATCATCACATGGTACCTGATTCAATTTACATTATTGAAGCTTATTTTCTTACAACTTTTTGACAAGGGGAGTGAAGATCCATGTGTGATGTCTCGGTGATGAAAAGTATGAACAATGTAGACAAGGAATATTCATCCAAATGAGTCAAGCATAAATTGACAATAATGTCACAGCTAGCAAAGACTCTTGACTCCATTTCAAGTATAATAATCCTAGTCAATGGCCCTTTTAATGGGTGTTTGAAGTTTCAGAGACTTTTCTAGCTCCGTAAGTCGGAACCCTTTTGATTGAATCAATCACACGACTGAATTCAAATCTTGCATAAAAATAAAAATTAAAAAAATTCTATGCAAGCTAGAATTCACTTTCTTACAAATTACAATGTAGTTTCCTCCATTTGGACACAAATCTTGAATAATAAGAAAAATCATTGTAGCCTCTTCCAAGAATATTATATTTATATTCTGTTTCTTTTATAGATTCATAAGAAAGCAAAGAACAAGAGTTAATGAGTAAGTTAATAGCAAACAGAGGGCTAGTCCCTCTCAAAACTAGCTCCAGTCATGTCTTCAATAAGGAAAGTAGTAATTTCAGCTGGAGAGTTGTCAAGAAAAACAACATGCTCATTTTGATCCACTCCCAAGTTGGCTGGGAGGTCAGCAGCTCTGTTTCCCTCACGCAGGGTGTGCTGGAGAGAGCCGTTACTTCTTCTTAGTAGGAACTTGGCATCTTTGATGAGAGCTTTATATGGGGAATTATGCGCTGGACCATGCAGAATTTGGTTGATCGCCTGTTCAGAATCAGATTAAATTTGTACATGTCTAGTTCCTTTCTGGAAGAGTATAGTTAGGCCTCGGTAAATAGCCCAAATCTCTGCCTCTAAGCTGGAGCAATGACCAAGCTTGCCATAGTATCCCCAAACCCAATTACCAATTTCGTCTCGCAGCAATCCCCCATAGCCTGTCTACCCTGGGTCGCCTTTTGAGCATCCATCAGTATTAAGCTTAAGCTTACCTGCAGTTGGGCAACACCAATGGATTAGTTTAGGAATTGCAGGGGATAGGCAGAGAGGAGATAGAAAGGCCTCCTCAATCTCTTGAACATATTGGAAGATGTTCTTAAGATTGAGCTGAAGTGGGTTAGAAAGATTGTCAAAAATCAGTTTGTTTCGGTCTTTCCAAATTTGCCATAGAGTAACAATGAAAACAATGTACCATTTTTTTCCGTAAAAGAGTTTTTTGCTTTCATATTCACAATAACCCATTCAGTCAGAGACAATTTCTAACCATCTTCCCACCAAGTAAGATTCTGGATGTTGATCCAAAATTCTTTAGAGGTTACACAATCTCTAAGCAAATATGCCATGGTTTCACTATGATGGCCACATTTGGGGCAATCAGCAATGGTAGCTAGATGTCTAACCAATCTTAACTGGTTTGTCAACAATCTATCTTTTAAGATCAACCAGAGAAACAATTTCAGCTTTTGTGTGATCTGAATTTTCCAGATCCATTTCCAGTTCCTGTGATCTAACTCAGAATGAGTAATGAATTTAAAAGCAGAGGCAGAAGTAAAGTTACCAGATTCCGAAGGGGCCCAAGCAAGGGTATCAGTGAAGGTAACATATTTGGGCCTGTAAATCTTTAGGATTTCATTGAGGTCTTGTTTGGAAACAAGAGTGGACAAAGTAGTAATGTCCCAATTACCCTCTGCATCTAAAATGGAGTTAACCTTGACTGAGTCATCAACAGGATAGTTGTTATTTTGTTGAGATAAAGGTTGAGAACCACACCACCAATCATTCCAAAGGGATATATTATTCCCATCCCCAACAATCCATTTGATTCCCTTCCTAAGGATGTGCCTAACCTTACAGATACTTCTCCAACAGTGAGAAGAATTTTTCTTCATAGGCCAAGTGAAAAGATTATGATGATTCAGGTACTTGGTGTGGAGAATTTTACACCAAAGTTTAGCTTTATCGCTCAAAATTTTCCATCCAAGTTTGGTTAGGAGGGTGGTATTTTGATCTCTAGCTTTCCTGATACTAAGACCACCCTCAGCCTTGCTTTGACACACATTATCCCAATTAACCAAGTGAACTTTTTTCTGAGTGTCAGAATCACCCCACAAGAAGTTTCTATTAAGTCTGTCAATGTCATCACAGAGTTTTCTAGGGAGTTCCATGGTTTGCATTGTATATGTAGGTATGGCAGAGGTCACAACTTGAATGAGGGTTGCTCTACTAGCTAGGCTAAGGGTTCTAGCTTTCCAACCTGAGAGTTTGGTTTTCATCTTATCTAGGATTTCATTGAACAAGTTTCTAGTGACTCTCTGATGAAGAAGGGGAGGACCAAGATATTTGCCAAGGTTATGGGTGAGGGGAATGCCACTTTGAAAGCTAAAGGCTTTGGCAGAATTTCTAGGAACATTAGAGGAAACAAAGATTTTGGATTTGAGAAGATTAACCTTCTGCCCAGACACATAGCAAAACTCAGAAAGGGTATCCATGATGATATCACAATTTGATGGGGTAGCTTGAGCAAAAAGAATCAAATCATCAGCAAAGAATAGGTGAGATAGGGCTGGGCTATGTCTAGAAGCTTTGAGCCCTTTCCAAGAGCCCTCATGAACCTTACAATGAATCATATTTGATAATCTTTCCATACAGAGAACAAAGAGGTAAGGGGAGAGAGGGTCTCCTTGTCAGAGACTTCTTCTATTCTGAATCCCATCAATGATTTCTCTATTCCACAGGATGGAAGAATGATTGTTGGTAACACAGCTCATTATCAGATCAACCCAAGTATCATTAAGTTTAAATTCCAGAAGAGTGTCTTTGATGAAGGTCCAAGAAAGTCTATCATAGGCTTTCTCTAAATCAATTTTGAAAATCATGCCACCCCTTTTGCCTTTCTTATGCCTTAAAGTATGCAGGATCTCTTGGGTGATGATGATATTATCTGTAGTGTTCCTACCAGGGATGAAACTACTTTGATTATGAGAGATAATGTTGTCCAAGAGAGGTCTAATACGGCCCACAATAATCTTTGTTATAATCTTATAGTTAACATTACACAAGCTAATGGGTCGAAATTGTGTAATAGTTTTAGGACAATCAATTTTGGGTATTAAAACAATAAGAGTTTCATTGACCTTAGGAGGCACAGTTTTATTGTGAAAGCATTGTTTAACAAATTGACAACCAGAATTACCTATAGAGTTCCAGTAAGTCTTATAAAAAATGGCCTGCATGC
Organism: Camellia lanceoleosa; assembly: GCA_025200525.1. Lineage (NCBI taxonomy): Eukaryota > Viridiplantae > Streptophyta > Magnoliopsida > Ericales > Theaceae > Camellia > Camellia lanceoleosa. The sequence continues at coordinate 140,937,588 of CM045765.1, read as the reverse complement.
CATCTTTCCCTGGCGCTTTGAAAGCACCGATGTCTTTAACAGCCCTAAGGATCTCAACATTGGAAATGGGATTAAAGAACCCAGTGTTGTCATCATGAGTAAAATATGTTGAAGCTAAATTATTCCAGTGATCAAGTTGAATAACATCTTCACAATTAAAAAGATTTTGGAAATAATCAAGAATGGCAGCCTTTATCTGATTGGTCTCAGTGAGCCAAATACCAGCAGAGTCTTTGAGAGCATTAATTTTAGTTTTCCTTCTCTTATTAATAGTGGAAATGTGAAAAACTTGGTATTTCTATCCCCAAGAGTGATGTGCTTAGCCCTAGATTTCTGAAACCAAAGAGTTTCTTCTTCAAACAGAGTAGCATTATATTGTTTTAGGAGATCTTGTTCAAGGATATGAAGATTATGAGAAAAGTTATTAGCTAAAGATTTTTGAATGCCCTCTATCCTAGCAAGGAGGTGTCTTTTTCTCTTAAATATATTACCAAAGAGTTCTCTATTCCACACAGTCACTCTACGCGTGAATTCAACAATAAAATCAAGGAGGTTATGATGCATATCAGTCCAAGAAGAGTTAATGATATCAATAAGGGCAGAGTGAGACATCCAGGCAGCCTCAAATCTGAAAGGCCTCTGAGTAGGATTAAGAATATGCATACCTTGGGTGTATACTAGCAGAGGGGAGTGGTCTGAGTAGGTGCGAGGAAGGATCCTCACTGTGGCTTCTGGAAACATGGTTCTCCATTCAGGATTACTCAAGGCTCTATCAAGTCTCTCCATAGTATTAGCCAAACCTTGGCGGTTATTAGTCCATGTCATTTTGGGCCCTATGCTACCCAAATCGATTAAGTTACATTTGTTGATCCTCTCTAAAAACTTCTGGGTTCTTGCAGAGGTTGTGGATGAGGTGAAACTTCGACGTTCTCCTTGGTTTGCATAGTCGTTAAAGTCCCCAGCGACCAACCAAGGTTTAGACATGGTTGCTACCACCTCTTCCAAATTATCCCACAGGTCTCCCTCAAGACAGGGTTTGAACTGGCATAGACGGCAGCAAGGACCCATTCCTCAAAATCTTCTTTATGAATAGTGGCATGAATAGCTTGGGGACTTACCGAAGAGGCTCTTACATTGACATGATTAGTGTCCCAAATGATCCAAATCCCTCCTACTCTACCGACAGGGTCAACGAAGGTTGAGGCTGTGAATCCCAGGCGGTTGAAGAAATTTCCTATAGAGCTAAAAGGCACTTTGGTCTCCATAAGGATGATGATCTCAAGTTTATGAGTGCGGATGATCTCCACAAAATTTCGTTTGAAGTTGTTATTGTCGGCGCTGCGGTAATTCCAAAAAATGAGTTTTAATAAATCCATAGAAAGGTATTGAAGGGGTGAGTCAGTTACCAGATCTTTAACAATGGTGCGAATCCTTCGCCGATCTGCCTCTGCTGACCTTATGGAGGCTAGTTGGATCGAGTGCAGAGGACTCTGGTGTTGAGCTGCCCAGTTTAGGGCGATTGTCATTCGGAGTTGTTCGATCCACCAGACGAAAGCGACTAGGTGAGTTGCTTTGTTTCCTAGTTCTAACAATAGGCTCACAGTGTCCTTTTGATTCCGATGTTCAGTCACCTCCAGGGAGGAGTCCTTCGGGGTCGTGTGATCTGCTTTTTCCATTAATTATTTCACCTGGGTTTGGTGGTTCCCGATCTGGATAAATAGAATTAAGAGGGTTGGGAGCTGGGTTTGAATCTGGTGAGTGGGATAAAGTAGAGGGTGGGTTAACTTCAACCATAGTAGAGTCTTCTGGACTTGGGGTAGTTTCCAATGTATGGATCATGTCAGAGGTGTTCTGTTGAAGTTGATTCGCAGTGATATGTGTTGTCATCTTGGCTTGATCACGAGAAGTGCCCTCTGCTTGCAGTGCAATGGCGTGTGAGATTAAACTTTTCCCCATTTTCTGCCAGACTACTTGCTGATTGCTACGTGTGTCTAGCTCCTTAGCTCTATTTTGCTGAAGCCCTTGTTTATGCTTTCCTTTAGAGTCTGTATTTTGTATTGGACCAGTTAAGGGGCTAGGTTCTCCTTGGACTTTTTCCCCTACATTTTGAGCAGTCTTCCTACCCTTTTGAGCAAATCCAGGTCCAACTTGGCCCACCTCCAAATACCGAAAAGGATTAGTGCTAGTAACTGTGCTAGTGGGATTTTGGGTCCTTTTGTGTTGGGCTGGTCTCTTAGGACGCTTAGTCACTAACATCCATGGGCCAAAATCTACATCTTCCTCGTGATACTGGTGCAAGTGACCGTTATCAATCACAAGTGGATGGTCAAATTTTTCAATACTGGAAACGGCTATATTTTCCACCGCCGGTGGGGCACTGGTGGTTTTGAAATGACATGCCGCCTTACGGTGGTCAATTCTGCCACAGAGAAAGCAGAAAGAGTGCAGAGATTCATATTTAATGTTATAAACCATACCCTCTAATAGGAATTTGGGCTTTAGCGGTTTGCTGAGATCCATCTCTACACAAACTCGAGCAACCTTTCCCCGTGTTGCCATCGCAGTATTCCAATCGATTTTAAGGGGTTTACCGATAGTTTTGGCTATCGCAAAAAGAACTTTTTCTTGGTAATACTCAATCGGAAGCTCAGGAAACCAAACCCAAACTGCGATTGTGCTTTCAAAGGCTTTCGATGGTCTAAAGTTAGGTTCCCAGCGTCTCACAGTGAGGTAATGATCCATGTTAACCCAAGGTCCTCCTGTGAAGACATTAGCACAGTCAGTTTGGTCTGAAAATTTAAATAGGAAGTAGTTGCAACCTAGGTCAATTGCATTAAATTCACCCTCAAAACCCCAGAGATTTCTGACTCTGGAGCAGAGCATTTTGTAGCCAATATTCTTCCCTAGCATTCGGATAATAAAGGCATTTTCCCATGGTTTCCTAATTTGATCCAGAAGCTTCTTGATAAGAGATATTGTGGGGAGGCCCCGCTGCTCTGAAGAAGTTCCTTGTATGGTTGTTTGGCCCTTTGGATCTTCATCATCTTCCTCATCAGATGATAGTATATCCACTCTACTGTCAAAGATGTAATCGTTGTTATGGACAAAAGTTAGGGCTTCTTTGAAGGACTTAGAAGGGGCAGAACCCATATCTGGGTGTCTTTGTTCTCCAAGATCATCCTTGGGAAGTTTTGTTTCCATATCGGTCACTTTGCCTTCGTTACCTTCCGTGATAAAATCTGAGCTTTTGATTTTTTTTGTGTTTCTGATCAGATGATCTTCTTCTTCGGAAGATTTTTCTTGAGTTAGTGATTCACGGTGAACAGCATAATGGATTGGGGTGGCATCGGAATTGATGCTTGCATGTTGGTCCATGAGAAGCTAGAGAGAGTGATAAATCTCTGTTGTTGTCTCTCTTTCTCTTTCTCTTTCTCTTTATATTCTGTTTCAATACAATTTATACGTCGAAAGACAGATCCCACTATAATACTAGTTATAACGCCTCTATTTCAAATAGTCAAACAGTAATGATATATTTATCACTCATATTTTCAAAAAAAATGGTAAATGGTAATGATATTATTATTATTATTATTATTATTGTTGTTGTTGTTGTTGTTGTTGTTGTTGTTGTAATAAGAAATGTAACCTCATGTGTATATATATAACGTATTGCTTTTTTTGGCAAATTACAAAAAAAAATAAATAAATAACCTCAGAATTTAGCGTATTTTTCACATGAAACCCCAACATTTTAATTTTAACAATTTAAACTCTAAAATTTTTAACTGTGTTCTAATGTTGACCCTCCATCTGTTTTCGTTAATTTTTTACACTTAGTTGATACACTTGTCACTTTTTAATTCGTCAATAATTATTATAATTATTTTATTTCTAAATTCTTATTTTTTTCTATCAGATATCTCTCTTTCTCTGTTCTTTCTCTCTCTAGTCTCTTTCCATCTTTATACTCTCTCTCTCTACAAATCCATTTCTAACCTATACATACACACACATTACATATATATATATATATATTCACTCTTCGTTTTGTCCATTTTTGTCCAACAATGCCTTCACGCCCACCACCACTACCATTCCCAGATTTTTTGACGTCGCAACCGTCGGAACCACCCACCGACCTCCTTCCACATAACCCACATCCCCATTTCAACCTCATCCCACCCATCATCGCCGGAGCCCTTACCATTGCATGTCTCTTCTTCCTCGCCATTCTCTCCCGGAAACGCACAGCACCAGCAGATAAAAAAGAGAGACCCAACGATGAATGGATAGCCACGCCGAGCTCGGTAGAAGATGGTGGTGGTGGAACAATGAAGGGTATTGCTCAAATCCATCGCCCTCCATCCTCAGATCTATCGCTGGCCTCACCGTTTCACTCGAATTCGTTACTCTTACATCTCCATTTCTTTAGATCTGTCACCTTTCTCCACTATCTCTCTCAGATCCGTCGTCGCATCTACTATTTCTTTTCTAAGATTTGTTCAATCTCGTCACCATATTACAACCTGTTGTGAAAGTGTAATCTTCACTCATAAAATAGTTAGAAAGAAAAAGAAAGAGAAAGATGATCGGAAAAAAAAAAGTAATTTAGAAATAAAAAAAATTATAATAATTATGAACGAATCAAAAAATGACAAGTGTATTAAATAAGTGTAAAAAATTAACAAAAACAAACGGAAACAGATGAAGGGTCAATATTGGGACATGGTTAAAAATTCAAGATTTAAATTGTTAAAATTAAAATGTTGAGATTTAATGTGAAAAACACGATAAACCCTAAAAAAAATTTTATAATTTGCCCTACCTTTTTTCTAGGCACATTATTTGTAATATCAAGTATTACATATGTGCCATACATGTGAAAAGACATTATATTAATAAGATAGGGTATTTATATGTTATATTTTTAAATTGTAAAAGCATTATATTAACTCAGTTTCTCAATGTTGATATTATGGATTCGAACTTGAAAACAACTACTTTTTTTTATATATATATATACAAATAATGCCAAAAAGACTACTTTGTATGTCAATTTCCAACCACACTGCCAAATTAGTACTTAGCTACACTGCCAAATTAGTACTTAGCTGGAGAGCACTAGCAAAATAGATTAATCCCGAACAACCTGCAACAGAAAGAAGAGATTCCGGTGGTGGTTCGTCCACTCAGGGACACTTCAATGATCAAATCAGTTATCTCTCAAAGATAGCAAAAGAGCTTAACTCACTATTTAGAATATAAATTGCGTACCTTAAACCCATGGGGGTGCCTCCCTTTTATAGACAATACAATCCTAGTCCCAATAGAAGCCTAACTCTATTGGACTTAGGATTATTGCTAATCTTGGACTCCCAGTAGGATTGGGATAAACTTTCTAAGAGTCTTATCCTTACCCAAACTGAAGTCTCATTCAATCCAGGACTCTTGTCTTTTATCTGCTTATCCTGAACTCCGATATCTTCAGAGATAACCTCGGCCTATCCGAGATAACCTCGGCGTCAAGACCAAGACACGTGGCATTTCGGCTGACACTTCAGCGTCACCTTGGCCACGTGTTGACACTCAAAAATTATGTCCCCATAACTATCCTTCTAAATCTCAGTCAATTTAAGTATACTTTTTATTTTCTAATTAATAGGGCTTGAAGTACAAACAATTTAATGTTAAGACAGGCACAATAAGGTGGCTCAAGATTTCTAGTCTCACGATAGCCCTGTTTGGGACCTAAGTTTGGAGTTAAAATAATCTCAAACACTAAAAAAATCAAATACTCTTAGACAGTAGCCTAAGTCACTGATCTATATTTAAAAAATAAAAATAAAATAAAATAACCTAAGCCACTGTCACGTTGATATCCTATCTCACAGGTAGTAAATGACAATTCTCTCTTTAGGCCAATTTTGAAAAAAGTGAGATTGGGGACAAATTTTTCATTTCATCCTTAAATATCATTTCAAACACATTGTTCAATACAACAATCAATCAAAAAAATTAACCCAACTTCTCAAACACAAAAGTTAAAATAGCCAAATAATTAAAAAGTCAAAAAATTAGCCACTTCCAAACGAGGCCACTATTTTGTGACCTAAAAGAGTATGTAATTAATCTAGCACCAAAATACCAATTTAGTCAAAAAGTGCATATGAACAATTACAAATGGTAAGATCATAAAATAGCCCTACAATGTTGTTCCTTTGCTCTAAACTACTAAAAAATAAAATTAATAGTCCTAATAATGACAAATGTTAGATTACAGTTGAACCCACTCTCTTACATCATGGCCCTAATTCGGTGGATTTGAAAGTTAATAGGCGACTTAATTTTACATCTCTAATTAACCTACCTCATCGTCGCGGGTTCTTCACCTTTTTATTTCTTTGTTTTTTCTTTTGTTGTCGAATAAAATATGTTCGAATTTGTTTAGAGGGTGAGTTAATGGGTGGCTAATGACTTCACCTAATCCCACATCAATCCAAAACCAAAATTCCAAATGGAATGACAGCTAAAATTTTGGTTTATAAGTAATGCTAACTAACTCCCTACTCATCTCCTTAAAGTTGATTTTACAATGTGAGTCACTATAAAAAATAATAATAATAATAATAATATAATAAAATAAAATAAAATAGCCGATTTAATTGAAAAACAACTAAAGACTAAAATTAAATGAAAGTTTTAAAATGTCCACTGAAGACTAAAAAAGTCAATTTAATTTGGGAAAAAAAATTAAAGTTTTTTTTTTTTTTTTTTTTAAATCTTTAGTGAAATTTTTTTTTTTTTAATTCATTCAAAATTTTATTTTTTGCAGTCTTTTAGACTAAGGCTCCCCAAAATTTAAATATATATATATATAAGAAAGAATTTTCATAGCTATATACCAATCTAAACTTTATGTAATGGCATTTTGAGCGGTATTATTCATACATTTTAAAATGACTTCACATTTAAAAAAATTGATCATTTGATTGCAAAATTGAGGATTGACAGCAGAATAAAATTCAGAATTTCACACTTACCTGCAAAATCCACAATTATGTATATTTATATAATATTAAATCCATTTCTTCTCTCCAAAAAATTAAAAAATACCCCACTAGTAGTTTTCTTTTGGTTTAAGTATTGGCTTGTGTTAGAGAATGTAGTAGTTGGATTTTTTTAGTAGGCAGGTGGACAATTTGGTGTTAGGTATAAAATTCAAAATTGGTTGGAAAATGATAGAATTTATTTTTATTTTTGAATTTGTGCCCACTTAAAGGTGGTTAGAAATAGATTTAGATGACTTGCCCCATTAAAGAAAAGACATGTAAGTGGAAGGTAGAAGAAACTGTTGTGAAAGGCATTTTTTTTATAAAACAATATTATAAGACTTTGCATATATGTGTCAAGGCTAAATCATGTGGTATTTATCAAATTAATTAATTAAGGAAAAAACAAAAAAATGTGTCAAACTGCCATTTTTTTGATTTTCGGGGCTCAATTCGAGCTCTCTAGCACCGCTCTTTATGAAATTAATTAATTAAGGAAAAAACAAAAAATGTGTCAAACTCATTATAGCATAGTAGTGAAGTACCAGCATCACCATTAAAACAAAGTGGTAATTATTCAATTCTTATTTCCATTAATGATATTTGTCATGAATGAGATAAATTTAACTAATTTTTCTTTTTCATTTTATATAGATTTGTACAACAAATATATATATATATATATATATGCTATAAGTACGATTCACCATATTTAATAAAATAAAAACAATAAATCCTACATAGCCACAGTGTTTTATATTTGTTGTATGAATCCATGTAAAAAGTAAAAAAGAAACATAAAATTCTGTGATACATAGCAATATAAAGAAAAAGTGCTTAAGATGCACTCAACTAATGCCTTTTGAATTGTACTTTGACTTAAAAACTGAACTAGTTTCAAAATATATTTAAGTTTCACTTAAAAACATAACTAATAATACTAAAAATCTAGAAAAAATATTTAGAAAATATATCTATAAACCACAATCATATTAAATGAGACTCACATCATACCAATTTTAAATCTACACTATAGAACTCATTTTTAGATCAATTTCAGAATATATTTTTGGTGATCCATAGGATTTCTCAAATAGGTTGATCCCTTTTAGGACCTTTATAGCATCATTTTTAAAATTATAATAAATAATTTTTAAAAAAAACTTTTCATGGGCTTTTAGAAATGGCAATGGGCGGGCGGATCACAGATCCCCGATGGTAGAATTTTTCCGCCCGATCCTCGACGATCCCTCAGGTTAAAATTCACCAAAATATAAAAACAAAACAAACAAACATATAGATTCAATAACAAAGATTCAACATATATATTCATCAACAACAACAACAATTATCATCATTATCATCAACAACAACACAACTCTGAGCTCAAATGTATATTCAACAAAATAGATCTGCGCTCTGAGTTCAAATGTATATTCAACAGCTCTGACCTCAAATACATATTCAACACCAGAGTTAACATATATATTCAATAGTTCGGACAGATCTGAGCCTAAATGTAAAAAATAAAATATAAAAAATCTAACACATTGAAAAAGAGAGAGAGACCATTTAACTCGATGATGATTGATGGAGAGGAGGAACGACGACGATGGGAAGATGGGAGGAGGACAGCGGCGATCGATGAGAGTGGGAGGAAGAGAACAAGATGGAGGAGGAGGAGATCGATGGAGGGACAAGAGAGCGCCACGCCGAGAGAGAGAGAGAGAGAGAGGGGCTGAGATTATGAGAGAGAGACAAAATGCATGTGATGAAAGGCAGAGTCAAACATAGGAGTATATATATAGGGGGAATATTCGGGGAATATTTGGGGAGTTATGCGAGGCTAATTCGGGGCTGGGGCTGAGCTGGGGAACCTATCCCCGTCCCCAGCCCAAAAACAGTCAGGGATTTAATTTTTAATACCATCCCCGGCCCTATGGGGATAATTTTCTGAAAAAACCCATTCTAATCGGGATCAGGTCCCCGTCGGGCCGGGTTCAAATTGCCATCCCTACTTTTAGCATGGCACCATTCAGTGCCAACATAGTTTCGACTCAGCTATAGATAATGTCAGTCATTTGGTCACTTGAAATAATTTCTAGCCTTCGTTTGCCATGTGAGTTAATTTAATTTTTGATTAAATTAGTTATAAAAAGACAAAATAGATTAAAAAATCCATAAAATAAAATATCACGTCTAAATCATAATCATTTTATTTTTTCTCTTATAAAAATCAAAAGAGCCAAAAAAACCAATCCAAACAAACTTTTTAATCTTTTTAGCCCCAGGCTAAAGTTAAAAAGCCAACTCACTAAACGTTAGTAAATTATGATTGCTTGTCTCAGGTCCAAATTCAAACATGTATATTACCAATATGAAATAAATTTATAATTCAAACTCAAATTGAATTTTTAGTTTTTGGGTCTGCAGTATTCGGCCCACTTATGAGGGCTTTTTCAGGCCCATTAGAAAATTGGATATGGACATGCCCGCCAATTGATAGCGCAACTCAAAAAAAAATTAATTTTAATTTAAATTTTTTCTTTTGAAAAATTACTCATGGAATCCACAAGATCAGAGCATGCCAATGTCAATATTCTTAAGCCAAAAATGGAATAGAATATTATTTTATTTTATTTTGTTTTGTTTTATTTTATTTTATTTTTTGGATCAGACGATGTTTCAAGTTCCTCCCAAACTACTAACTTACTAACATCTTAGCTTGTGAAAAAAAAAAATTTAAATAAAACTAATTTTTATTTCTTATGTGTGAACTTCATTAGAGGATAACCACACTAGGCTAGCATTTAGGTCTTGTTTGGATTTTTAGAAAAGATTTTATGGGCATTTTGTTGACTAACATTCAAAAATTTTACTCTTTCTAAATAAGCATTTAGTGTGGGCTTTAGATTATTATTATTATTCACCTAAAACCAAAATTAAAAATAATAAAACTCAAAAGATAAATAATAAAGTCAATAAAAAAGACTGTCCAAACAAGAATTACCTTTCAATCTATGAAATAGAAGGAGAGTTATGTCAGGAATCCCAAATAATTTATTAAATTGTTTATCAAATCTCTCACTAAACACCTATAGATTTGTGTGATCTCATATCCATATAAAACATTTGATAAAAAAATTGATAAATTATTTAGGTTCATAGCATTTTTCATGGAAATATGTTAAGAAGCCCCATGAGCACGTAACAATAACACTGACCGAATTCATTGGCAATTGATTGTGTCTCCGTTCAATAATATTCAATAATTCTTTTTTATTATTTTTTTTTTGTTTGAGTGTGCATACAATCAACATAAAATTTCGTACAATAATCACTATGCTTAGTTTCACTTTTCAAAAAATATTTTTCAAAAAATTTTACTTTCTTATTTTTCGGATTTTTTTGTTAAAAAATTGTGAAGAAAACCTTTTAAAAATTCACTAAATATCCAAAATATAAAAAAAATACGAGAATTCAGTATATTTTTTTATATTTTTATGTATTTATTAATTTTTTAAAATATTTTTTCACAAATTTTTTACTTTTTAGATACATGTAAGTAAGATGCATCTAAAAAGTAAAAAAAATGTTTAAAATTTAAAAAATATTCACAAAAAACAAAAAAAAAACACGAAAACCAAAAAGCTTAATTTTCAAAAAACTTAATTCAAAAAATTCAAACCAAACAATACTCTTTTTTTCTTAAAATATTAATTTATTTTGAAAAATCTAACCTTTTTTTGTAATACAATTATCACATTTTAAAAATAAATAACTTTTCAAAACTACTATTTGGTAATACAATTATTATATTTCAAAAACATTAATATTAATAAATTTTAAAAAATTGATAAAATATGAAATTATATTATTTTAGTTCTTCATTTTTAAAAAGAATTAATATTTTCAGATAATAAAAAATAGAATAAAAATTAATATTATAAATCGGATTGAATATTTAAAACCCTCTCCATTGCATTTTTTATTTTTGAGCGTGCATGCAATCAACATAAAATTTTGAAAAAGACAAAATAATTACTTTGATATTTTTTATTTTTTATTTTTTAAATTCTCATATCAGCCGCACAGATTATCAGAGAGTAGCTTTGGGCCTCAACTACGCTTTGATTTGATCTGAACCCATTTGGCCCGACATATCAATATCATCCTCTCTTGGACTTGGAGAAAACTGCTATCGAAAATTCAAAATTATCCGTAACTCCTGTTTAAAATATGTGTATATTATTTAATTTAATAACTTTTTAAGTATACATAAAAGTCTAACACATTTTTCTTTCTATGTTTTCTCTCATTCTTTACGCTGCCTCTCTCTTTTTCTGTGTTTCTCTCTCCTCCTCTTTATCATGTCCGATAATCAGTGAACACACTTTCTTTATTCTCTTTCTCTTTTATTCTCTTTCTCTTTCTAATATATAGTTATCGGTAACCGATGACTACCATTGATTGAAATTCACCGACAATCACCAACGACGGACATCAACTCATTACTTTATCCTCACCAACAACGAAAAAGATGAGTACATCTACTCATATCTAATGTAGATTTAATCATATCTACATCAGATCTGAGTGAATCTACATGAGATCCTACTAGATCTAAACCAAAAATAATTGCCGGAGTACAATATTCTTTCCATATCTATTCTTTTCTTTGATTTCTCAATTTTTCTACTTTTTCTCTATTACATACGTCTATTTTTTTGTTTTAATATAGAAAAATTTCAAGTTCTGAATCAGTTGCTTTTAAGTTTTAGTTACAGGCGATGAAAATTGTAAAATTTTACAATTTCAGTTTTTTTGGTGCTGAAATATATCATGCTTTAAAACTGCAAAATTTTGAAGTTTCATAATATTCTTTAGAACTGTAAAATTTTGTAGTTTCATAACATGTTTTCTAACTTAATAGAATAATACTTTAAAACTATAACATTTTACAGTTTCAATGCTTCCTTTTTAGTTTGATCAATATTACATATTATTTGCTTAAATCCTACAAAAATTGAAAAATAATATATACTTTTTTCTATTGTTGTTTGTTGTTGTTATATTTTTTAACTATAATTTCTCCATTTATTCTTTTTTTTTTTTTTGGGACAATATTCTGAATATTTCGGTGAGTCTCCGATAATGTTCTTGACATTTTCCAGTGACGCTCGTAACATTCGCGAACTTCGGTGATGCTTCCATGCTTCTCGGTGATGTTGAATATTCCAAATGAAGTAAGTCTCGACGAAGTCGTTGATATAACAAGATTTTTATATAGTTATAAAAAAAAAATAAAAAAAAAAAGAGTTTTTGATAACAATTAAAAATATGTAAGACTAATTGGTGCAAGTATTTTGTTTTGAAATTAGATATGCTTTAAACTTTGTGTATGGGACTTATTGGTAAGTGCCCTATTAAAAAAAAACAATATAAAAAAATTTTTTGTTGAAAATTCTTTTAAATTGTTTTCATAATCTTTTTTTTTCTTTATCTAAATGTTAGCTAGATTTAATTTAATTTAGAATTTTTTTTTTCTTTAGAAAGAAAATAATGACCAAATCACTGAGATTTCATAAAATTCAGAATCAAACCAAATTAAGGAAATTTGAAAATTAGAAACGAATGAGTGAAATGTTGTTTGGTTCAGTTTAGAAACTACAGTTTCTAGAAACCTTTCTTTATTTATAATATATTCACAAAATATTAATTATAAACTGCTTAAATATTAAGTAATAATATGCCTTATTTTACAAAGAAACCTTTAGAGTTAACTTTACCATTATATCAGAACACACGTGCATATGCAAGTCCATGTCTATTTTTCTTGAAGTCATGAAGCAATGTTGTATATATCTAGTTCCTATTTCCAGTAGTCGACAACCAAATGTATGAGGGAGTCAAAGCACTGAGAAAACTAAATTATAAAATCGTACGATTTATCTATTTATTTTAAGTTAAAATAATAACTATACAAGTATGGACTAAATTGTGAAATTTGATTTATTTATTTTAAAATTTAAGATTAAACTATGTATTAAGAAAATTAACTTATAAACTCATACGATTTAATTCAAATCGGACCGGCTTATAAATTTTTTTTTTTTTTGTCACTACCCAAACGCCCAACCCACAAGACGGTGAGGGCTAGGTGAGCAATGGATATATCGACCCAAAAACCGATCGAATGAACCGATCCGCCACATTTTGGACGGATGCGTGATGACAAGCGACGGATTGATTGATTTCTCCAATCCGCTAATTTGGCGGATGGCGGATTTGAGGTTCTTTTGGCCGCAACCGAACCGCCAAACCGCAAGCACCCTTAATAATTTTTAAGACTTTGTGTTTTCAATTTGTTTAAATATTTTGTTTGTGTTTTCAATTGAAAAGAGTTCAGATATTCTTGAAAAAAAGTTTTCAACTTGAATATATTTTTTGAATTGAAAAAAATAAACATATTATTTATCTATATTTTTTGGTTTTTAAATCTAACTCTAAAAGTAATAAATAAAAAATATAACACATGCTGGTTGGTTTTTGTTTTCAAAAACATATATAAATGTAAAAATACAGAGACATATAATCTCTACTATTGCTCTGTTCATGGTTTTGGTGGTTTGAATTGTTTTTATATTTTAAAAACCACAGATTGTAATATTTTACGTGGAAGAGGCATGCTGTGATTGTAATATGTGGATGAGGCATGCAGTGATTGTGATATTCTAAAGTTTCAAACTTTGTTTCTTTGGATGATACATGCAGTAATTGTAGTACTTTTTTAAATCATTGACTGTAATACTTTTTTTTTTTTTTTTTTTTTTTTGAGGAAGTGCACAAGTTGAATTATGTTGAAAATTTATAAAATTTCAAACCGCCAACCCGATTCGCATCCATCCGCCAAACCGCCAATCCACTCAATCTACATCCGCCGGATTGACAGACGGATGCGGATTGATTTTCTCTAATCCGCCAATCTGGCGAATGGATGGCGAATTGGAGGTTTCGTGGCCACAACCGACCCGCGCCCACTCCTAGAATCTTGTGCCTTTTTGCAATTTGTTGGTTGTTTTCAAAATTAGAAAAATGAAGACAATACAAAATTTATGTCTAGCGGAAGTGTTTCTTAAAGCTGTTTTTAAACAATACAAATGCCTAATTTTAATAAGCTATTTTAAGGCATTTCCTATTTTTTGTTTAAACAATTTTGTTATGCAAAGAAAACAATCCGAATAAGAAAATTGTCAGCAATCCGACATCACCGGAGGACACTTGCAACCAATTTATAAGCATCGCCCTTCCACCTTGTAAGAGGTCTTTAAAGTCAAGGTCGACGGCATCGTTTCGCCACCTCGCCAGAGTGGACAATATCTACCGGACGTGAGAAGCCAATCACATCGCTTGGTGGCCCATGCAGTTGTCCGCAAACTCTCCGCTGCTCATGACCCAATCCATTAGGAGGTTATGTCAGCAATCTCACATCACTTGAAGGGACACTTGCAACCAACTTATAAGCGCATCGCCCCTCCACCTTCTAAGAGGCCTTTTAAAGCAGTGAGGCCGACGGACGTCGTTTCGCTACCTCGCCAGAGCGGACAATATCTTACCGGAACACGAGAAGCCAATCACATCAAAAATGATTCACACTAAAATGGAGAGGTCGATTGATGTGTTTCTTGCATTGCAATGGTGGTTAAACAATGACCCCACTTTATGTGAATGTCCCAAAATATTGGTGTTTATAATCACACCATTTTCATTTTCAAAATGAAAATACAAAACAAAGGCTATGAAAAAAAAAGGTAACAATTCACAGGAGAAAGTATCAAAAATATATATATATATATATCATCTGTATTAAAATTTTGTATTAAGAGGTCTACACTTAAAATAAATCTAAATCACATGTTATTTTTCTTAATGCTTTTCTATATCTGTGTTTTTAATTTCTAACATTATTGATGAAAGAATTCCAAGCATGCCATATATTTGGAAGGTTTCTAAGGGAGGACTATCCCGGGTTTGGGGTGGATGATGTGCGGAAGACACAGTAGCCACTGTTGTGCAGTGAAATTGGCCCATTTCGATACCTATTTCAATCATCTGAACCGTTCACATTTTAGAATACATCAAGTAGAATATACTTGCAAAAAATTAAATTAATCGAATATCGTTTACTCATTCATCCACTCACATTTGTATCTATAAAAATAAATAATAATTGTGATTTAAAGTATTAAAATGAATATAAATGTGAGTAGATGAATGGTAAACGATATCTATTAACTTAATTTTTTATAGGCATGTTCTACTTGATATATTTTAAAATATGAATAGTTCAAATTATCGAAATGGGGTCCAAAATGGATCTATTTCGCTGCACAGCAGCCACCCCCAAACTCAGACTTATCCCATTGCGTAGCTTGTTACCAATATAGAAAGACAAAGTCTAAGAATGCAAAAATTGATTATAAAATTAGACGTAATTCTCTCACAGGAAATGAGTTTTACCTTTTTGTAAGTCACACACCTATATAAAAGTGTTGTATTTGATTATGTGATTGATTTATATATTTTTATAAAAACAAATAGAGAAAAGTAAATGATACAGTCGTAATTATAACTTTTGTTGAGTGATGTATCATGTACGAGCACGAAATAATTCTTCTCGTATGATCCTGTTGATTAAGTTTGCACTCCTCCAAACAATGTTGTTTTGCCACCTGAAAACACAAACGTCAGCTAATCGGCGGATGTGTACCGAAAACCCCTCCGATGCCTAAGTCAGCAACTAGACAATAGACAATAAGCTCTGTGTATTCTAAAGTAAGAATTGGGATATGTGTTCATAGGTCTAGTCATGAGTTTTTATAGACTTGGCTTGGCCTATTCCTAGTAAGATTTCAACTCTCTCTATGAAAATCCTCCTACGAATCACACACCCTACTCACTACCAACCAAGTGAGATGGTTTGCACAATTCTAGCAGGATTCTACTCTCCTTAGCAAAGTCCTCCTAGGAGTCATACTCCTACTCACTACCAACCAAGTGAGATGGTTTTGCACAATCCCAGTAGGACTCTAACTCTCCTTAGCAGAGTCCTACTAAGAGTCTCATCACAGCAAGCAAGTGAGATGGCTGAACCCTTTCCTCGGTTATACATTCCTAACCGAACTACCTTATCTTGTTCCCTCGCCATTCGGACTGCAGGATCGAAGCCGATCTATCGAATGCCACCCTATCACAGATACACAACTCTACCCTCGCTATTGATCTTATCTCAGTTTTGTCTGTTTAGACCGAGGTAACTGCAACAGTCTCTGACCGAACTAACAAGGACGAGGTCCAACTTACGAAGCCCAAACACCTCGGCCCATAGTTTGGCCAAAATCCGAATTATGAGATGTCTTCTTGGCCTAAGACCGAGCTATTCGACTTTTATCTCGACTCCATTATGCGGGCCCAACTTCCAAAGAAGACTTTTCTTAGCTCAAATTTCAATTTGTTTACAAATTACCCTCTTATATCACTAATAGTTCGTGAACTCAAAACGGTTCTTCATAAAATACATAAATAATAAGGCACTTGTTTACCTTTTCAAATTTAACAATTTTTTTAAGGTTAAATAACCAAGAATTCGGAGAGAGATTTGTCTAGAGAAAAAAGAAAAGAAAAAGGAAGACTTCTCTTTTATTTTCTCTTCATAAATTCCTTTTGTGTTTGTGAATGTATTATCTCCAAAAATTAAAAATTAAAAACCATTGACACCAACAACCCAAAAATAAAATTTTAATATTCCTATAATGTTTTGATAAATAGAAAATTATTCTACAAATGATCTGTAATCTATCTGGTTTATTAATTTAAATTCAAATTTCATCATATGATGTTTTCAACGTGTGGGACACCTAAAAAAGTAGTTGAATTATATGTGGTACTAACAAATTGTCAGTGAGGCTATTGCCCACTTTTTCTTCGAACCACTCTCTCATGTTAGCCGTTTGGATGCTCACTATTTCTTAGAACGTCAAGTTGTTCTCTTCTCAATAGAATAAAATTAAGGGGCTCAGAACGGTCAACTCTGGTCTCTTCTGTACATCTAGGGATCATATATTTTCATTTTATTACATTTATTTTAAAAGAATAAATAGTAAATGTGTATTTGTTGGTCATTTTTTTAAGATAAATGTAATAAAATAAAAATGTTACGATTATTGAATCGCTTTGAATTTTTTCACGGATTACATGCATTGTGAGCCTTACAAAATGATTGGTTTAGGTCATCAAAACAAAACCCATGTTGAACCTTACAGGTCGCTCAAGCTCGATCATGTTAAAAAACAAAAATAAAAACGAAAAAATTAGTTTCACTTTTTGACTTTTAACCAACAAGTTACTCAAAATCACTTCATGTTTAACTTCTTAAAAAAATGTGTTGGAGATTAATTAGTTATGGCTATGTTTGCATGTGAGGTTGAGATTATTTTAGTCATAAAAAGATAAAATAAGTTAAAAAGTTAATTATACAAAAAATATCACATCTAAATCCTAATCATTTTATTTTTTTCTCTCACAAAAATAAAAAAGTCAAAAAGTCATCCTGCAAATTTTTTAACCCAAGCTAAAATAATTAAAACGCTAAAAAGCCAACTCAATTTCCAAATTAAGGCTATATAAACAATTCAAATTTAATATGTTTGGCTGTGTTTTTCAAAAACACTTTTCAAAAATTCTACTTTCTTATTTTTCAGATTTTTTTGTTTTACTAATTTTTAAATATTTTATAATTTTTTTTTACTTTTTAGACATACCTAACATAAATATACCTAAAAAGTAAAAAATTTGTGAAAAAATCTTTTAAAAATTCACTAAACACCAAACATATAAAAAAAAAAATACGAGAATTCAGTACATTTTTTGTATTTTTATATATTTATTAAATTTGTAAAATATTTTTCATTAATTTTTACTTTTTAGATACATCTAAGTAAGGTGCATCTAAAAAAGTAAAAAAAAATGTGTAAAATTTTAAAAATATTCACTAAAAACAAAAAAAAATACGAAAATCAAAAAACTGAGTTTTTAAAAAACTTAATTCAAAAAACTCAAACCAAACACACTGATATTTTAAAACTCATTTACTTTATTTTTAAGTTTTTAAAATATTTTAGGATAAATTACACTAAGGGTGTGTTTGATTGGGCGGACTGGAAAAGGGGGGATTAGAATCCATCGGATTGGAGTCCTGGGACTGTGAATCCCCCGGACTATTTGGTCGGATTGGATATGTATCCCGTGTTTGTTTTTTCATGGATTAGATGTCCTGACCGTGAATCCCTGACTATTTTTAGTGAATCCAACGCTTGGTTGGACGGACCGATAGGATAAATGAACAAATGACTATTTTACCCTTTTTAATAGTTTACTAAGTAATAGCAGTATTAAACATATCTTTAATATTTTAATTATTTTTAGCTAGATTAAATATAAATTATTTTATTTTATTTTTTTCACAATTAAATATATTTATTTTTTAAAAATAAATAAATAAAATATCAATAAAAATATATATTATTATTTTAATTAAGATTTAAAATAAAATTGTTTAAAAAAAAAATAATAATGAAAAAAACAAAATAAGTAAAACAACTATTACATTTAAATAATGACATTCAATCAAACATAAACAAAATCTTAAAATAAAAGATCAATAAAATACCCATAAAAAGTTATTTCAAAATATTAAATAAATAAAACATCAATAAAAAGTTAAATAAAATTATTTTATTTTAAAATTGAGACATTTAAATTAATTTTTTTTATTAAATATAATACATAATTAAATTTAAATTTGAATTAAATGTGCTACACAAATGAGGGCAAATGGTCATCTCACCCTCTAATCCAAACAAAAACAATCCCACCAATTCTATCCCACACCCCCGGATTATTTTATCCCCATATGAGGATTAGAGTCCGCCGACATGGAGTCCGTGACTAAAAACAAACATCGGATATATCATGCGGATTACAATCCGCACAAGAAATAGTCCCCCTAATCCCATGAATCAAACAAGCCCTAACATCTCTTGAGATTTTTGTTTAATACAAATCCTCACTCATATTTGAAAAATTACACTTACCCTCTCGTTTTATTAAAATGACATATTTGTCTCTTAACCTTTATACATATAAAATAATAAAATAATATAAATATTTTGTTCATGTCATTTCAAGGAAGTGTTTGGTTTGAGTTTTTGAATTAAGTTTTTGCAAACTAAGTTTTTTATTTTTCGTATTTTTTGTTTTTAGTGAATATTTTTAAAATTTTAAACTTTTTTTAGTTTTTAGATGCACCTTACTTAGATGTATTTAAAGTAAAAATTTGTGAAAAATATTTTAAAAATTAATAAATACATAAAAAAAATGTACTAAATTCTCATATTTTTTTGTATTTTTGATAGTTAGTGAATTTTAAAAGGTTTTTTACAAATTTTTACTTTTTAGGTATATTTATGTTAGGTATATCTAAAATTAAAAAGGGCTTAAAATATTAAAAAAAATCATTAAAACAAAAAACACACAAAATAAGAAGGAAGAATTTTCAAAACTATTTTCAGAAAAAAACCAAACAAGTCAATCATCTTCTTTGGTTTAACTCACACAAAAAATTAAGTTTTTTTTTCATGTTTTTATTTTTATGAATTTTTTTAATATTTTAAGCATTTTTTTAAATTTTTTAGATACACCTAATCTAGATATATTTAAGAAGTATAATATTTTGTGATTTTTTTTTAAATTCATCAAATACAAAAAAAAAATTAAAAAATTCAATACATTATCTTATTTTGATGTATTCAATGATTTTTTAAAATTTTTTTTTTATACAAATTTTATACTTTTTAAATAGATCTAGATTAAATTGGTCTAATTTGGATATAATGGTGGAAATAAAAATAAAAAATTATATTCATATATAAAAATTTATACAAAAAATATCATAAAAATATTATGATAGTGATATTATTGTAAATATAAATCATGTTTATGAGTGTTTTGTTTTAAAGTAAAAGGTCATAATTAAACTATATCATTGTGTTTAAAAATTCTATATAAAATTTATGTTTGTATATTATCACTCAATTAGAATATGTTCAAGTAGAATTTAATGATGAAAAGTTGTAAAATGTAGTTATGATGACAATAAGAAGAAATTGTAGGAAAAATGATAAAATGGTCATTTAAAAAATATTAGGTATGACATCAACAATCCAGTGAGCAATTTGTAATAAAATTACAAACTTCAAAGAGAGCAATATAATTTTTCAAATATGAGAGGGGATTTGTATTAAACAAAGCTTGAGGGGGTGTCAGTGTAATTTACCCAATATTTTATTTTTTTGTATTTTTATATTTTTAATAATTTTTTTACTATTTTTCAATTATTTTTATGTAATTATAATTATTAAATTAATTTAAATTTTTATATCGATGATCTACATATAGGAACCTAAAATTAATCGGAATGAATCGTCAAAGTGAGGTCATTGCAAGCTCAATGTGCCGAACTAGACTTGATGAGAAAAATCAAATCCCTTTCAAAAATAAATAAAAATATCTTGTTTTTGTTTCAAAAAATTTTAAAATCAACTCTATTTTCTTAAAATAAGTTTTCAATTTTAAAAAATGAAAAAAAAAAAAAAAAAAAAAAGAGAGAGAGAAAGGAAGAGAGACCTTAGGTCTCGTTTGTTTGGCTCCATAAGATAGAATAGATTAAGAGTACGGTAAGATTAAGTGATGAGATTATTAATGTGGTGGTATTAGGTTAGATATGTAGGATAAAGAGTATTTGTTTGTACATCATGTAATGCTATAGATAGGATTAATATACAAAAATAATATTTTTATTTTTAGTATTTTTTAATATTATAATTATTATTATTTTTGTACTTTTAAATTCACTTAATTTAGAAACACTTAAAAAATGTAAATTTGAGTAAAAATTATTTAAAAATTCACTAAATATAAAAAGAAAATCATATTTTTTAGTATTTATTAAAAAATTTAAATATTTATTTCACCAATAATATTAAAAATATTTTAATCCGCTAATTTCATCACTGCATTTTTAATCTCATCTATTTTCCTAATCCAACTAAAGAAGGGATTGGTATGCCTTGGAGTATGTTTGATTGGGTGGATTAGAGCATAGGATTATGATTATTAATTTGTGGGTCCAATTATCCTATGTTTGTTTTAACATTTTGGTTTAGGATTATTAATCCAATGGATAATTAATCCAACAAATTTGTAGGATTATTAGTAATGGGGTAGAGGTGGGATTATTAATCCAATGAATATTAATCCTATTGGATAGTGAATACCACATTAATTTAATAGGATTATTAATACTTAACTATTAATATTGTGAATCAAACATGACCTTGGAGTGTTAATCCCATTTTAACCTTTCACAACCAAACACTTTCTATATAATTCTCCTTACCATTAACCAAATCTACTCACTCATAAGCTAAACAAACATAGTTTTAAGTTTTAATTTTCGCTTATTCCAAAAGGCATACTTGGAGTGTAATCAGCAAAAATAGAAGCGTGAATAATAATAATAATAATAATAATAATAATAATAATAATAATCTGGTAAATAGTGTTTTTCAATGTATACGTGTCTTTGAATCAGCACTGCCCATTTGGTTGACTTGTCGCACCATTGCCAACACACACACACACACACACACCTTCATTGTTTGAACTTTATTACGAGGTTAACTGCCCAAACAGCCCCTAAATTCCCAAATCTAGGAGAAGTTATCCTCTGCTCAGCACTGCACTCTATTGTTCCGGCTCTACCTTGTTTGGTATTTTTTTAAAACAAATATGATTAAATAAAAATATTATGATTATTGAATTTTTCTAATTTTTTTATATAAATGACATACACGAAAAACATTATAAAATAAATTGTTTGAATCATTAAAATAAAACTTACAATAAATCTCATGGACTCGAATTATTGTCTCAAGTTTAGATTTAGAAGCCTAATCTTATAAATAATAAAAGTGTAATCTTAGAGACTCTTAAGTTACCATTCCTGATTTACACATTAATGTTTCTAAATAAATTAACAATTGATAATTCAAATCATTGGTGGCAAATTTAAGAGTTGTCAGCATTTTTCTTGAAATTGTAGGTTATTTGAACTTGATTATTTATCGAGTTTTAAGATGGGTTCAAAGTTAATATTTATCATTTTTTTTTTTTTTTGATCAGAAAAGAAAAATTTCATTAAAAAACATGAAATTAAAGGTTCAGAAAGATGACAAGTAACGAGAGAGATTCGAGAAAGTACAGACTATCCCTACTACTGCTACTCGCAACCATCTAACCAACCCCTCGGCCTCACGATATTGAAGACAAAAATAAAAAAATAAAAAATAAATTTAAATGAATTTTATCTTTCGAACCAATTTTAAATGAATTTTATCAAATCGTCCTTTTTAAATTTATGGTTGATATAATTTATTAAAGTCTAGTTGTAATTCATTCAATTAGTTTGAAAGTTTTGTTAGCTTTAAATTTTTTTTAACTTTGACTTATTTATATAACGAAATAATCTCAAATAAAATTTTAACAAAACCAAACACAAATCGAGCTCAAGTAACTTGAATTATTTTACCGCTTTAGTTATAGCTCGAAAATTAGTGACCCTAATGGCCCTAATTTCCATATAAACTAAAAAAAAAAAAACAAGGTAAAAAAAAAAAGAAAAAAAAAACAAACTTACCCAAAAAAGAAATTAGGGCCATTAGGGCCACTGTTTTTAGGGTCACAAAACATTTTTCTTATTTTACAGCTATTATAAAGTTGACTAATTACCAACACAAAATTAAAAATGATATAACTTGATAATACAAATAATAAACATGTGAAGTTAGTGTCAAACTTGTGCAACACAATAAATTTATTTAATTTAATTATAATATAAATTGCCAACCTCAACCAATAAATAATCATGTTACTTTTGTCATGCTCACATTGACATGTTTACCAACAAATATAAGTTATTATCATGATATTTGTGACATACTAATTAATTAGATAAATCAAGAATTTTAAGATGTCAACCTCATTTCTATAAGGGACTAGTGATGATCATCCACGTGACTTTTATTAAGAATTAAGTAATGTTAAGAAAATTGAGATTTTAATATATTTTATACTTATATATATATATATATATTATATCTGTTCTTGGAAAATTTATAATATACACCCCAACATATACTCGTTACAATGTTTGTGGTCTTTCGCTATGATATTTTACAAGATTAATTATGACTCATTTATAATTCATGAAAAATAAATAAATAATGAGTCATTGTGATATTAATTTTAATTGTGATCCAAAAGGTCTTTCGTTATAAGTTATAAGTTACTTTTTCTAAAATTATAATTAAAATAATTTAATTATAATAGTTATGATAATTAACTCGCACAAATATCATCTTTTTTTTTTCCTCTGCTGGCCGAGGTCCATGCTCTCCTCAAATACAAAGAAAGAAAGAAAGAAAGAAAGAAAGAAAGAAGAGCAAAAGAGCCTAGCTTTTCTTAATTTTTATTTTTATTTTTATGCATAACTTACCATTTTCCCATAATATGACCCTACTGTTTAGACAAATTTTTTACATATATATTAACATTACCTGGTTAGAATTTCGCATTATAGAAATCAGAATGGTAGAATTTCGACGGCGTCATGTTATATAATATATATATTGCGTGGGGTTGGATATTTTGAATTTGAGAAAACAATTTGAGAATTTAAATCATTCATCTTATTGAATTTTTTACATATATTATTTATAAAAAAAGTTAATTCAAAATTATAAATATCTCATTTATTATGTTTGTCTTAAAAAATAAATAACTTATTTTTAAATATATATTTATTATCTAATTTTTTTAAACAAATGTGATAAAATAAAAATGTTATAATTATCATATTGATATAATTTTTTTTATAAACAATATAACAAAATGAATAATTTTGATCATTGAAATTAGACTCATGTTAGATCTCATGGATGGACCGAACAATTCTTTTAAATTCAAATTTTAACCAGAGAGGAAACCAACTCTATTGTGTCACAAGTGGTTAGTATTATAGTATATTACTCCACACCAAAACTCAACAAAAAGTATACTATTTTAGCCAATAAAAGTTGTTTTGTCAATAGGTTAAAATAGTTTTAAAAAAATTAAAATCACTACAAAAAAAGTTAACTTTCTTTTAATTTCTCTACATATTTTTTCGTAAAAATATTTTAAAAAATCAATTAAAATAATAGGAAATTGCATTGCAAGATAGAAGAGATTTTTTTGTAGCCTTTGGTAGAGTTTTAGAATTATGATTTGATAATAAAGTTGTATTTTGAGTTTATGATTTGAAAAGAAAAAATTTCTTTGGTTATGAGTTTTGAAAAAAGTTTTAAATTTTGAATTTTTGATTTGACATATGAAATAAGAAAAATTATTTAGTTATAAATTTTGAAAATAATTTACAAAACTTAATTCAACTACTTATAATTCATAACTAAATACACAACACAAAATTTTATTAAATATACTATTCAAAATACATAACCAAACTCCTTTTAACATTCAATTAAAAAATTTTTTTGTCATTTTGGTCTAAAAAATAATTTCTATATTTAAAAAATATCAAAAATAAATAAATATATATATATATATTCCAAATAATTAGGTGGTGATTGGCTTATTGCAAATATAAAATAAAATAAATTACACTATTCTCGATCAACTAGCTTAAATGTTCAGGAGACGGAGAGGATGACCGGATAGATCCAAAATTTAAAAATCCTTACTTTTCGTAATGGAGAAGATGAAAGAGAGAAAGTAGTTAAACATGAAAGAGAAATATGTTTTGAAATGTGTGGTGGAATCACATTTCCAAAACTTCATCCAAACAATGCATACAAATGAAGGGGTAGAATTATGATTACAAAGCTGCACCAAACACAGTCCTTTTTTTTTTTTTTTAGGGTAAAGATCGCTGATGCAACTCTGCTGCCATTTGGAATATGCCTTTTATGTTCGTTTTTTTATCTTTTTTAGTTTCGCTAAAAAGTTTATTTGGATGAACTTTTTGATTTTTTTTTGACTTTGTAAGAAAAATAATGAAATGATTATAATTTAAATGTAATATTTTGTTATTGACTTTTAACATATTTTATCTTTTTGTAACTAATTTAATCCAAAAGCTAATACCAACTTTATGAGGAGTCGCAACTCAAAAATTGTACGATGCAAGTTTGAGTTGTTGGAAAAATATGATTTTTATAAGTTTATTTTGGGCTAACTTTTGAGTCCGAATTGAGTGGGGCCACACGCCTTTTGGGGTGGGTCCAAAGAGGTGATATGTTTCATCAGATGGCAGTCACACAAGAAGACAGCTTGTCAAAACCATTTATGATGAACGAGAAGTTGACGCTGCTTTTTTGGATTCGAGGAATGAACAATTAAAGAGTAAAATGTGGGTTTCCTTGTAATAGATGTCCCACATTGAAACTTGAAGAGAGGTTGTATGTGTGTTATAAGCTCTAGGTGGACAAACTTGGATTGGGCCTCAAGAAGCACCCCAAGTTTGTAGAAGGGAGGAACTATGGACAAAGTGAGCCTTAGCTCAAACCACCACACACACCCGCATCGCCACCGCCATCACTAGCCGGCCGCGCCGAGCGGGGTGTGGGTTGTGAGTTGGATTCTACATTAAATTTTTGGACAAAATTTATTTGAATTTTTTTCCAAAATTCTTCCGGAAAAATTATTTTTTCTAGACGAAATTAATTCAATTTTTTGCGCCAAATTTGAATTCAAATTTTCTGTCCAAAATTATACCTTTTCCAGTCCGAAATTCCTAACAGACAGATTCAAACTGGGTTTTCTAGTAGATCTATTCAAATTTGAATTGCACATGTTCAATTCAAAAACAGATCTGTTCATTTCAAATTATACCTATTCGAACAGTCTCTTCTATGCCTATAAATACTAAAAGTTTTTCAGCATTTGGACATTCCAAAATTTCTCTTCTTTTCTTCTTTGAGCTCTCTTGCATAATTTTATTCTTTATATTATTTTTTAGAAAAATTCGAATGTATAGAACACTGTGTTTTAGTTCATTGCACAAAAGGATTATTTAGAGTGCTTCTACAATGCGTAGATCATTGTATCTCCAGAGATAAACGCCATTTATCCCAGAAGCACTAAGATGGCGGAATTGCCTTAAGGACAAAGTGTCACACATTTGACTTGATCTTTTGTACTTATTCAGCTTTAATAAATAAATTCTCAGAAGTAATTTATTTTATTTGTTTAATTTAGTTTCGTTATTTATTTTACGTAAGATTATTCCAACATGAATTACATCCTCTCTGTATATATATTTATTTATTTCACTTAACATATGTAATTTTCCTTTAAAATAATAAATAAATTACAATTACACCCTTGGAGGTTTTTAATATAAATTCTCTCATCACGCTTAAAAATTATATTTTTTCTCCCTAAAGTTTGTAATCTCATTACAAATTACCCTTCTAATTGTTGATGGCATGCCCTAAATTTTTTAAATGACCATCTTGTCATTTTTTTTCTATCATTTATTCTTTTATTATCATGGTTACATTTTATAATTTTCAATCATTAAATTCTTTTCAATATATTTTTATTGAGTGATAATATACAAATATAAAAATTTATAGAATTTTCACAACAGTCAATGATATAGCTTAATGGTGACATTTCACTTTAAAACAAAAACACCTACAAATATGATTTATATTATATCATAATATTTTTATGATATTTTTTAATAAAATTTTATATATGGATATCATTTTTATTTTTATTTCAACTATTATATCACAAACTATTATACTCTTAAGTATATCTACATTATGTGTATTTAAAAAACAAAAAAAATTACTTAAACTATTATAAAAACTCAGAAAAAAATACAAAAAACTCAATTTTTGTTAAAAGTGAGTTAAACAAAAAATATGATCATATTTCTATTAAAATGATATAAACAAAATATTTATATTATTTTATTATTTTATATGTATAAAATTAAGGCCAAATATGTTATTTTAGTCTGATAAGAAAGTAAGTGTACTTTTTCAAATATGGGAAAAAATTTATATTAAATAAAAATCTCGGGAATGTCAGTGTAATTTACTCTAAAATAATTAAGAAAATGCCTTGTAACTTGAAAGGGAAAGGGAAGGAGTTTGAATAGCCTGAATTGGCATTTACCAAACGGCTGGGTAAAACACTTGTCTACTGTGATTATCACCTTGTTAAAAATGGTTGTCAGCTTTTTCGCTAGACGATTAACCAGATGATCAGCAAAATAAATTTCAAACTATTCAAGCTAAAATTAAATTCGAGTTACGTAACATTGTTGATTAATTAATTTCCAAAACAAAATACTATTTTCCCCTGATATCACTGAATAATTTTCCATTGCGTCACACTCATGTTAATAATCATATTCGTGTCGACGCGTTAGCAAATCAAGACTACCTACTGTTTTCCATCAGGTGATTTGATTGGTTCACAACTCACTATATTTGTATAAAAATTAAAAAGTCATTTAAAAAAATAAAAAAATCAATAATTTATATTAAAAAGTTGTAAAAAAAATTAAAAAAATCTCTACTCTTTTACATTTTTTTCATAAAAATTTAAAAGTTATTTCAAATATATTTATTTTTAGAGCAAATTTTAATTTACCTCTCCTATGATTTTGGCAAGATGCTAATTAATGTCTAAAATTTGAAAACTACTGTATAATCTTCCGTGATTTATGGACTAAATGAATAGTTAACTCTTTCGTTCAAGATAACACATTATAAGGGCCACGTGCTTACAAGAAGAGTAACACTATTTTAAGACGAAATACCCCTAACACATCTTTAAAATTATAAATATTGCTATTTAATTATTTCTCTATTCTTTTCATCCTAACCATTAGTAGCCTTTTGTTTTTTTTTTTGTTTTTTTTTTTTTTTCAGCTCATCAACCTCCACTACTTGTAGCTTCCCGATGATCAAACCACACACACTGCATAATCACTTCACCAGCCCACATACATTGCCTCCCATTGAGAAATATGGTAACAAAAAAAGTAGAACAAAAGTTATACATAGCTAAAAAAGCTACTAAACAACCTCCGCACTATGAATCTGGCAAAAATTTCTTTATTCTCTTGCATTTTTATTTTTCTTCTCTAGTTCAACAAATGTTTAATCATTTACAACTTAAAGGGCCAATACCCAGATTTGTGCCCCACTCCTCCGTTGACATATCAATCTCTCCTCTCTTTATTTTTCTATCTATTTTGCTTTGATTTTAGTTGTCTAAGTCTAATACTTCTTTTGTGTGTATGTATATATATGTATGTATTTAATTGATAGAAATAATTCTTTCACTACACACAATGGGTGTGTTTGTTTGAAAGATTAGAGGGATGGGATTGGACTATTAGTCTCACTGGACTAATAGTCCATTGCTGTTCATTTTTTATATTCTCGGACTAATAGTCCTTCGGACTATTAGTCTCACAAATGCATTATCCTATCCCATGAAGTATAATATTTTGTGATTTTTTTTTAAATTCATTAAATACAAAAAAAAATTAAAAAAAATTCAATACATTATCGTATTTTGTTATATTCAATGATTTTTTTAAAGTTTTTTTTTATATAACAAATTTTATACTTTTTAAATAGATCTAGATTAAATTGATCTAATTTGGATACAATTGTGGAAATAAAAATAAAAAATTATATTCATATATAAAAATTTATACAAAAAATATCATAAGAATGTTGTGATAGTGATATTATTATAAATATAAATCATATTTTTGAGTGTTTTGTTTTAAAGTAAAAGGTCATAATTAAGTTATATCATTGTATTTAAAAATTCTATATAAAATTTATGTTTGTTGTGCGGAAAATTCTATAAGAAATAAACCTTCTCGTATAATCACATTGATCAAGTCTGCGCTCCACATCGTCGTCGCTCTACTCTAGAAAACACAAGCGTGAACTTAGCCTACGGTGTGTAGGCCAAACCTCTCCGATGTCTAAGTCGACCAAACTAGACAAATAGACAAAGCTCTGATATTCGGGAATCAAAATTGTGTTACCTCTCTATAGGTGATGTTGTGAGCTTTTATAGGTTCGGCGTGGCACAATCCTGGTAGGATTCTTACTCTTCCATATAGAGTTCTCGTAGGATTCATACTCACGAAAGATAATACTTATCCTTCAACCCCCTCACTACTTAAACCAAGTGAGATGGTTTTTACCATGGTCGATTCTAATAAGACCGGGCGAGGACATCTTAGAGCCATAGAGTAGACCAAACTATTATTAGTTCGGTCCTTCCTTTTCACTCTTACCTCGACTCTTAATCGCGCCAATCATAGTATTGCTCGAGACCATGCTAACAATTAGCTAGGTCGACCGAGCTAGCGACTTTCTGTGACGCCTAACTTTGAGTGTGGCGATTTTTCCAACGAACTATCCAAGATACTCTTCGGACCGAGATAATAAGAAGGCCTTCTAGGACCCGGATTAACTTTAGGCCTTCCTGAGGATCGGACTAACTTTTTAAGGCCTTTTACCGACTCAAATTTCTTCATATTGTGGCCCATAATGACCCATTACCGGCACTGGTCCGAATTCTTTCACATAAATTACCTCTCACTACTCCTTAATTCTATTCGTAATAACATAATAGTGATCCACCTATCTTTCGTACCATAAGCTTAATAATAACTTGGCTATTGATCACCGAGCTTTTAAACCTTTAAGCCTTTCCATCGAGCTAAAAACTTTTTTTTCGTGACTTTCCTACCAAGCTAAAACCCTATTAGCCTTTTCTAATCAGAAATGCCTAAATTTTACACCTGCTCATGCTTATTCCGGTTCGAACGCCTCTTCAACTGTCATAATCACAACTGAATCACTTTATCCCCATGCACACGCGGGCATGCTCCTCATTGGCTGAAAGTTGTTTCATTACGCTTTCGCTGACTTCGTGTTTTTAACACCTCAAGACGATTTGCCCATTCTCTTCCACAAAACAAACCTTTTTTCCAAATCATTCAACTTATTATTCAACCCCTTTCTTTTCTCTCTCTCTCGCGGCTCTCCATTGTTTTTTTCAACCTCAACTGGGAAGCTCGCTGCTGCAGTCGCTATTTCCTTCCTCTTTTAGCTCGGTAAGCTACATAAATCTGCTTTCTTTAGTTGTTTGTTTCCATCTTGTTCCGGATTCATAGATATTATTTGTTTTTGCGCCAGTAAAACAAATTTTTGTTTCCATTTTTGCCTTGCCTTGAAGTTTTCTTTCTTCGGAAATTATAAGAACCACTACTGAATTTCTATTTAAACAATCAGAAAGTGCGACACTCATCGAAGGTTAATCCAAAATTCCACAATATGACCAAACTAGTGGGGCAAGAAGAGACGTAACCAACCTGTAATCTAACCAACCTAACTAGGAACTCCA
Source organism: Camellia lanceoleosa (assembly GCA_025200525.1). NCBI lineage: Eukaryota > Viridiplantae > Streptophyta > Magnoliopsida > Ericales > Theaceae > Camellia > Camellia lanceoleosa. Next base: position 140,906,902 of record CM045765.1, on the reverse strand, counting down.
TAGCTACGCCATTAGTTTTTGGGCAAGAAAACCCTCCTCAGATACAACTAGTCGATCTTTTGAACCATACTATTTGAGTCATGCAACACTATGTTTGAAAGCTCAACCACGAAGAACTGTTATGATCGGCTAACTCCACCTTCATAAGGTTCAACCGAATCACGACTTAGCAAGTCGCCTCAGAGGTTTTGGAAACTTGAAACAAACTCCTGCGACAAACCGTCGAGATAACGAACCCCTCAGTACAAACCAAGAGATACCAAATCCCTCAGTAAATCATCGAGATAATCCAAACCTCTTGCTTCAACAGCTAAAGCAGACTCGTAGTATTTTCAACTTGCTCTTGTTTCTCTTTAGACGATCCCAACTCTCGCCTGCTACACCTTTTGTTTTTTTCTTACCTCCTGCAGACTTTAGGTTCCTCCTGTGCCCTCCCTTTCGAAGGCGTGCTCAACCTCAAATAGCCTGTACCACCGATCAGCCAACACAGCAGTATAATTCTATTCATAACTTAAGACAAAAATGGGTAAAATAGACATAGGTTTTAGTAGAGAACACCTGGTGGCTTGGCCGAATTCGGGCCAGAGTATAAAATTCCCTATTTATTAATGCCCATCTCACCCTAGCATTTTAACAAGATATTTGCTCATACCTCTGGGGAAACCTTGGTTTTATATTTCCTTTCACCCTCCTTTTCGTATTATAGAAACCGGCCTAAGATTCCTCAGATGTACTTTACTTTGTGAATTCCTTAGGTAAACGCAGGGATATGCCTGCAACCCAAATTTTTCCATAAACTCATACTTATGATAATAAATGGTAGATAATGGAAAAAGCTAAACCGTCAAGAAGGATGAACTATCCTCTTTTATTAAATTCTGCCCAGCCTAACTCTTTCCATCAATATTCCATAAAGCTCAAAAAGAAGATGGTGGGTTTATTATTTAAGAGTCACGATGCCGGCAGAAAATAATAAATTACAACTTATACAAAACACTTAAATAATGACAGGATTTTTTGGCAGTATCTCCGCAATTTCGGCATTAACAATATGGATTCCGGTGCCGCAAAGAGATATGTGAGGAAATCGGATGGTAAAGGAACTCCCAAGATAATCACTTTGCTTACAGATACTTTGCTCATGTATTTTGCTTCCTAGCTTCCTCAAATCGAACCTAATTAACAGCTATTGTTTTCTTTATACGCAGATTCAACCCCATCTTCAATCAACTTATAGAAGCAGCCCTCAACTCTGAACACTCTTTTCGCCGCCAAAGACTATGATATCTTGGTAGTAAGTTGTTTAAAGCCAAGTCATTAGATTGGAACCCGAGCATGGTACGTGACACAAGAGTCATTTAAAAAGCTAGAGTAGATCGACTTCATCGAAACCTCCCTCAACCCGGATCCAACCTGTTCATACAAATTAACCTCGGTCCGTATCACTGACTATCAAGAAGAAATTGCAAGCTAGAGGGAACAGTAGTAAGTGGCCCCTTAACTCAAAACTCCACCACCAAGCCAAGTACTCCACAAACCGGCATTTCAGGAAACAATGGTAGCTCTTTCCATCTTCAACAACCTCTTCTACTCACGCCTAAAGCAAGTTGCTGCTTGATTAACTCCAAACCGAAAGAACGCCATTTCGATGGAAGATGAAACCATCCTACCACCAAGCTCTCCGCCGGAGCCTTGGTAGGGCGTTGACCGGGCTAGCTCACTCAGAGTGGAGTCGAAAATGACTTTCGAGCCTTGGGGATATCGGAATCTTGACCGATTGTCATTTGAGAAAGGATCACATGATGGCATTCAACCTTGCAAAGGTGTGTGCCTTCGTGAGACATGGGCTATCCTAAAAATCGACCGAGCTAAAGATATGCGCTCGACTGCCAATCCATGGTACTTGCTTAAGTAGCTATTTACATTTTAATCTTTTAGGTTGCACTACTTTTGTCGGTTGATTTCCGAATTCTCTTTTTAGAGGGCTGCTCTTGGAAGGCACATAAACCACCAGCGGGTGCTTGAACTCAAATAAAACTTCAGGCAAGTCTTTGGCGAAATGCGGAAGAAAGCTGTAGAGAGCTAGAACAAGC